>LUCH01000082.1:135759-166234 GCA_013368495.1 Paragonimus heterotremus | reverse complement strand
TGACAATCGATGATGAGGGGCATCGAGTGACAGATTCACCAGTTGCCGGTTATTGTGTCATGCGCTGTTTCAACCAGTGTGGGATGTGTTCGGCCACACGCTGAGATAGCCGTTGGTCTGTTCTGTCTATGTAAACGTCACCGCAACTGCACGTGAACTGATAGACAACGTAGGAGACAGAATGGTCAGACAGACTGCGTTCGCGATTGTGTAGAACGGGCCATTTGGTGGTTTGAACCAAGCGTAATTGGGCAACCGCACACGTGAGGGATAGGGCACACTTCAGTTTGTGCTTGATGTCGTTTGCCAGATGATCGCCTTTCGATTGCGAAGCCATGCTGATTGGAGCTCACCAGCCGGCGCTATGTGCACAAAAGTGGGTGAAGCAACCTATAGGGTTGCCGTGGTGGTGATGACATAATACGTGGTGTGAGTGTATACGTGTCCATACCCTGTCTATCTCTAAGTGTCTGTCATATATAACTTGCATGTCTTACGTTTGCGATTGATGAGAGGAAATGAAGTGTTAACATATCGCAACATACGTCTTCTTTCTGCGCTGATGATGCTCAGTATACGAGCTTACATGAAATTCCACCGGAATACAAATTAGTTGTACTGTTCCTTAAAATACAGTGCTCATAGGCCGTTATTGCAGGTTTACATCAACGAGATTGACAACGTCACACAACGTAATATATCACACTCTTACACTGCCCTTTACTTTCAGGTCATCCATAGTGCTTACCGAAAGTTTGAAGCAGAATGGTTCGATTGGAGTATTAGAAAACAGCTATCTTATAACCACCGAATCAGCTGCTGAAACGATTGCTATTCCTCGATGATTGTATAAACCTGAACTAAAGAAGCCAGCCGTAACTGATCGAAACTTACAAGCTGGGGACCTTTTGTGGACGGTTTTAGATCAGATAGAAACTTGCTGATATCTCAACCATAACAGAAAGTTTATTTTTGCGAATCAATAGTTTTGGGTAAATAACATGAACGTATGTAGGTTATATACTAAACTATGCCTGTTTTATAGTAACGAACCCGTGTTTTACATAGTTCACACACTTTTACCGCAGCTCCCCCATCTGTTATCCACACAGTATTCGACTGACTGCTGGGCATATTTTTACTGTTCACGTAAATAAGCAGGATTGTAAGTGCAATGGATGCTCCGCAGGAAAACTCATACAACAAGCCGGGCGTAATAGAACTGTGATGAGTCGAAAACAATGACGACAGGATGAATGAAAGGTATGCAACAAATGGCTACCTCGCCGATCAGCAGCGAGAAGCAAGTAACTGTGAGCAATTGCAGGGTATATCATTCACCTTTCTTAAGTGGTTAATCAACCAGCACGAGGATAAACACGCACAGCAATGCCAATAAGGTTCTACATTGCTAAAAGATATCAACTACTCTTCACACGTTCTTTGATTATCAATGGACGATTACACTTTTCAGGCGGAGAATCATCTATTTTCGCTTGAGACGACGGCTGAGAGGTATACGGTAACATTATTACAAACACAAATTTGATCGCTTCTTGCAAACTTAGCTTTCTTAATGTTTCACCGATGAATGTACGGTGAACCAGGATGATCCCATACCGATATCACCCTAGGAAATGTTTGGAATGAGTGACATTTTCCATCAGCAGTTCTTAAGGATCGTTTAGTCGTCTCAACGGAGAGAACTGGAAAGGCTCACACAAGTTCAATCCGTACGCACATCCATATTCCGTTCTGCGGTCAATCTGGTGTTGTCACTAACCAGTGAATGTATGACGGCCATTGAAACCGTCGGTTTTATTGTTGACAAGGAAAATGAGGAAAAACAATGTTTTGGGTTTGTTATTTTGTGACTGACACTCAACAAACGGGCGTAAACATCTCAAGTCTTTCCGTTTTGTTCAGAGCAATATAAACTTTATGAGTGTCGGTGCTGTCATTGTTGACCTATTTGGGGGTTTAATTTTGCCCAAGGCAATGTGATACACAGTTTATTCATGGATGACCGCGTGACCTCAGTATTGCTGTATCCGCATGCATTTATAAACTACGTAACGACAACTGATTCTAACCGATAAAATACTTGATCAAACTTTATTAGTGGAAACTTATAATCAGTGTTAAGTGGCAAGACTCACTTAGAATTAAGTGCACTTTGAATCTAAAACATGGGTTATCAAAGTAGAAATGTGGATTACTTGACAAGCGCAATTCAGCACGCATCTTGCAAAAAGTGACCAGGAACTTAAGCGAGACTTCGAAAGGAACTTCGGGCAGCGGGAATGATTCCGCTCATTGTTTCACCTGAGTACTCAGTTCCTCGTCACATAGTTGGATTAATATTTTACAGCCGTTTACCATGGATGCCAGTACAGGGGTGATTTTATATTCAGCCTTATCTAATGAACCTGCTCTTTTAAAGAATGAGAACTGATTGCGTGTGAAGCCACTGTGTTGCTGAGGATTCGGTGAGTTGTCTCTGGGATTGACTATGACTAAGGAATAATGATTTTTTTGTGACTTACGTGAACGTTAGGCTATGCTGAACATCAGCCATTACACTTTTCCAGTCTGTTGGAAGTACACAGTCTTCTGGATGATCTGGTCAACCGGTACGCGTGTACAAGTAGTATATCTTATTGCAACATGTGTGGTGCACCGTAAACTGCACTTTCTATTGTATTATCACAGATAGTTCCTACGGACGTCTCTCGTTCGGTTCCTTCGTGACAGCTTCCAATACTTACTCTCGAAACATACTTGTCAACAAACGTCTTTACACACTTGGAATAGCCTATTTCCAGTTGTCTTTAGATGAACTGGCAGTTGTCAGTTACTTTCAACTTATGCCCGGTTACTAAAACGTGTCATTTTGAAAGTGATATAGCATCAATATACCTGTTTTATTCTAAGAAAAAACACCTCAGTCCATAGGTGACTAAGCGAATTATGGCTCTTAATTAGTGACATTGAACTGACTGGTACTCACATTTTACCATAGTGCTGGCATCTCTGTGACGTCTCAGATATTTGCCTTTCAAAAGCTACAAAGACTGAATGTTTCTCCAAATGTTGGTCATGCGGTGTGGGCAAAAACCTGTAACCTAGGTGATTGAACGGTTATATATGACAAGTTTGTTGTTCTCAATTTTGGGACGTTGGGCTGGTGGTCAGTATGGGTTCCTCATGATAACGTGAACCAATTGTTCTACGGAGGTCCAAATCTAAGTTACTTTGTCGAGGACAAAACTGGATTCTAGGGTTTATTACTAATTCATTCGTTTTAGTGGACGGCCTGTATATGACCCTCATTCACTAACACTGCGTTATTCCTCGTTGACAGCACGCAACAGATGGTAAAGCAAGTCATCAATATTGAACAGTATGCACAAATGCTAGACATGTGTTGGACCAACAAGGTTTTTGCTGAGAAACTGAGGTGCTCAATGGGGTGACCTGTCTGATGGTACTCCACACGCAAACGTGTGTAGCCATGACGTTAGATTACATGACCTTAGCTATCTCAACGACAGAATTGAAATGTGTGG
Organism: Paragonimus heterotremus; assembly: GCA_013368495.1. NCBI lineage: Eukaryota > Metazoa > Platyhelminthes > Trematoda > Plagiorchiida > Troglotrematidae > Paragonimus > Paragonimus heterotremus. The sequence continues at coordinate 162,665 of LUCH01000082.1, read as the reverse complement.
AGCAACTGTCGGCAACTACTACATACACTAAGGTGTGTTCCTGATGTGAACTGTAGAGTTAACCTTTGGAATTCCACGAACCGTCTGTCTTGGCTAAGTGACACTTCAAGAGGGTTTACCAAATTAGTAAGTCAAATCTAAGAAGCACCGTTCTAATTAACTGTAGCCGCAATGTGAACAAATTCCAGAGGTGTAATTCCATCTACAAGTTGAGTTGCACACTTTGTGTATTTATAAGAAATATAAATCGTACTATTGGAAATTATAAAATAACTTGAATCGTAGACTTGTGAAACGTCAAACCCACTTCTCAATGTGCACAGATAGGTTGTGACTTATTTGTTTCTCCGATCTACCAATGCAAATGGCCACCACTAATAAAGTCGAAAGATATCCCGCAACTAAACTGAACGATTGCCCAATAATTCGTGAACGTCACAGAGGCCTGCTGGGTGGTATGCGCCAATAGAACGTCTGCACTGTGCAAGGACGCAGGTTATCAAAACTCCACTCTCCGTCATGGACACTTAACCTCGTTGTAATGCTGGCTAACTCGGAGTGACTGGATGTAAACATGTGTGTGTGTGTGTGTAATTTGTGTGATTCGTGTTCTCCACCAGTTGATGGAATATTTGGTTTTGCTATGCAGACAAGGTTAACTGCAGCACATGTCCGTTGGAATGCACAGAAACATTACCGGATGCACAATGTATCCTGGGACATGTTTGTGAATTCTGCGTCATGAACGCTGTCAGAAAAGGCCTCAAGCACGCGGTTTACTGTGACTCAATGTTAACCTCAGTGAACGTTAGGTTTTTCCCCAATAAACTCGGACTTCTTTACGATTATACGAATTTATACTATATGAGAATTTATTTATGTTGGCACTCTGGATAGATGAAAAGAGGGGGTCAAGGACCACATTACGACGGAGGCAGATTAATCTGCAGTGTGGCTGGAAATTATGCTACCAGCTGTAATAGTAGAAAGAACAGCAATCGTTTATAATCATCGTCGTTTGTATGAAGCTCGCATATTTTATTATGTATGGCAGCAAAAAAACGCCAGTAACTTCAGAGTATAGGAAACCTTGGTGATTTTAGATGCGGCATTACGTTGGCGATCAACAAAATTCGGCTTATATGTTATACCAAACTCCCAGATTACGCACCAGTGTATACACACGTTAACTGCCGTAGTTTGCACGACGCGTACTTTCTGTTCCCCATTAACAGACACTACTTCAAATCATACCGATTAAATTATTTCATATCTGGCTATTTTCTTTGAGTCAATACTAACCGAGTTAAAATGACCTCTATATACACATCAAACGCATCAAAGGTTACTACATTTTTATCTTCGAAACCACCGTGCATATGAAATGTTGATCGAGTGTAAGTCGAACAGGTTAATAGTCGAAAACGCTGCAGTCACACAGAAGAACGATTACACACCTAGATTCCAGCAACTGTTCCACGGATCTGCGATCTAGCCTGGCTGAGTGGTTCTTTTGATCTCAACCAAAACCTGACGGTAGCTGTGGGTTATGGTTAATGCATCTATGTCATCTGGCACAATGTCAAATGTATTTGAATAAAGCAATCTTTGAACCTGAACCAGATGCTCTGACCGCGGAAACGATCTCTTCGACCAAGAAGCGTTGCCAAGCATTTGCTGTCAAGATAATTTGATTAGGGTGGACGACCTTTGGTTTTGTTTACTCGAGTTGTAGACAACACACTCCCACAGTTGCGATTCTTTAAAGCTCAGAATGTCGGCGAATTCACGTAGGCCGCGAACCACTGAATCTCTCAAGCACACGCTTGTTTACATCATTCGGTTTTACGAAGCAGTTGTGGCCATTCTTCCTTTGGGGATCTTAACGCAAACCGGTACTTCGGTGTGTGCAGTATAAGGCATGTACTAATTGGTTGATTGTTCATTCACAACTCTTAGTTAATGAGATAGCGAAGATTAATTTTGTTGTTTTTAATAAATTTTAATTATGACAGAAATAAAGACAAACAATAAACTACCTCCGCAGTTGAAACGTTACGTTAGTTTGACCTCCTAAGGGCTGTAAGTTAGATTGTTTATTAACGTGTTATTCCTGGAGGAATTTGATCCGAAATCTTTTCTAGATTTGAAGGAGACTGCATGTGTATTGCGTTACAAAAATGTTTTGTTGGGCCAGTAAACTCAAAAAACTATTTTCAGGCAATTTCTCCTATAAAGTAGCTTCGAATCAATATGTTAAGTAATCTCCTGCCCATCTTTCCACTGTTGACGCCTAATACAGAACATGCTATCCTTTGAACTGAAAGACAAATGAGAGTGAAAAAACAACTCTGGATAACTTGTTTTTGGATAACCACTGCCGGTTAATTATGAATTACAATGTTCTCAACATGCTTAATCCTGGAACTTTAGTAAACATCTTCACGACAACTCGTCAAGCGAGTTGAAGTATAATTCTGGTGCAGTATGTGAAATAACGTTAATGGTAAATTTATTGGGTTTACAACCCATAATGTATTGTCTATGAAGAGGATGCTCAGCGATTTCGAACTACACTGTGAATCTAGCCCCATTTAGACGCCTCGATTACGGAAGCTATAAATGAAGCGAACCCGTTGACCGATTTACATTTCACCAAACGATCGGGTAAACAGAACAACCATGACGGACGTTGAGCGAATATGTGGAGGAAAAACTCCATCTAGTTCACAGTAAAGTTATGGGTACAGAGGCCACCTCGTGTGCTTCTCAGGTACAAGAGCGAGGAGTAAATTATTGGACAACCCAAGAAACATGGTTGATCACAACTGGCAACTGTATCGAAACTTTATTTATATACAGCCTTTATGAATTCTTCCACCCCGACTCTTTAACGTTTGAAAACATGAATCAATAGAGTTGATCGTATATATCCCATTGATACATTTCCGTATTCTTCTTAAACGGTGCAAATTCAGTCTCATGTTGAGCATCAACTAAGTACCAACTGTCACATAACACCACAATCGACTACAATGATACATCCATAACTGAGGGATAAAAAACCGAAAATAAAACTCCACAACCATTTTTAATGCCAACTGGGTAAGCACTGTGATATGCATTTCAAAGAAAACGAGAATCCTAGCACATCAGCAGCAACGGAGACCAAACGATGTTAAGAAACTCGATCCTTCGTGATTGCAGGTGTGTGAATAAATGACTGTTTATTAGTTATTTGCGTTTTTTGTTTTTCGCCTAAACATGTGGACATCCGTTCCTGGCCAATAAACGGAAAAACAATGTCAAAACGTTTCCGTTAATAGTTTCCTTATTGTGCACAAACAATGCGTTCGAGTTTGTTGTTATACACACTGTGCAAAAGGTTTCACTCTGTCCATACGTGAGAAGAAACAGATTTACGCCCACGGGCGTTTGTTGAAAAACTAACAAGAGCCGGATTTACGTTTACTGTTTAACTGCTAAACATTCAAAGATCCTAGCTAAGCAGAGGTTGTTAACGAAACTGGGACACAAACCCATAGGCCTGAAGAATTGAAAACGCGACAAAAATCAGTTGACGTAGTGTTATCTCCTGTGGCATTGGATATTCTTGCGAAGAATATCCCAGTTTTTGGGTCGAAAGCAGAAAGTAAGCTATGTTAAATTCTACAGCACTTGACGTAGGTCAGCTCCGAAATTAACTATGTGATGTGCTCACTCCATTTATTGATTTGCGACACACTAACCAAGTCATCTTTCTTAGCAACCCAGTAAAATGTACTAGATAAAGATTAGTAGTCCGTCTATCTGATTGGCTGACTGGTTGACTTTATCGACCTGCAATTCCAACCGGGATAACTGCAAGCTCCCTACCAAGAGGATGAATTTGGTTGGCTATATAACTCTTGATCACGTCAATGAATGCATCGTTTACAACTTTCTACAACTGCCGTTAGCTGATGCGAACAAGTCTGACTGAGCTACCCGGTTTTCTGGTCGAGGCCTCAACCGAAGTAGGCTGTGTGTTTAGAGCTACCAGTTATATCGTATGGATGCGCCGGCAAACAGCTTAGTGTTCACGCGCCACGAAAGAAGAATGGCAGATCATGAAAATCCGCTAAATGCAATTACACACACCCAAGAACTTGAATGTAACATATAAAGTGCCCCTTAATTTTATCGACTGTCGGGCGTTGACCTAAGGATGTTGATTGCTTTGCTTGTCGTTTCTTGAAACGTTTGCTCACTGCAGAGATAGAACGCGTACGATATAGGGCTCAACCGATTTGGTGCACAAACCCGCGCTTTCATCTCTGAATAGTGAACGAGTTTTGGAATGTGTAGCAATTTGCACAACGTATGCCAGCCACCTCAACAACCAGGAATGTTTGCATGCACGTTAATGGCACCTCTGGAGTGCAGAAGTTAAAGATGCATATAGTAAAAAAGTCAACACTAATCACAAATTCTCTGTAAGCTTTCGAGGAGTGATTGTGCTCGGTGAAGCCACGGCTGTCTTCCAAAAGTGTTCATGCAAAATATGATTAAGCACTAGATCGTTTCCATCTCTTAAAAATCACCGCTTTTATATATGTACTACCCGCTGCTGTTTCCATTCACTTGAGCCATAACTAATTTCTAGTGCTTAATCAAATAAACTTGCTGACAGTATATTTACCGCCAGCCATATTTGATTAAGTGAAGTGACTTGTGGTTAAAATGAAGAAATCACTATTTTTTGTCTGTAACCCAATGTCTTATCTACGACGTGTTACCTATTTATAGGTTTCTCGTTATATGGACGCAGTTGTCTCTCTGAATTTCATTATAATCTTAAATGTTGTGATATTCTTGTAAGGACACTTCAAACACGTTGAATTCAGTGATGTTCCAAAGTAAGTATTTCTTGGTTACATTATCAACAAGCTTACCAAACAGGTTGATTAGGTTGTCTTTTCTGATCATACAAAACCTGCTTTCCGATATGTTTAAGTGGACGTTTCTATCATTTGTGTTGGAAGAATTGGTACGTCGTCCACGGGATGCAAGTTATATCAGACTGCATATATGTCACTTGATTTCAAACAAGGTTTATGATGTTTCCAAGAGGCGTTTTGCTAATTTCACATGCTAGATAGCTACTGGTGTTTTACGTTGACAAAATTTGGAACAACACAGTATTCGATTACTCAAAGTGAATTGACATCAAATGGCATAAGATGAACGGATAACAGTAAATACTTTTTTGTACCCGAACTAAATAACAGACACATCCAGCGAGTGGTCATATCTCATGAAATAAAAACTGATGGGTTCAAAACGCATGAAAGGATGGGTCTTTAACAACAATACTAATGGTTTAGTATCAACGTTTATTATTAACACAAACAATTCTGCATTTTACTCATTTCTCACGTACTTGTGTTCCTTTCCATTGGCCTGTCGGCTTAACAGAACGAAAATAAGTGAACTTCAAATGACAGGAAAAACTCAATGCTCTTGCAGCTGTAAAGTAGATTGAGATCAACTTTTGAATAGCAGAGTAGCGTGTCGTAATTGTTTCTCGCGATTTACTAGATTGCATTTCCAAAGCAGCTTTGCTTTCAAATTTCCCGGCACTGCCAATGAAGGTGAATAACGATAAACGGTTGAAAAGTATCTCGTCGAATTTATTCAACTAAGCTAAACAATATCCAGTGAAAAACCGACGGAAGCTTATGTTGTTTTTATGAAAATATATTGAATACGAAGATTAGGAAAAACTCAACCTTACAGGCAGTTTGGATGTCGCACATTGAATCTAAAATGGAGAACTATACAATATTGATGCACAACAGTGATACACAATATGTTGTTTCTACCCAGGTTAAATCTCATTAATAGTGAATTACTCGCTACTGTTTAGGTTTGATCTCCAACCACGTATCCATCATGCAGCCGTGTTGGTCATTATGCTACTGCCGTCACATTTGTTATGACTGAATCATCATATGCGAACCACCACCCGCCTTATTCTGCAGTATCACTTGGGTTGCTTAATGTTTTGATCAGCGAAACTCGCAAACAGCTTTTCGCTTCTTATAAGAGATAGCTTAAAGACTTATGGAAATAAAACAAAATAACATCAATTTTAGGCGGCGTTCAATTTCTACTTACTGTAACCTTTGGTGCTTACGGTAAAGGTTACTTTATTTTCTGAGCATTACTACCATGTTTTGAGTGCTAGAAATAACGCTATGGGAGGCAGATCGTAAGATGTAGGACAGCACAAGGTATCACATGCAAAGAACTGAGGTGCCTATACAACCAAATTTGCATAATCAAACAAATAATCGTGCACAAAATAATGAGTTATTCTCAGTAAATTCTCAGAACTATCAAAAGATGATCAGTCAAATTAATTATGACTACCGGCGATCTCGGAACTACAAAAGAACCATTTGTAAACGTTAAAATATGTACAAAGATTACTGGACTTTTGGCATTTAAGGAGAGTAGTCATGAGTAATTCTTTCAAAGATTCGGAAGCTTTGGGACTTAGTCAGCTTTGCGGCTAATATATGACATCAGAATTATCTATTTTTGCTACTTCGTAGAGGAAATCGCACAACTTCAACCAACTTAACTACTGCAGTCTTTAATGTCGCAAGAATATCAAACAATTTCCATATGAGGACTCAGAACTTCTTCAAACCTGACAAAGTTATCAATCTTCTCAATTCACCGGATTGATTTTCTTTGTCAAAAATTGTAGGTACATCCCCAAGTACCAACCACATACTCGGCGCCGGTTTTACATTGGGTGTGACAAGTAACCCAATAAACAGCTAATCAAACAATCAATAAGACATAAGGTTTTATTCTGGCTTGTCAACCTTTGCTTAACAGAACAATTTATTGAAACCTGTGTGGGATTCTGATTCTTAAACTTTAACCTAATAGTGAACTGAGTTGGTATTATATTAGATATGGGAGTGAATCAAGGTACAGATCAGAAACGTTATGTTCAACGAAATGCTTGAAGATAATGTTTTCTAACGTTAAATATTGGAACAGTTGTTTCTTACTACTTCCTTCTAATTTCCGCACTTTTAATTTCATAGAAACATTTATTAACAATATCCCGTAACATCAGTTATGTTAAATATGTTCTTGTATGTTAAGTACCGATGAGTGACTTTTTGTAAACTACACAGTTCAACATCATCATCAATGTTCGCTCGGGTTGATGTGCTGACAACCCACCGAACTAGAGGACATTTCGTATACAATCAACTTATATACACACACATATTCTATACTGAATTTGCCTGTAATTAGAGATTTCGGGCGTATTCTCTAGCTTGGAGATGTTTACCTCGTTTCTAGTTAACGTTGAACTGTTTTCATCATAAGGGATTTATTGAATGAACGTCAGCCAGGAATTGACAGGTTTTCGGCAGTTTGTCAACAGAAACTTTACGGTCCAAAACGGTTGCCTGATTTCATTTGAAACAAGGCTCGTTTAGGCGGGAATTTATTAGCAACACATAATTCTCAACATATTTTACTCATCTGTTGTCTTGTTGTCTGTATATCAAACAATTAAGTCTAATGAAAGCCTGGCATAGAATAACGAAAATATTGTGGGTGAAGTATGTCTTCGTTCAAATCCACCGTTCCGTTATACTGAGTACTCAGTAATGCTCCAGCGTTTCCAGCGTTTCCTTAAATTTATAAATGGTGACAGCTGTTGTTTATCTGTATATTGTAAACAGGTTAATTATCGTGACTGTGAAATTAGTTGTGGAAAGTTGACCAGTAGTGATAAAACGTTCGCAAAACGTTACGTTAAGCAAATAAACGGGAAAACTTTCTTCAAGGTTTACTCGTAAAAGTAAAGGTGTACACGATATAATCGCCATATATTTCACTCTAGTTTTACGGGCGATGTTCACGTAACGGTTTGTTATGCAATTTTATTACTGTATGAAAATTATTTTAATATTACCAGGTGTAATATCAACAGCTGTCTCAGGGGAATGCCGATTATTAGAACACTGAGGAGTACACAAAAATACAGATGCTTTAAAGAGTGAAAATCAGTTGGCACAAAAAGTATGGCGAGGCACATCATGTTTATTCAGTAATTTGAGCAAGTATATCTTTTGGATACCGTTTAGTTTTCCGCTGATCGGTCTATGCTAACATGAAAGCTAATATATAAACGGTATGGAAAAGATGAAGAAACTGGTACACCATGCCGTGGCGATCTTAAAAGAAATGCGATTAGGAGTATTGATTCCAGCTTGTAAATTAAGAGGTAATATTTTATTACTGGTAACGTTTACTGACAAACATGCAGATGATTTTCAAATCTCGGGTTGTCTGAAAATGCACTACCGACAATGTTTGACATGAAGGAGGGTCAAGGTTGGCGTTCCAGTTCGAACTGTTCCCATCAGGGTCTTTTCATTTCCACCACTTTTAAAGAGAAGTACTTTCTGCCTATAACATAAAAACCATGAGTTTATTTTGGACAGATTCCTCTGTTTAACTGATGTCAAAATAATTAACAGTGGTATTGGGCGGGAGAAGTTGTGTTTTGAAGCCCAACTCGCAACGATGAACATTTGTTTTTACAAGATAAATTAACAGAAGTAGTAGAATGGCCTTGTACCCTTCAGTTGCCCGGCAGAGCACTAAGTAATAACCCTTCGTATGTTATTTGTTATTTCTTTGTTGGAATGGTTGAACCTATTTGTCGTGACCGCAAAGGACGCTTGGCCTGATAACTTGTCTGCCGCACAAACACCCGTATTGGTCATGTCAAAATCAAATCACAAACGCGTACACCCATTTGCACGTCAGAAATGCATTCAAATACGTCATTCATATTCGCCCCGGTGGAACTTCTTCCATAGCGCGTACATACTATTCCGATAGTCTATTATTGTCTGTCGTCTTCCTGGCGTTCGGAGCTTGCTCTTTTGTTCCCGAATGTAGCCTGTGGGTAAAATACTACTTGTGAGTAGTACACTACTCTCAAGGAAACTGTCTGTCAAACGACACATTTATGTCATGACATCAACGTATACGTTGATTCAGGCGAACGAATAACCAAATAACCACACTGTGTTCATGTGTAATAATGTCAAGTGGTCCACATAATGTTTACCAATCTTCATACAGGAAGTGTAAAATCTTGGAGAGAAGGAATACATGATTTGTTTCTGTATAGTTTAAGAGCAACCGACGTTTTACGCTGCGGATTGTATACTGATAAAATAGGGTATCCTGTCCTGCGGTTCGTACTTGTGGATAACTGAAAGGAATGCGTGAATAGATTCAACTTCACAGTTCTACTCTCCACTGTATGCAGTATTCCTTCAAATGATAATTATCTGAATGCTGTATCATTTGTTTGGGATAATGCTGTATGCATCACCCGGTAGACAAACCCAAATGGACATCTGTTTTCTTGCTGGTTGTCATATAAGTTACAAGTTTTTGACTTCGCCAAATAATATTCATAATGTAATATGCGCAGTTCGTCTTCTCTGCATAAGTGTCCTTAGTTCGGGATGTATGTGATTTATGAACAGGAAAAGTTTTGGTATTGGTTGATAGGTTCTCGATAAGCTCAGCCGTCTGCATAGACAGAACCACGAACGAATTGTTTAAGTATTGGATTGTTAGATATATTTATGTGCCCTGTTTTTGAAGTAACGTACCAGCGAAATAAGTTGAACGTTCTGGAGACTGCTAATTAAGGCTGCAAGTGAAGCAATACTTGCATAAAAAGTAAACCCACAGTTGTTGAAGCCATGAGCTTACAACATTGCAGGGTTTTACAGTCGAAGGAATTTCACGATGTTGCAGTTTTCCGCCTACATTGCATAAACTATCCTGCTAGGCTTCGTGCTACCAAATCTGTTTTACCACACACTGAACACATTTGCAGAAAGTTCAGTAAGATTTAACTACCTTATGTCGTTAAGACGAGAATTTTTCAGTTTGAAGCTAGCTTTTGCTTAAATCAATTGACAACTATGCCTCTTCTACTCACTTTAACGTTCACGATAAACTGGTTACCTTGTAAACTCCCCTACCTTCTCACCAGCTGTGCACCTCATTAATGTATATCATACTTGCGCCCGGTTCTTATGGAATCTCGGCTCCTCCATATTTCACAAGCGATCTTTGTAAGAAGTAGGGGGCCTTAACAGAGGTAAACATCGTTTGATGGAGCGTGCTTTTAACATAGTCAACTCTTGTTCAACTCTCTTTCATTACAATATAAGGTGACTATTTGGCAACCATGTCAGTGACAAATATATGTTCTAGAACCACTGCGCCACTATCTTCTGCATCAGTTACATACAATGAACAAAACTACCGAATGTTTTAGTTGCGCTTGTTTGATAAAACCAACTGGCGAATAGATGTTTACAAAGTTGTATTATTAGAGTATCTTTGTTTTAGCGTTTCAAAAATGCAAAGTTAATTAGTTGGATGTTCATAATTAAGATGACATAGTGTATGTATATTTCCTAGTTAACCAACAAAATGTCCAACGATTGGGTGACAAACGCCCGTCAAATTCAAGTGATTTACGCTTGACAGGAGCTAAAGTGTTTTCGGAAGATTGACTAACATATACGTTGTACCTGGGCGAAAAAGTCGGGCGGATGAATTCCGATTATTTTCTTCCGCTAGTGAAAACAGTCACGCCCTGAGTCCTGAAGGGTGTGTGGAAAATTATGCAGATGGAGTAGTAAGTCTGTGGAATGTTGCACTGGTGGTCCGTCATAGCCAATGTGGATTAAGTGAAGCTCAGTTTGTATGTTTCGTAACAGTGGACGATTGGATGGACAATAAAAATATAGATGCACAACTGCAACTCGTTTAACTACTCGGGTTTTGATAGTAACGTCCTGTGTAACTCTTTTGTATTCGACTATTCACGTTGTTTTCACATGAATAGTAATACCGACCTCTCTTTTGAAAATGACTTGCAGTATTATCGCTGTTTGTGAGCTGAGAAATTCCTTCATGCTCATCTGACGTTACGAGAATGCTTTTAGTCCGTATTTCGCATGGTGTCATAATTCGACGTATTGTGTCACATGCAAATGAGAAACCACTGGAAAGTGTAAACCACAACAGGACCTGTATTTTCAACATAGGTTTGAACCATGTTGATATGTCATTGCTAATCTGCTAAGAACTGCCACTTCCAACCCATTCTTACACAAGATCATATGCACAAATGCTTCTGACCGAAGTGTTCGTTTATGAGCAGCGTTGTCAATAAAGCACTGTTAATCAGTTTATTGGCATGTCAATCGTGCAATTCTTAATGTGAATCTAACAACGTGATGGGCAGCTTGTGTATCTCACCAGCATATAGATCCGAGTTCACCTCAAGATGTTGAAAAGATTTATCACTACCGTTATATCATGGGGAAAAATGAAAATTGGGTGTACTGATGTAATTCAACATGAAACAATTAAAGTTTTAGTTTGGATGTGGAACAAATCAACGCATGTGGTTTAGAATATGGGAGGAAGCAAAGAAACTTAATTCTTTGTGAGTTTCGGACAGTCAACACAGGCGAGAAAATAAATTATTTCTCAGTTTTATGTACACGTTTAACAGAACATGTGGCATACCTCCTTCCATGAGACGGTACTCATAATGATCGCATTTGGTAAGAACGATGACATAAGGAAATGTCGCTTTGTCAATCAACTTTATTCATGTCAGCATGATAGAAATGCTTCCTATCCACTGTGAGAAGAAACCTTCATATTTTTATTGCCCGAAGTGATGCGAACTTTCGGAAGATTCGACACTGTTTATGAGTGAATTGCGATACAGTAACATTTTAGCATGTTTCGGTCCCATACCACAAATTTTATTTTAACCGTTTCCAACATATATGCGGTATTTCTCGTTTCACGTATTGGCTTAAGATTTCTACCAATCAGGCGAACCAGTAAAATGACTTGGCGCTGATATAATCGTTCATGTCGGAGATATGAATGCCCAGGTCTGCCGTTTTGGCGAGGCCGAATCTCGTTTAGGTGGCAAGTTTGGGATAGCGTCATATCGATCAGATAATGGAGGGCGATTGTTGCTGCTGTGAGTTGGGCGTAAGCTTTTTCTAACCAGCATCAGTTTTAGGCATCGTGTGTGTCAATGCTATACTGGGCACCCGTCTTCTCCGAATTAGGCCTGGTCTTAGATAGACCACATAGCTGTTAGTTACTTGTGGCGTGATTCCATTCAAGGCTGTCGTTCTTATTGGAGCACGTTCTTGGATTAAGATCACGCGTTAGTACGCCATCAATTTGTTCCTTTTTGCTGGACAACGACCCGACAGACAGCAATGATTGCTTGTTGAGAAACTGGCTTTGCCATCGGTAAAGCATAAGTATCAAACCAGCTTTGAAAACAGGCTTAGTAGTACTCACTCCCAAGGTCCTACTAGCTTCTGGACTCAAATCTCTCAGGCCATTCAGAAAGCACGTACTGTAGTATGCGGCATAGGCATACATGGGCTAAATAAACATTGGATTTCAGAGGTATCTGAAGCTGTTAGAAATCAGACGGGAGATTTCTCCTGGTAGTTCACATGATAAGTTTGTAAGAGATATCCGTAGGAAGCTGTAACGTAGTTTAAAAGCTGATCGTGAGGCTTGGCTGGTGGAGAAAGTTAGGGAAATAGAAACCGCTTTTGATTCAAGGAACACAGGCAAACTTTTCAAAATGATCCGTGTCACTGTTCCCAGTCCTTAGGTGGGATGGCGGCTAACCGAGCTCAGTGGTGTGCATGTTGTCGTTGTTTGTCCGAGTCGCCTGTGATGTGAGTGCACCTAAAGACGCGAAGCAGTGAAAGCCGTAAGGAAGCTGTCTTGCTGATGACCTCATACTTTCACTTATGGCTCGGATGTTTGTTTGCAAGGTGTAGGCGCCTTGATGTATTTTTGAAAATAGACTTGATTATTTCTAGTAGTTGGGTACCTTCCAGTCTCAGTCCTCTGTTTTTCTTTTCTATGCAGTTTATCCTTCATGGTTTTGTGGCAGTTGAGCACTATTGTGAACCACTTTTTTATTACTATCGATGATGTTGATGATGAAAATGACTGATTGTTGTTTTATTTTATCATCCACATACTACATGCAACTCCCTTTAAATGCATGAATCTTCACACAGCAGACAAACGAGTCTGCCAGGTGAACTTAGTTGACGAGCTTTAATACATGTATAGTCCGGGGTCTAACAGCAAACTATTGTGCAGGTACTCCGACTAATGTCAATCTGCTCGAAAAGACACAAGCCCAGGAGGAGGGTCCGCAAAATAAACGAACAACAGTATGATTATTCGAGTTATACTAGTAGCAAAATTGCGAGATTAAAAAATTTCAGCAAATTGATTTATCGCTATCCCATATATATGTGTATACTCACTTGAGATCACATTTTGTTAGTTTTACTCTAACCGGTGCATGTGTTATTCAAAAGAGTGACCTACCTGAAAACAATTTGTTAATGATCACTAATAAGTTTACCTGCCGGAAATCCTGCTTAACATCTTCTGAACTGATCATTGATGTGCGCTTGCTTGCACAATGACCATGCCTGATCGACTTCCACGAGAGCAAAAAGTGAATAAAACTTGATTTTGAGCGCAGGCGGTCTGTTGTTGGTCCATTAGAGTCCTCTTGTTAAGGCACAAACCCTGATCGTTTTGATAAAACAGTGTTACAAGACAAACAAAGTGGGCATATATATTTACCTATTATAGTATTATTTTGGATGGAAGCTAACAACAAGTGTCAGGATCTTGAGTGAGCCCGGTTGACTTACTGCATCGATAATTTGATCTAGTGAGTTGTCAGCTTTCTGTTGTGCCAGCACAGATCCTCGTTAGTTCCGTCCACTTGTGTTACCGCAGATGCGCGTAAAATGTATAACAAATGAAACAATATGCAGCAATTCTTAGTGCTTCAGTGAAAATCACTTTCCGGGTTGAAGATGTCATGCAGAGTTGGACACTGTGCACCTTTTCACATATGGCAGTGAGTTGATTAGCTCCTTCAAAAGGTAATTTGTGGAAGACTTCTTTTTCCCAAAGCTTCACACATTGCACAGTAAACTACGCGCGCCCTTAATTGAATGTCAATAGACATTTGTGGACATTTCTTAATCGAAAATAATCAATCAGATTTTGTCCCATTTTCAGTTTGCATGTCCCGAGGATTTTCAAGACGTTTGTTTCAACGTCGTACGTCTAACAGATCCCAGATTATTTTCATTTTTCTAAGTATATCTAACGGTTCATTTGTTAGGAATCCAGAACCACACCCTCTGATCTTTGCTACCTCCTGCGTTGCGCGGTTCCTGGTAGATCGTCAAAATAAAACAATCAGTCGAACGGAAAGAACAAATTGGTTTATTCTTCTGCGTAATAATGGCAGTAACACATCCATGGTAGGGAAAGAGTGCGTCAATATTTTGTTGCCCATAATTCTGACAGGTACTGTCGGAATAGCACTGCCTCACTAATCGGTAACAGTATTGAGTCGCTATAATGTTAGCGAATGTCGTTAGCTGTGTTGGAATCTACCAAGCAATCGGCTTGTTGCAATGTGTCTGGTGAACAGTAACGGATAATTCCTCGACTTTCTTATAGCGAACAGGTCGTTTTCTGCATTCTAGTCATCAGTTACTTGAGCATATTTTCCAACTTACGTTGATTCAAGCACGTATTCGTTTTGCTTTTGTAAACTTCATTGAAGCCACAGGTAAACTGGTACATTAATCGAAGAAAGACTGACCAGTTAAATACACATCATTGCTATGGACAACCAACACACTAATGTTTAAGTGTACACGCAACTCAGATGCTGGATATTAAAATACAAATCCAACTCCACTGTGTGACTACTTTTGTTTATCAATTATTCACCCCTGAAAAGTGTCTGTGAAATACTATTTTCCCTATTGTGTGGTTTGTAATGTTGGGGACTTTTATTTCATCCCATCTTCCTCCTTCCATCAATCTGCCGTGCATATATTCCTGACATTGTGAATCAAGGTGCCCATCGCTCCTCATCTGTAGATGATCGTTACAAAGTTAGAGAAATACAAATTATTCCTGCTCCGTGTGGGTTCACGATAATCAGACAACAGCAACGTGTCGTCGTGAAGTTGCATCACTGATGCTGAAATAATTGAAATCAACTGGCAATCCCGTTCACTTGTCATCTGATGATTTCACATTGGCTACTGAGGCGGTTGAATGAAAATGTTGACGTCTGGCGACACACGTGTTCTCTCTGTTTTGACGACATTCATAAATTAATTTAATCGTTTCAGACACTAGTGATGTAGAGCTGATCGAAATGGAAAATCCTCGAGCGTGTCTACGGTAAACGAGTTGACAGGAAAATGTGCAGCTGGAGGCTGACTGAAAAACAGCTACCAGAAACAACCATACTCCGTCTACAGGCATGGAAGAATGTTGGGAAACAATCCATTTACTTCAACAAACCCATTTATTCATCAAGCATCTCATAATTTGAAAATGAAACAGATGGCTCAAGTATCAACTTGGTGTACACGATGTAGATTTTATTTGCAAAATCAAGTCGACATTCGAAATTGTATCTGAAGAAAATGAGCCGACGGTTCTAACACAAACTTTAAGTCAAACCAAGATCTGCACCACCACTTATAGTATGCGATGGTGAACTGTGTTGCTGAACCCTATTAACCCATGCACAGTGGTAACTGGGGTAGTGAAAATAAACTTCTCGAGAAGAAGGAATCATGTAGAAAGAAATTGTGTTAGACTAAGATGAACTTTTTCAGTTTTATATCGCCGAGATCCTACTCCTCAGAAACACCACGACGACTGTCACTTTGTCCTCGCTTTATTTCTTCAGATTTGTGATATACAGTAATAAGTTTTCCATGCTGTTTGTCTAAACAGTTCATGTTCAGCAAATTGAGTGTCCTGCAGTAAAATCTCCTCCTCTCAGTATATTAACTGGAAGTCAAGAGCCAACTACAAAACCATGTATATATATATATATATCTCACAAAAATAACTCATCCGTACGAACTTAGCACGTTAAACTGCTCTCGTTCCCTTGTGAACTGCAGTGAGCTGCACAAGCAGCACCCCACGGTAGAACTGACAAACCTGATATTTAAGCATACTGGCAATGGCAGTCACTCAAGCTATTGTTAACTGAGTCAGCATTTGAAATACAAACATGCCGCTCGAAAACATAAAAGACATGCAGACATGACAGTGATGTAGGTTTTAAGATATTCACATCTTAATTTGCTATGTTAGAAAATGTCAAACCAGTGCATGACTCTCCTAATGAGGTGCAAACCAAGGTAGTTCAGCATTGTAACTTGGCCTATATCATTCCTATTTTCTCGCGTTTGTGAAGTTATAAAATCCTACTCCACTTCTATCTAGAAAACCAGCGAAACGTCCCATACATCTTGTACAGCAGTATTTTTTTTTAAAGTTCAATTTTCAAGTTAATTTATCCAGTTAAGGACTACAATTTCGTTGGGTGCCAATTAAGAGAATAGACTATTGCTATGATGAAAGGAGTTGCGTGACGACTTAACATGATGTCCCGTTGATCAACTACAAGTGAACAATTATTTTGAGCTGCGCAGTAAAACGATTTGTCTAAAGTTCAGACATATTCCAATAAATTTGAAAATTGTTCCTTGCTCTTAATTAATCACTGCTGTCTGTCACCTGTTAAGATAAGTAGAAACAGGAATTAGGTTTTAGCTCAGGGGATTTTTCGACATGTGGATATCCATCAATAAGTGGTATGCTCAAGGTGAGTCACTAGTTTTTCGCACATAGTTCAATCAAGTTATATGTATAGTTTAGCTTCTACTGAATGCGTCTATGGCTCATACCAGCACA
Source organism: Paragonimus heterotremus (assembly GCA_013368495.1). Taxonomy (NCBI): domain Eukaryota; kingdom Metazoa; phylum Platyhelminthes; class Trematoda; order Plagiorchiida; family Troglotrematidae; genus Paragonimus; species Paragonimus heterotremus. The sequence goes on along the minus strand of LUCH01000082.1, from coordinate 145,706 downwards.
GTGGTGGAACACTCCTAAACAATACACAAGGTACTGTGGCGCCGCTTTTGACAAATTAGTGATCGAACTAAATATGACAAACGATTTGGAACATTTCCCGTAATGAATATTTAGAACAGCAACTTACAAACGAAACTCTGCTTCAAACCCCATTTCGAAAAACAGTCAAAGTTATTTGCTTCTAAATTCAGTTGGCGGCTAGGCAAAAATACGTTTTTAGATACCAACACAAATCGACGTTTATCTCAATAACGGGATGCAAGGGGTTATTTGTATAAATGTAACATTCATGCGTAAAAGGGTTGTAGGCTTCTTAAAAACAAACTATACTGCTTATAGAAGTGCTTTGCGTTTTGAATTTGATGATTAGTTAAATAATTTGAATAACTCACTCTAAATTTTGGAAAATTTAACAGTCAGCAAAAATGAGCAGCCGACACATTTCAAGAGAATAAGCACATCACAGGTCCGCTCTTCTTAAGTGTTATGAATACTGTACGTGGTTGGCGTCACATGTCATCAATAGTCATTTTTATCGTTGCAAGTCCCATGGAAGTGTTCAGTAAAACATCAAGAAGCGTAGCTTCAAAAGATTGTTTTTCATAATTACGTTTCAGGAGTTAATGTGAAGACGAAATGTTCTAGACTGAAGGACTGAATAACAGCAAGTAACTCATGTTTGGATTTCAGCCGAATGAACACACCGTCAGTATATCAACGATAGAGACTTGTACTGTAAACGTAGACTGACCTTGTTGTCGGAGCCCTATTTTGTCTGTTAATTGATCATTGTTTACAGACTGCTTCAAAAGCATTAGACCCACATTACTGTATCTGCCAACTATCGATTTATTTGTTTTTGACTCAAATGCTAAGCGAAGTATTTGACTACAGTTGATCTAAGGATTATATATCCTATTCCACTGATCAGCCAGGCCCACCATCAGTCATCAAATTTCCCATTTATCTAGATGTGTTTAAATGAATTGAACTCTACTCGTCTGTTATCGCTTCTCCCGCAGTCACGTGCATTGTTGAGCCAACCGACTTCGAAAAGATAAGTAGGGAAAATTTCCACCCAATCTATAAATCATCAACTGTACATATCTGTTATTCGCTCTATTGTGGACTCGGATTCACATTCGTCTGAAACAGAAGTTCTCACTACTGCCTCAATAAAAATCCAATGCGGTTGAAAGGACAATAGCATATTTGAAAATTGTTGACGATCGCCGTAAAATGTTGAATGGTAAAGATGTTTTTCTCTTATTCGCGATAAGAACTTAAACAGTTCCGAATCATAGCTTCTATTTACTCTTATATGCATTTGACTCCAGTACTGAACAATGGCCATGGATTGGTTATTATAACTTAAGCACAATGCCTACTTGATTAAAGCATTCATATTCCGAAAATAGTTTGTAACGGAAAAGTTTAGTCAAGTCATCCGGCTGAAAAGGATGATTATTTTAATCTAAAATTGCACACAACATGTCTAATATTGAGGGGGATATTCACTACGATTATTGTGCTCAAGCTAATGAATCGGTACGTTCGAAACTTACAGTTTACAGGCGAAGTGATCTGTGGTCTGTCGGTTAGTGTTCAACGTGGCTGCCTCATTAGAACGCGAACCCATATACTCTACTCACACATTCTAATTAAGAACAAAACAGTCGACTTTACTGGTCTCGTTCAAAAAGAACTGACAGATATATGTGACCGCGATGGCTGTAGTTATGTGTGGGCGCTTTTATAAATTAATTAGACTTGACTGATAAATTACAGTGACGTATATATGCTTAGCGGAATTCATGGAATTGTTTTGGATAATACTATAGCAGAGATGTTAGCTGGATTCAAATGAAGCGTTGTTTAGACGGTAACCTGTTAATGTATCAGGCCAACATTTCGAAACCATCTTTCAATTTGGATGTGTGAAATTGACTTGCTCATTCGTCATAAGTTTCAGAATGCTGAACATCACGGAGCAGTTGCTGATAAGAACAAGAACATAATTAGAGTTTGTTTGTTTGTCCTGTATATGGTACAAAATTTGCATTGAAATCGATTTTGAAATTCGTCCGACAGTTCCCTTTAAATCAAATTCCTACTCTGGCTGTTTCCGCCGTCATTTTGACTTACCAGTTGGGACAAGGTTCATCCCGTCGTCAATCGGAAAAACGGCCTTTGTGGCAATAGCGCAGGCCGCAGTCACCATGCCTATTTGTTCAGTTATACGTAACAGAGCGGTGTATGGTTACAACGTACACATAAGGAACATAAGCGTGTAGCGAAGATATGTGTCGTTTTCGAAGACATTTTTACCTGTGTTGTGTCATAACAGTTTGGTGAAGAAAACGTTTCCCCCAAATATCAGCCTTTGTGATCAGATGGAGTACTTACTTATAGCTTTCACTGTTCATTATATAGTAGGACTGAGATCATAGCATGCTGTTGCGTGGAACATGGTTTATATATTTAAAAAGGGCTTCACAAACAAGATCGTCGTGTGCCCGAGAAGCATATACTTTCGTCATCTTCATTTGCAATACAATTCTGTGCTGAATGTGGTCGAAAACTCACGTTGATTAGTAATGCAATCAAAAATGTTGTATAAACACATAACACTTAGGAAGCATATCGTAACAAATAGCCCACCCAACAACCCATATAAAGTTTGAAACAATTGGTTCCCTTGAACAGTTTGAACAAAGCAGTTCAAACTGGACAACTGGTAGATGTAAGCATTTCTTACTGACTCGTCAGTACCAGATTTACAACAACACGGGTGTGTTTTGTTATAGCAAACAACTCGAGGGGTTGATAATCAGTCAGCGGGTTAGGGTAGGTCATTAAGTCCAGGGAAGGGTCAAGTTGACGAACAGTTGTTTCTGAACGCAGAGAGCTGGCTTAAGTCGGTTGATTGCGACTGCTTCGGTAAACCGTGAGAATCTTGGGTTAGAATGACGTAACAGGACTCTGAATGCACAAGATGGATAAATAACGTGGCCAGTGGTCAGGACGTATCTAGCGACTGAGGAAGCTGGCTTATTGATTATCAACCCCTCTAGCTGTTTGCTATAAAAAAAACGCACTCATATAAAGTTGTTGATTCAAGGATAAAACGTTCGACTGCTTCTCCGTTTAATCGGCCACACTCCTCAAAATAAGCTGATGCGAATTGATTGCAAAGCACTGAAGTCTCATTAGAATATTCGTCAGCACATGCAGAATGGGAGTTTACCTCGACATGCTCACAAGTTGATGCATTCCAAAGAGCTAAATTAACCGCGACGAGGTTTAAACAAACTCCTCATTGTGCCAGATAAACGAACAGTTTGATAGGTTAAGCTTTTCGCTGTGTTTACTGAATTACCGTGAATCAGCGAATAAGTTCAGTGAAATGAAAACAACTGTACGCCGTTTAGTAATGTCTGGGTGCTCGTACTAAAATACTATACGAAGAGAAATCGTGCTCAAAGCCACTGCATCTCATTCTAACCAAGTTTGCAATCACCAATCAATCACAGCTGATTGGTATGCTTACCTTATCTGAAGGCACGATAAATCACTAACGCCACCGGTAGACACCCCAAAAATTAGAACATAATAATTCAATATAAATACTTAGCCTGGCTTTGTGTTCACTTAGTATATCTCAGTTACCACGATAGTGAATTCAGACTGCAACAACCTGAATCACCAGACGACAAACAATAACTAGAACATCGTTGAGTTGGTTTAGTGAAACTTGTTAATATATCCATATAAGAAGCCGTCATTAGTAATCCATTCAAGTCAACGGAGTGGATTTAGCTTATTTTTCTATCGTAATAGACATCAAGGTGGAACGTTATTAGCATATGGTGTTGGTTGATTGTTTGAGCGCGATGACGTGGTTGTTTACACCGTGATTATTAAACTAGTCACTATAACGCTAACTTTAAATTCAAGAGTACAGAGAAACAAATGTGCTGGCGAGGAAAATTTCTAACAAGAGCATTGAGTTAGTATTGTTATATCTTAGTGTCACTAGTGAGTAATCGGGGATTTGATTAATTTCAAGTTGAACATCACCCACAACTGACCGCGGCTTTCGCGTTTCCACAGAATCGGAAGGGGCCGACTGGAAAGTCTGCGAAAGCCGCGAGCAATCGTGAGTGTCACCATTTTTATCTGGTTTCAAACATGCAAACATGACAACAACTTGCTTGGAAATAACACCTTCTTCACATGTAAACTTATCTTGTACATAATAAGGGAAACACCATAAAGGGGTATACTGCTCTAAAAGTTATCGCTGTTGTGCAAAAAAAGGCTATGACGTTCAATTTTTGAGAAAGCATTGTACATTTATGATAAAAACTGGGTTATCGGTATTTCAGCTGTCCTCATACGCGGAGTATTCATGAAACATCAGGGTCAGAAACAGCTGTCTTCGATAATCCTCATTGGGCGTATACAACAACAAAAGATTCATTGGACTCACATTTAAAGCTGCAATATGATTATTCGTAGTGATACTAGTCATAGTATCTGTGGATGACTTTTTGACCGAGTGGTGATGGTAATTTCTTCCGTGCAACTTATGTTTACATGAAATAGGTGACCGGCATTTACTAGGGCGTTAACCTGGCTAACAGGTAAATGTGGTTCAGATGCAATGAACTGAATCCGGACAATCCACAATCGGAATTCCTGAACAATCTATAACAAGTTAGTTCGAATTGCACAGTCCTGCATGTGTAGTCGTTGCGTTCTTAATTCTGTTCTCTAAGAATTAATCATGGATGTTCAATTTAAAACATGTCTCATCAATTAAACGAACTCACTCCAACCAGTGGATTTAATGATGAACACTACAAGTCTGGCACTGCAAACGTCCGTTACGAACAGCATGATACCGTTAACTCGGAAACACAAACGTCATAACAGAGTAGCACAGTGGACTAAGTTTCAATTTTACAAAACCAGCCGAAGTGGATTATTTATACAAGATATTCCATACTTTGTACGATCTTGCAAATCTTCGAGTGGTGCAATCAGAGAATGATAAAACATCACTGAGAGATAGCCTGTTCAAACTATATCGACATATGAAGTAGACTAAGGTGATCGATGCAGTTAGTTTTGAGGGAAACAGATTGTTCTGTTTAAATATTTCTTGATAACGTGTACTCCCAAAATCTTTAAAAATAGATGTTCAGAAGGCCCGATTCTTGACGTGAACAATTAGGAAAATTGTCTTCTGAAGAAAACGGTTTGACTGCGACAGCCTCAGCAAACCACAACGCTCTTGGAGTGGTATAAGGTAACACGATTCTGAATACACAAGCCGATGACGAGACCAGTTACCAGGATGTGTCTTGCGAATGCGGACATTGATTGTTTGAGTGTTTCAACAACATTGCCTTCTTCGGTAATACTGAGTTCTGTACCTATTTGGGGAAATGTTCTTTAATTCTGTAGAGTTAGCACCTCTCGGTTCTGCCTACGTACCTCTGCAGTTACGTGTAAATTGATAGATACACTGTACGGTGGCACTGACTGGGTGACCTGCTTTGATTGAAGGCATAGACAGCTTCTGGTTTCGAGCTACTACACAAAGTTCAGCTGCGTTGAATGTTCGTTGATTGGGGTTGTAATTTAGTTTAAACATCTGAACAGGTCAGATAAAGAAGTACTCTACGTTTTTTTAAAGGATACGTTTGGGTTTGTGAATTCTGTCGACGCGCTCCTTATTGGGATTTATTATTATTGGTAACAATATCCACAATTCTGCTTCTCAAGTAAACCGCACAACAATTACGTAATTGCATTGAACATAATTAAAGGAATGTTGGTGTTCTGTTTGATTGCCTGAAGGAATCACTGTTATCTTGCACAGACGGTGGTTTGGTTCAGTGCGGAGGTGTATATAGATGGAAAGATGGAATAGTTATAAGGTCTTCCTTTGGCCGAAACTGAAAGTTAATCACTTGAGACTCACTATCTCTAATATTTTCTGTTATAAATGGCATTCTGATGATGTAATTGATGTACTCGAGAATACCACTGACATTTAACCGGAAATGCCTTGTTCTCAATTTGTTCTGATGTGAAGTATGAATGGCACATCTTGTTGTAGAATAGATTAGTCCATCAAAGGACTCATTCATATTTAAAGTTGTGATCGGTTCAGTACATTCATCACCTGGAATTTGTTCCAGTAAAAAATAAAGGAACTCGCTTTGCTGTCTAGTCAATAAAAGATGCACACGCCAGACATCATAGTCAACAAACAGCAGCAACTCCGAAAGGTACTAAGCCAGAATAGACATCAAGAAACTTTTCTAGAAAAGAATTTTGAATTTAAACATGGCCATCCATCGACGAAAGCAGAAGCAAAAGAACCGATTTCACCAGCTTGATACGTAAAGACCAAACAACCAATGAATTGGTTTCTCGTAAGTTACCAGGTTCGTTGACCAAGATCTACCCTGTGGAAAGGATAATCAGTTTAGTAAAGAACCGGCCACTATGAATATTAGACCCTAGAGATATTTGTAAAGGCTTCTTCCCTATTCAGCGTATATTCTCCCGCCTTTTTTTATCATGTCTTCTGTGGTATGACATCGTTGGGCGACTGTCAAACAGGACCGTTGAGCGCTTTCCGACGTGGCTACTTAACGGTAAGGAAACTGAGATCGAGTGCTATTGGATTGTATATGACTGACACGGGCCATCGAATTTGTGAATGTCATGCACCTCCTGTGGCCAACCATACGCAAACCTCCTGGATCTCATTTACCTATTAACTTGACTAACACATTATCACATACTGGTCATGTGTTTTATGTGTATACAACACAAACGAAAAACCCACCACCACCCAGTTAGACAGCCATCTACCATGACTATTAATGCAGTTTTAAGTGTCCAACGAATCTCATGTTAATGTATCGTCCCACCGAGGATTACCGAAAACATGTGGTTGGAATCCAGACGTTTCTCTGTTAACATATGATTAGGAAACCTAGTCAAAGCTTCTAAACCAAGGTATTATACACAGTCTTGAAATGTACGTTGCAATATATGACGGAATTATTCAGCAAACGAGAATGGAAGAAAATGTACTTCATGATTCAGAAAATCTGAAATACACCCAGTTGTCCGAAAGTCCATTCTTTTCTTCTTCATAAAGATGAATTTTATCGACCGGTAGACAACCATAAGAGCTTCTTCTATTTCGTTTTTGCGGATGACGAGGTAAAACCACTTCTCCACTTATCTGCAATTTTCATTCAATGTTTCAAACTAGAGAACATCTTGACAAGTGACAAGGCAGACAGCGATATGTTCCCTAAGAAATACAAGCAAAGTATCTTCCACTCTGAATTTTTACAAGATTTTAATTCGAAAGTTCCGCAAATATCGTATGTTTTTCTCCACAATTCGTAAGTCTGAATCTTTGGCTTATCACAAATTTAGCAGGAAACACTTACGCTTTCGGTTGTTTCTCAGTGGTGTAACCAGGATAAGAATCTGTTAGCCTTTCATCCGGTTAAACACAGAACAAAATGTTTGTAGACGCCAGCAACTTTAAGTAGATATTAACTACAAGGTGTTCTCACTTTTTAATCCACCGACCCCAGCATCATTTTGATCAGAAAACGACCTTGTACGGACGTATTTCGAACTGCGGAGTTATGTACTCTTGCCATTCAGAGAGTTTAGATTATGGTTTCGTTGTGTTCCATTTAGTTTGTCAAACCTGAATTAGAAGGGTTTCATGATCCACAAAACTAATCGTTGTGCCAAGAAAATTGGACATTTAATATGGTAAACTGCGCAAATAGTTTTCAAAACATGACTCATCTCAACAATTAAAAATTAAAACAAACATTCTCATCTAACTCTTTTCCCATAGCCTGAGGGTTACTCAGTCGTGTGAGTGTTTGTCTTTCTTGTTAGATTAATTAGCTGAATGAACACCAAACGACTAAATACTTCCATGGTGCACTTATTATGTTGCTGACTAATGGTTCATCCGCTGCTTGCTGTTAACCATACAACCAATAAAGCTATTTTCAACATAACACAGTAATCTGTAACATGTTAGCGGGAGTCAATTTACTGCATACATCTTGAAACACCATGCAATTTGACTGAGTCTATTACAATAACAACAGTGTGTTTGTGGCTGATAAGCCACGCCATAGTTACTTTTTGTCTGAGAATCTGGTAATTGAGCTATTGACTTCATAAGGCAGGCCATTTGTTATTTTGTTATTCCTCCTTATTCTTGTGAACCCTTTCGAAACTATGTTGACTCGTGTTAGTAAAGCAATAATGTGAACGCCGCCTAACTTGATTCCGAAACACAGAAATGTGAATGGTTTCCAATAAAGCGAACAGACTTGCTCCGAGTGCTTTAGCTTTGTCACAAAATCATTGAATGGGCTGCTTATCGCGCACACTTTGGGAACCCTGGCAGCTGTGTTCACCTAGCCAGAATGTTATTAAAACAAGATTTTTCCGAAATAAACTTGAAAAGTCAAGCTAATAGTGGCATATTGCACGATCTTTGTTCAGAATGTTACTGTTAATTACTCTGTAACATTCTTTGCGTTTTCAGAAGAAGGTTGCACCCTTACAATCGCGTTCTAAATGGGTTACTGCTTCTCCAGGCGTACTGAAGGAACCTGTTGATTACAGTTAATATCTTCGTAAACACTGTCCACGTGATTTTACCAAGTATGGTAATACTTTCAATTAATAATTCCGTATCGCCTATAAACACTGTTCCATGTAACTTTGAGAGCTTCAGCGATCGAATATTTGTAGGCGATGTCTTAATGGCACGTCACTTCGACTCCAATATAGGGAGGTGTAGTCAACGGAAACTAGTTCATGCCTATCACAATAGTCAACAGCCCTAATCCGTACGTGCGCTGAACTTGAGTATTAAAGTGCTCGTAAGATTGGTTCAACATTCTGGCGTACAACCGTAATGTAATAATATAATTCCCACGTCCCGTTCGATCGTTAATCGATTTTATGTTTCGCGATTAGGGTGCTGAGCTCAACGGAAGGTGTCTGAGTCAGATGGGCAAATAACTTCTAGATCAGTGGGATTTGCAGTTTGCATTAAAATACAGGTATATATCAAGGTCAGCTGAATAGGATTTTTCGAAACATCCATTTCATCATCACAGTGGTGTCGTTAACTTGTATGAGGCAGTGACTAGACAGTTCAAGTAGTATATACAAGTAAAATTTAAAGACAGCTAGGTGGATTCCCCCTCAATCCACACAGATCAATAATCATAAATCCGAAAACGCAATTCTAATGGAAATTGCTAACGCGTTTGTAAAACAAAGAAGACAGCACTTGTGAAATGTCTGCATTAAGCAGCTTGGGTTTATGTCCCACAATCGGCCACGAAACGAAATTTATGCAACAAATTTGAGAGATTAATGTATGCTTCCTTAACTTTCGTAACGGGCTTGTCTTTCCGACAGAAACCAAAGTACAATTGACGGATCAGTGAACGTTAATCCATGGAGTACTCTTACAATAGACAATCCCGTCGAAAGTCCTCATATGAAGGCAAGTGTACGGGCTAATATTCGCTAACTAGCTCATTTATATAGTTTTACTGAATGAGTCAGTAGGCTCAAATATTGCTCGTATCTGAAACTCCTGACCAAAAGTGGTGATGACCCAGATACTCAAACTGATGTGAGAAGGGACTTCACGCATGTATACAAAACTGTACACCCCCCTTTTTAACCGACATGTGGTTAATAGCGTGTCATTCCTTTACATTTGAGCTGGAAATGAGCGACCTGCTATCGGAAAGGAGTAAACGTGAGTTCCACAAAAATGTGACGTAGTTTTGGTCATCTCCTGAACATACTCACACAATTAGCAATATGTGTTATGATGTCCTCCCTTCTAC
>LUCH01000082.1:118636-135659 GCA_013368495.1 Paragonimus heterotremus | reverse complement strand
TTACGAGTTTGCTTGTTCTTGTGGTGTCTGATATTGTTTGTCGACTGCACCCATACGGTGAAATCCCTCATAATGCTTCTCATTTCAGCTTTCTCCCTAATGAACCTTGTCCTTACACCTAACAGTGTCCTAACACATTTTATTTCTTCTTTACCACATAATTACCACCTACTTTAACGATATCTCTCCCTGTAGAAAACAATTAGCCTATATATGGCGAAAGTAATCAAAAATGCATCCGACTGGAAATTGGAGCAGTTGGGTCTTGCCATGTGTAATAAAATTCAAGGCTGAAGTTTTCCTCAAAAACAAACGAACAAAACATCCTCTTGACGAATGTAATTTGCGGCATAAGTTCAGTTTCGTCTTAATTTACAAAGTGGGAAGCTGAATTAGTTCGTACTGATAGGTTCTAAAGCCACATATAAATGTCTGGCAACACACATTAGAACGAATGTAATTCGCAACTGGTAATCCATTTTGGGTGGAAACGAATGGGATGTTTCGCGGTGAACTCAAAAATGTGGTCATGAACTACAAACCACACCAAGATGATGAAGTTATTCAAGTCTGCGCTCGAATAACAACACCCGAAATGCAGTGCAGCTGCTTACTTTTTATTCAACACCCTTTCCTGACCAGGGATGACCTTGTGCTGGTTGGTTCATTCACGACAGCTTCAACAAAGTTATAGCTACAACGTTTGTACTAGGAAAATATGTTCATCTGGAATAAGCTATCAGTCTAATGATTAATACTTTATTGGGAATTTATTGGAAGGTATATTTCAAGTGAAAATGTCAAAAGGATGCTTTTTTAGGACAACGCCACAATCCCTGAGAAGACAGTTGGAAAATGGTTGTGACGTGACAAGCAAATGGGCAGATTTCGTAGAATATCTGTGATCAAACTCTCGCCTTTCAGATTGTTTTCTTTCGGCCTTATATAAACAAAGATTCAGAAATTGACTGAGACTTATAAACAGCGTTTTGTTTTAATTGTCATCCAACATGCTGATGTATTGGTGGCATCCTTTGCTACGCAAAGGGAATCTCGACTGTTAATTGCACGAGTGCCCTCAGGATTTGCTTGTGTGTTTTCCAAAATCGAGGGCAAATCAAGCAGCAGAATGTTGTTTGTTGTGACTGATTTTGAAATAGCTTAATTGTGTTTTCAATCAGAAGATGTGTGATCCTTGGTTTTCACAAAAAATGCATTTTTCTTTAGGTTCTCTCAAACAGTCCGATGTTAGATGTTGCTGGCAACTTATATTGATTTCTTATAGTCAGGTCCGCGTTTCAGCAACATGAAAATTGTTTAGGGTCCAAGCGACTCTCAAATCGCATTCGAAGTGAAATATTGCCCATACTTTGCCCCTGATTTTAGTTAGCTTTTCAAATTTTAGTTTTGATTTCACCCACGGTGCCTGTGGAAATAATAGACAACCTTATTGAACTGTCAATTATTTTTCAACACAGAAAAAACCGCGGTAGAAATACATTAACGCACAAAGGATACGGACATTAAAGCCTGATTTCCATTTTCTACAATCATTTTTCAGACCTTGGGATTCTGCCGATGGATCACAGCTACTGAAAATTGATCACATACAAGGCGTTGGTGAAAAGACCTCCAGAAATAATTTGTGAATAAGTAACACCAGGTGTACGCCACGATGCACATACTCCTGTTTGTTATTCAAATGTGGTAGGGTGGATCGTGACTTAGTGTTATCATGTACAGTTTGCACACATCTTCGACTCTTATACTGCTGACGCCGGAAATGGAACAAATTTTATCAAGATATGTGCAGCGGGAAATCTCGAATCGATTTATGCAAGCGAGGATTAATCTAAAGTGCACCAAACCTCTGATGATGAGAAAACGACTCGTCATCATTACAAAATTGAGTGCTGAAATCAATCTGATGCTTATTTTCTCCGCAGTTCCACATTTCACATCACTTCCAGCAAGAATACTCGCAACATTTCCAGCGGAGTTATTTACATGGAGTAAATTACATGCATATTACGTAAACCTAACCATGGATCAATGTTACGCAGATTGGTTCCGAAGGCTGCACCATTCAAAAATGTAAACATGCGAATGACAATAGTTTGCGGTATCTTAATTCTCTACGATATTTCCTATCTTACACGGCTGGTGTATAACAACCTGGCAGTCGTGAAAACACAGTTCAGAAACTCAACATGGCCTTTTTTCCAGACTTTTTTCACTCTAAATGTATGCCTTGCCGAAAAGTGATTTGATACCTAGAAGACGAACAGTTATCCCTCAACAAATAACCTAAATCAAACAGAGAATAAATGGCGAGCAGAGTGAATGAAAAAGTTTGCCTGAAATATGTTGAGTAATTGCGTATCCCAGGAAGCACTTGTACGTTGGCTCGTAGACTCATCCATATAAAAGCAGGTTTTTTTTAATATAACATTAAACACAGCAGGTACAGAATATTCAAAACGTCCCCAAAAGTAAATATTCGGAATGATGGAGAGAGGCCAAGTTATACGGAAGCTCTAACATAGGTGTAGGAGTATTTTGATAATTACGACCACTTTATTAAACATGGCTCAAGGGAGTATTTTTTAACGGCAGCAGATAATGGGTTCGTGTGGGATCACTTAACTGAAAATGTAGTCTATGGCAACTAACTTCGAACCATAAATGCATGTACTTAAAAGCACCGCAAACTTGACGTGACGACAACAGCTTTCGTATGTATAGTCTTGGTGGACTAACCGAGAGAAAGACCTCTGGTTAGCTGTTTTGTTCCAGTGCCTGAAAGTGCACTCACAGAATGTATGTGGCAACATCAAAATACGCATATCAGTAGTCTAGTATCTGAGTCACCGCATCGTTGGGCTATTGAGAAAAAGCACCCCTTGCATCGCGTACTTGATCACAGGTGAGTCAAATAAACTGGTACTATTGTCCTCAGAATCCATACAGTTTTATGAACCAAAATGAAGCCTAAAAAGTCGAGATTTTCTGGGAAGCTGTCAAACTGTATCAGTCGGTGTAGTCAAGATCCTAGTTGCATTGACACAAAATGGTGGTCCAAAAGTAGCAGTAGTGTACGGGAGAAGAAAACTGACCTAGTCTGAGACAGATATACTCAAAATCAGTCCGTCTTATCCCTCAGCTGTAGCTTTGTGTATGCTCCTACATACGTCTGCATTGAGATTCGATTTATTTCTATCCCGATGACACATATGTGTGCTGTATTTTTGTGTTTTAGCCATTTGAGATTCATTGTTTGAACTTCGCAATCTCATATCATTAGCCTGCTAAAACCGACTTTGTTTCGTTTCGATGAACGATCAGTTGTCAGGTTGTAAATACTGACAATGGAATTAAACAATTTCCCATATATACTTTCCGTAGAATTCACTGTGTCCATTCAGATGAACGTCATAATTTGTTAGTCATACGAACAATGATAAGTAAAATATGCCGAAACGTCTAAAATATACTAAAGTAATGAGCACAAAACTCTGAGTTACCTAATTGTCTTGATCACGACAAACAAATGAAGTGCACACTTAGTAGTCTATGAACTTACAAACAAAAATCAGTTTAGTCATGTTTAAATTAACGTAAGTAATCTGGAGCGTTACGGTCAGAGCCATGGAACCTTAAACTGAAGAGCTGTTCCTGTCAGTCTAATTTCAAACAAGCATTAACCGGAAATGTTAATCTGAATAAGAAATCTTTCATGCAATCCTATTCTCAAATGGATCAGTAGTGATTGTACCTTCAATAATACTCATTAGTTCCAGTTTAGCTCTATTAATAGGTTATATTTCTTTGCCACTCAGCGTACTTGCCCACGTTTTGTTGTTTGCCTCATTACACATTTATTCTGGCACAGAATGTACTCAGATTACTTTTTGTTGTAACATTCATCCACATATAAGTTAACCGTTTTGACCACAGTACACCTGGTCTTAGTGAGGGCACAACAAAACTATGACAATCAAGTGCCCAGTTACATTCTTTTGTAAACACTGCTTGGTTTGTCGATTTATTAGATAACACAACTACCGGCATGATAAATTCACTCTGTCACGAATTTTATAACCAGTGCTTTTTGTTCAAAATGAGAGTGAACGAGAAATCTCTCTGATTGCCAATACTGTGGTCATCTGTGATAAGCGCTAAATATTTAACAGCCAAAATCCGTTGAAGTTACGCAAAATACTTTATTAATCACAAGCATGCGCTGCTCAGTACTCAGATTTGATAATTTGGTCGTACCCAACATAAAACAGCAAATATAAGCAGCCCATTTATCTCGTGATTTAGGTAGAAAAGGTTTTAAATCTTAACCCCAGTTGAATGATGCTTTTGTTAGGAAGTCATTCTGAACATGAATGCTGTGAACGAAATTGATGATGTTCTGATGTGTCGCGTGAGCCACGGATCACTGATTCCTCTCCTAGTTTTCTTCTTATTGATCTCGTCAAAAAACTACGTTGTCCGTCTACCTTATGTTACAACCGACTAACTTCCATTCGTTTGATTGATTTTTGACATAACTGGGGATTTTCATTTCTTTTAGTCGTCGTCTGTCAGTAAAGGATTAATTTGTTAGCTCACAGTACTATCTTTAACTTCAGAGTTAGTCGGTCAAATGGTGGGAACAACTGGGTGAAAATTAATTGCGTAATTCCTAGAGAATGCCTCACAATGGACCAACAGCGCAGGAGTGACATATTAAGTTCGCTCGCCAGGAGACAAGTCTTTTCCGTTAATCGTTAGCGAATTGAGGAAAACTTTGAACGTTCATCAATATTAGTCAATAGGTCAGTTAATGCCTCTTACCTCCTGACTATTGGCAACAAGTTCGAGAACAAATACCTGACAATTACTAATCCGTTATGATTTCTTAACGGATAAAAGGTATCGAACTACAGATCTGATCAGCTGGCGATTAATATTTCCGAATAAATTTCAGACCGCGCCGAAATCAGACGTGGTTACATCACCAATTCGTTTGACACGAACACTGGTAGGTTTGATTCAACACAATGCCTGTGGTCCGCTGGAAACGTAACATTTTGTGTGACTGGTTTCTAAAGTTGTATCTCGGAAACTTGTTGTGCTGTTACGTTCGATAGAATATAGCGCACAGGGTGTTTTGATGCATTCGTGGGTTATTCAACTGTTTGTTTAAAATTCTCTCTTAATGAGGTAAGATAAGTGCACCATTACTTCAAAGCTCTCTGAAAATCGTATCTATTTATTCATCATCGAAAGCGATTTTCATCTAAAAGAAAAGGCGACAGTATCAAAAGTTGGGGCAAAATTCACTGTTTTACCACAAATGATTCGCAAACGTTTATCTCTTACGGTTCACTGACAGTACTGGTTCCAACAATACTGTTTGTGGATGTGATTGCAGATGTAACCGACGAATTAGTATCTGAAAATCCACTCTACATTTCTTGCACACTAATGATTGCCGTTTGTCTTAGTAATTTTCGCGAAATTTAGAAATACTCCAAAACTTGCAAAGATTCTTTATTTATATTTTCCACGTTCATGGCCAACATCCAAAAAATGACAAGCAGACAAAGGATGGTGAGCACAGCTGATTACTAAATAATCTATCTGTTTGGCTGGTTACACACCTTAGTAAAAGGAGGGGTTGTTCAACAAATGTCAACGGGCATATGACTCACTTACCACTTTCTTAACAGAATTAGGCGTAAACACCATAAAAATAGTTATATCCTAATCGTCAGCGATACCCACAACTAAACATGAGACTAGTTAGCTTTTCTCGATTTCTCGAAGTTCGTTGCAGACGTCTGATTAAAATATTTTAAAAGCTGTCAACATGAGCCGTAGTTGATTTATGTCATATATCTGATGGTTTGGTTTTTCTTGTTCCACAAGGGTCGCTCATTGGTAAGTGTGCCAGTTTTTATCTGAGCTCTTTCAGCATGTGTGTGTATACATTAATCCAACTCGTTTACATGTTACGTGAGTGCGATCTTTTCCTCAAATAAAGGAGAGTTAATGGATATGGTCTGTGAAAACGATGTTGAAGTTCAATTTTCGTAAACTGTTAGATGCAAATTAGTTGGTGTTTAAAAGTAAGATCCTGCTTCCTTAGAACATGTTCCAATCTGACGCCAGGCAGTTGGTACAACGTTCAAGGAAATATCACCTGTCGGAACGAAGTTCAGCTCGATATTTCATCTGGATCCCCAAAAACGGATACTTTTACAAGCTATAATTTATATCACCTTATGCGGCTAGATATTGGAAAATTGTTCATACGGAGAAACTTACTCAGTCATGCCTGCTTCCCCTATAGTTTAACATCTGCGCAGAAGCTCGACTGTTGCTGAAATACTGAACTAACTGGTGGTTGTTATTATGTAGTGTGATGTTTGTTTTCCATACAATAGATTTTCTGCCTTTGTCTCGGAAAGGAGTTTAATTCATATATTTAGGACGGCAACTTATTCCTGTATTTTGTGTTCGAATGTCAAGTAACGACTTTGGCATACAAAGTTGAAAACACATAATATATTGACTATGCTCTGTATTTCCTCCATTTATAACCAGATAACTGGCGCTGCGTTCACACGCGGTCAGAGTGTAAGCATGAGCATTGGTAACGATGAAGACCAAATATTTTTCCTGAAATATGTTGTCAGCCGCAACAGTATCTCCAAGTCTGTCTATGATGAAGATGTACTGACTGAATCCACTTTGTAATGTTAATATTCTCCCCATCCTACCCACGTGGCTGCTGGTAGCTTAGGTCGGTTATATGAATGACACTCATTTGCGTTATTATCTGAGAAATTCCTCAGTGATCGCCTATGTAATTCCGTCCGGTAGTCTCTTGCTTTCAATGTTAATACAAACCACCATATATTGATTATGTAAAGTGGACTGAAATAATTAGTCGGATGATCCGATGGCTATATGTTCGACTAAGTTCAATATGGTTTACAAAGTTGACTCCTATTGCTTATATGAGCGAAACGTTAGCTGATGCATTCGTCCATTTTGGTCGAATCGACTACCATGTTATATATATACCTGCGTGGCACAACCACAATGTATGTTCTGCCCTCAATAATAGCTCATGTCGTTATTTACTTTTCGGCTTATTCAGTTTGCCTTTCTCTGTGGAGAGCACACGTCTCTATGAGACAACAACTCAGGCGCATTTACCAAAGCTTATTGTTCCACAATGTTTAGACACACATTTTTACGGTAAGTTTACGGAAAGCCTCGGGCTTTCATAGAAAACGAATGAAAACTTTCATTACTGTTGACTGAGAACGTACCCAAATCTAGGTTTCGCAGCTGGAGTTGTACTGTGCTTCCCGAGTGATAAGCTGTGTTTGCATGTTGCATATTCAAGGTGTGCAACGTGAACAGTAATACGAGTAGTTCCATGGTGTGTTTATCTGATCTTCGGCCATTCACGGTGAAAATTAACGTGTTTCAGTGGCGGAGCAATTAAGTACTTGTACATTAATCAATCATTTATTGGAGAACTGAAAATGCTCTGAACTGAGTCGCTAGCTAACCAATCAAAAATGAGCACGATTAGATTGGACTAATCCAATGGAAAAGATAGGCAGATCGTTTTAATAGATGCGAATATAAACAACCTTATGGCATGCGTTTGATGGCTGTTCGTTGTTAATTTTAACGCACAACTCGACTCGGACGGAGTGTTTGGATGAACAGGCGAAAAGTTCTACAACTCGACGTTAATATTACTCCCCTTGCACTGACTTGCAATGAAGCCGCTCTTTAACAGATTTTTTAGTGAATATGGAAATTAAAAACCCTTCACAAGATAGCTGAAAAAAGTTTTGGCTTTGCGCCCATCGAGTGTCCTGCGAATAACTTAGACGGTTACCCTTATCTTACAACAAGTTATGAATGAATGTAACGTACTCTACCGTAGTCTTATGATGAACTGTAATGAAATATCGATATACCAGAGAATCGTTACGAGACTTACGTTCGATATTTCAACAGCAAAAAATGTCACTTCATTGAGTCGGCTGCCAGGTGATAATCACCTCTGACTTGTAGTTGGGTAGTGAGGTTGGGCAAACCCAACAGTTTTTTGGTCACACCTCAGATATGAGTTTCAATACAAACTCCAGTCCATAGCTCCGATATTATGGCATGCAGAACTCCAAACTACTCTTCCTCGGCATCGGTAACTCGACCTTTTTACCTATTTCGCTATATCAATCTTCCACAACTATGCAAATTGATTCCGGATTGGTCACCGACATTATGATCTCCATAAATAGTTGTGAGTCAACAGATAACTGTTCATTGCTGAAACCTGTTGACCTAGTTCTGGTAAGGTGATTCTGCGCAGCAGTAAAATCTCTGTTAATTATTAGATCAACTTTGGCAAACTTATCTATCACTTCCTGCTACGCAGACTTCAAAAGTGAAATTTCGTCGAACATTTACTTATGCTCTCGAAGGATTATCTAACCTGACGTTGATTTATTCTTCAGGTGGACTCACAGTTTGCATATTTGTTTCCTACTACTCTTGATGTAAGAGATTATCTTGGTTGCCTTCAATTTCATATTATTTGGTCTTACCCTACCAAGGGTTTTCAACCATTCAATGCTGTTCCATGCTCATGATAAAAAATTCTTACCTGTAGTTAATTGTCGGGAAACTAGAAAAAACCAACAAGGCGGAGTGTTTGTTTCAAGCGGTGACTTTCTGGACGTAAAGTCGTTTACATTCGCCAAGAAGCTTTCGGAGATTAGTATCTCGGAAGCACCAACCGTCTTACAGTGCAGGTGAGATCCGTGAAATTTTGTGGTTGGCAGTTTCTTTACATGAAATCCTGCATCACGCTCCATAATCAGGAACAGTCACAAATAGCTTCAACTTCGAAACTAAGGCCCTTATAACTAAATGGTAAGGACCACATTTGTCTGATAACAATGCATACGCACGAGATTGTACTCTATAATGAGATATGTTTTAAACAGCGTTGCGTATAACCTTCGAAATTCCTTTAGTTTTATTGTCGTAAATTGTAGATTTAACTGCGTGCGTTAAATGTGAACGAAGTGAGTCTTTTCGAAGACATCAATGTTTTCTCTCTCTACGGAGGTTCTGTGATGGAATGAGTTGCTGAGTTTAATAACATACTAGTCAGTCTTCATTCAATAGCCACTAATTAGCTAATTAATTATCCAGTGAACCTCATATGTTTTATTGAAGCCACCTAACGGAACAGACTAGCAGACGGTTGTATGGATTCAAGGGACTTATCCTTATCGATGTTAGCCTTACTTGGATATTTAAAGATTGAACACCACCCACACTTGATCGTAGCCTTCGCATTCAGATGAACCCTTCAGCTAACCCACTTCAAAAGGAAGCATTAGACTCAATTTTTGCTCTTATTAAAGCTTATCAGTAGTGCATATCCTTGTTCGGATCGGGATCTGCGCTGTTACCGTCGTGCTTATGAATTCACCGTGTTGACCACAGTGTCAGCAATCTCACAATAATCAAGTCAAAATAATCCAATCCAAACGCTTGACCACAACCTTGTATGAATAGTGTTCAGCCTGCCCAATTATTTCGAAAGGAAAATGAACAGAATCACTCAGTTCTACTCATTCGATAACCCCATGGTCAGGACTTCTTAGCTGAGTTTAAGTTACTGTCTCCACTGAACCAACTGAGCATGGTTTGAATCAGTAGTGAAGATTTGAGGAGTTAAGTTATTTAGATATACTGTCGAGCGTACTGAAGGAATATGATGCTCCTCAATCCAGCGTGTACAGTTTGTTGGCAATCAACTCATAGGGAACAGTAGTTTGCCCGTTTTATTCTGTGAGATAACGGCTGCCGGTTAGTGTGCGCAGGATAAGTTCGTAGGACCGACGTTTTCTCAGGCTTATAAACGTAGTTTGGAAAGTTAAAAATCGGATTTTGTACTGTCTTAGATTTAAAAAGAGCAATACATGAAAAATCACTCAATCCTAGTTCCGTAAGTACATCAGGTGTTTTCATTCTTGCGCTCATTCTTGCACACTGAATGCGCCGGCACTCCACCTGGCAACATTTGTACCTTTCGGATGGACAGAGCTTCGTGTGCTTTTACGGCCGAATGGCATGTGACTACATGTAACCGATCAGAATCCCAGAAAGGTATACGAGTTGTCAAACTGTAAACATTTTTGATATAAATGCTCGCTTGTGCACCAAGAAGGAATCAATTAACCTGCGCAATATATAACTTGTTGGAATGGATTCAAGACAAAACTTGTGGCAAATCTACTTTCATTTACCATAGGTCATATAAAATATAAATGTTCAAAAGCAGAGCAGGCAACGGACGCCAAAGCAACGAAAACTTTGTATTATTGTTTACTTACAGCAATTATATGATCTGCGGTTATTGTTGTTTCAAGTTTCTAGCTAAGGCTTAAATACTAACAATCTGTAATCATCAGATAATGAGCAGAATGGGGTTAGTCTGAGTAACTATAGTAACAGTTGCAAACGGCTAACAGTGTATACCCCATTTGGAAACTCATGTGTATGAGAAACTACAAACCCTGAGTGAGTCCATATGTGACAATAACAACGCATTGTAATGACAAACAATTATGCACTTCGGCAGACATAACACTTCCACTGGATAAGTTTAGTAACATTTTGAAACACGACTGCGAGAGCTGGCTAAAAGTAGTTGTGAACGTCTTCTAATCTTCATAGTTTTTTTGATTTCTTTCATTTCATAATCTATATTTTCAAGGTTGTCATATAAATAAACGGTTAGTGTAACAACTAAATTACAGCTTCATGTAATTTACCTAAAACGCAAGGCCTCATGAGGAATTACATCTTCCGAACATCCGGAATTGCATGCATATTCAAAACGACGTGTTTTATCCAGCGTAATATTCAGCATGTTATAAACACAACAGTCGTCCGGTTCTTGGTACTGTTGATCTGCATCAGACAACGCTGAAGTAACTGAAACGGAGTTACTTGCCTGGTTAAAACAAAGCCCTACTTTGGACAAAGTAAGCAGCTCTTCTATGTATTGTTTACCGTCCAGATATTCTCGATTATCATAGGTTGGCATGTAACATCGATCGCTTACGACCATTACGTCTGGCACATTCAAAATGTTTTCCGTTGTAAGTTCCGAGTGGACCGCCGTGCATTGTTAACGGCATACCAGTTCATAGGGTGGGTCAGGGATGATATGTTACCTGTGTTCAACTTGTTTCATAAGGGGGGACACTTGACTTTTGTGGATATAAAATGCATCAACTTTAAGTAATAGTCGGGTTAGTTCAGTTAATCTTTTCTTGGTAGAATTAATTCCAGTTCGGTTGTAAGAACCTGACCGCGTAACTTGGAATTCAATGCTATGGACGAACTGTTGGAATAATTGTGCTGGGCTTCCCCCACGTTAAATGACGTTTGGTGTATCAATATCAGGCAGAGGGAAGTGGGAAATCAACATAAAACCATATTTGACCGTTGCTCAGTGAACCCGTGAACATCTGCAGTGATCAGAAACTTTAGGTGTTCATCTACCGTATAAAACAGCTTACATTTAACCTACGAGATAAACAGAATTGGCTGTCAACCAATTTCTAAGCAGTAAGCACTCTGCCTAAGAAAAAGTGATCTCAAGTAGAATGAGTTAAAGACTACCGATAACCATCACTTTAAAGAATATCGTTGTTTGGTTGTACGGTTAAATTATATATGGTTACAGAAGTATTATGAGAGACAGGTAGTTTAATGTTGTTGAGTTGAATGCACTAAAGTGGTATTCGCGTTTGTTCGAACTGTGCCCTTTTATTTAACTTCAGTGGAAGGACCGAACTAAACGATTTAGCTATGTGTCAAAACAACGACGTCAAAAGAGTTGACGTGGGAGAAGCGCATTAGGAAATAGATTTGTAGAGTGTTCCGCGCAAACTCCAATCATTAACTGTGAATTTCCCTCTGTCACACAGGTTGCCGATAAAAACAAGTATTCCGAACGTATTTCATACGGTCAAAATATGCAACGTAATCGATTTAAACGGTTATTAGTTGTGGATAAACACAGCATAAACTGCATTTATATGGGTAAACGTTCACGACACACTCAGGTATGTAATGACGTTCGCAAAAATTCAAGTGCTCTACTAACCACTAGTTAAAAGATACCACTGAACCGACTTGTTTTCCGTGTTGCAACAACAGACTATTTACAGCGTTTGGTCTGAAAATATCCAGCTGTAGAAAACACACCCCGATCATAATACGTTTTGCCTACTGCATGTCAAAGCTGGTTTGCTGTCGACAAAACGTAATTCTACGCACATAGGTCACACGTTATTGGGGGACCCACAAAAGGATTACATTCAAAAGCGTATATGTGGGAATGATTTCTAGATCCACATTAGTCGATCCAAGAAGCGACATTCTTGTTAACCAAACTAGCGCTGTCGATGAATTGGGCAACATCCGCATTCTGTTACTGCAGACTATCTACGTCTGTACATATTTGACGATAGCGTGCTTTTGAATATCAGCAGCAACATTGAAATCGTCTTCACGTGGGAGAAGACAACAAGCAGAGTAAGTCTGAGCAGGACTTCATTATCTTCAATCCACACATAAGTCAAAACATTCCTTATCTAAGAAACGTCTTGTGTAACCGGGAAGCTTGCGCATAGAACAAAGCATCAATAAATATTCCATAATTACATAACCCATACCATTGCCGTCACGTGAGCCTCTCTTGATAAACAAGACACCTCTGGCCCACAGTCAGTCAGATTAATCGTTTGCAACGTTGATTGTATGTGTTTGGTCACTTAGTTCACACATTCTGTGATGATCGAATCTCTAGCTCGTCCTGAAAGCCTGATATTGTTCATTTCATAATCAACGGGGCAGTCAAACATGAAAAACACCCTTTGTTACCTACTTTGTGGCTATTTATAAAACTTAGCTAGATATAGTTTGCGAAGATTTCCAGCAGGGAAGCAGAAATATGTGTGTTTCAAAAAGAAGGGCTTAAAAGTTTCTACATTTAGAAAAGATTCCATATAACTTGGAAACCAAAGTCTATCGTACAACACAGTCCGCGGATCATAACACTGTCATGTGTAGTAGCTTGTCCTCGTCAATTTCTAAAATTTTTATACTCTGGGTCATCCATTGGAATACCTTCCTTTCAGGGGGCCACTAGCTAAAACTGAGTAAATAAATG
This sequence comes from Paragonimus heterotremus, assembly GCA_013368495.1. Taxonomy (NCBI): domain Eukaryota; kingdom Metazoa; phylum Platyhelminthes; class Trematoda; order Plagiorchiida; family Troglotrematidae; genus Paragonimus; species Paragonimus heterotremus. The sequence goes on along the minus strand of LUCH01000082.1, from coordinate 122,374 downwards.
GTCGTCATTCTTTGTGGAACGACGATTTCAGACTTAGAACCTGTTCATATTAGAACGTAGAGTATAGCTCTCTGTTCAACCTCGAATCTCTTGAGCGATCTAAAACATCGCTGAGTTGGTATATACATGAGAAACAATCTGTAACACGAGTTTTTTAGCAGTCATATTTAACCAGTCTCACAGATTATTTGCAAAGCATTTCTAAAAGAATGTCACCTTAGTGTGTTTCGGTGTTCATTACGAAAATAGTTGCAACCAGAAGGTTCACTGAATTCTTTCTTTTATTTACTTCCGTTCACTTTTTTACACCTGCAAACTGCTTAACACGATTTTTCGCCAACTAAGCCGGAGACCTATTAATATACAAGCAAAAAATATATCCTTCTTGTAACGGTTAATGAACCTACGATAATGAGATTTGTCTTGAAATTTCCGTTAATCATCACCATCACTCATCACTTTTTATAGTGCCTCTAATTGTAGAAGATTTTGCAATTTTGCAATTAGCCAGTAACTGACTACATAGTAATTCACAGTCATAATGGGATGAGAAACGATCTTCCGCTCTCAAAGTTAACTCATATTTGTCAAAGTTTTGCGATCAACAAATTCTCCACTACATTTGCTAGCTTTTATTCCATGCTAAACTTGAATAGTTGATAGTCAGTTTATTTTACTTCATGTATTGCAGAAGCATACTAAGAATCCTACTGGACTAAATGCGTGTCCCTTAACATCTGTCTATGAATTTTTAGTCTGTCTTTAAAGTGTTTTATGCCGAAGATCTTGTTTACGGCGTACATAGCCAGCCTCAAAATTTCTAAGAGAAGAAGTCATTTCCTTGCCAAGCATTTATGCCCTCCTGTTTCAACAAAATATCTGAATAATATTTCAGTTTGTGCTTAACTGCTGTGCATTTCAATGTACTTTTAGTCTGAAAGCCGTACGATGATTATCTTAAGCCAAATGGGAACTACTGTTGGTTTACTGTGGAGTGTTTTTTCTACTAATTGAAGGGAACGCTAGGACAGTTCTATCAAAAGAAGTTCGACATAAATATGACACCCTAATCATCTTAGTCTTGGTTGAATTACACAGAATAACTTAAGCATGCGTAACAATATAACTGTCGGTATTTTCTACCGTCGTAACCGGCACTTGACAATCATAATGTTGCAATATCTTTTTGTTGACATCCCTGTTTTGTATTGATTATTCGAGCTGGGAAGGTGAGATTTTTATGCGAAAACTGCTTCCATGCATAAAAAGGTTAGCACTGTCACAATGTGAGGAATACTTACATGAGTTCAAAAAACTGTGATACCAACAGCCTGTTATGAAATGTTTGTGGCGAACCATGAATAGTAATGTATAAACCATGATAATGCATGTGTCGTGGTGATACATCGATTAGTCTTGATGACTGCCACCTGAAATAAACTCAACTTGATCATGTAAATATAATGCAAATGGCGTGCAGTTTTATGGCTAAACAATAGATTACCACAAGTTTGCTATCAAGAAAAATACAATGTCATTGAATATATTTTGGGCACACAGATTTAATCTTTGCTGTATGAGTGATAAACATTTCGTGGTAACCAACATTTTCACTCATGGGTCAAGAATTTGCGTCGGTACACTTGAAGTCTAATCATCTGGATATATTTAGTCGTTGACAATGCTTGGCTGCGTTACACGTTGTCAAGCATGCCGTTGGTACGCTTTCTTTGAAAATTGTCCCAATAATGGTTGACGAAGTCATCGATCCGTACGATCCGAAAAGCTGACTGCAGCTACCAGTATCGGGGCTTCAAAGCAGTTCTATTAAGATCTTGTTGTTATTTTAATTTTCAGTGGAAACGGTCATTCTGTCACGTTTTGTATAACGAGAAATTTATCACGTTTTCGTTTAACATATGTTCCGTACAGAATTGAAAGTATTTCAGCCGTCTTGGATGCTGCTGACACTAGACATGTATGTGTCTGATAATCCTAAGTAATGGCGCGGTCGTCAACACAGTTGCATCGCGAAAGCGGAGTTGGTGGTCCACTCTCTGCCGTGACTAGAATGAGCAGTACCGGCCAGTTTCAAAAAAACCACACTGGGAGGTAGTGCTTTTTTGAAGTAGGCTGATAGAAAAATCTATTGGATTGTAACAGCTGCAATCGATTAAAAGAAATGTTAATCTATATTAACCCGAATCTCCCACCACTCATTTGGACTCTTAGTTGGTTGCGTTATGTGGAACTTTTTACTTTTGTTCCACTGCTTCCAAGGTGTTAACTTTTAGCAGTTGAATTGACTTGGCTTTAAGTTGTGTGTTTATTAATCGGGAATTTATTACACACGGATTGCGTTTTGTTCTTGTAAGTCTTCCATATTCTGTTCCATTCAGTCCATGACAAGAGGCATAGAACTTGCCAGGGCTCACACACATTATTATCTAACTCTTGCTCAAGTAAACATGACTTTGTGTCGACCGCTTTTATATAAGAGGTGTTCGACTAAAGACTGTTTGTCTGAATGAACAAAATTTGTACGTTCTCTTTGCTGGTTTAAGTACAGTGGTTTTCAACAAATAATATGCTTGTCAGTAATTAGTCACATGAGTATGGTGACAATTTTGTAAAACGTAAACCTGTTTTATGACTAAGTTAAACTGGGTGCCAACGAAACTTCTTCCAAACAGTGGCAATAAACGAGCTCTGCTCGACCCAGTTAACGAAATTGCTGGTGTTCACTTCATGCCTGAGGAATCACATTACTGTATGTTGAGGTTTATCAAAACGGAACACTTGACCAGTTTGGAAGGACAACTTTGTAACTGCAAACGCCGGAAATGTCATAGCGGTCGGATATTTTCAACAGCGTATCTACGCAGGTTTGACTGATATTCAGTTAGACTGAGAAGGAAAATGTAGCGCTTGTAGTATCTTAAGCAGCAAATGAGTCTGCATCAATGAAAGGACTTTTGTGAATGAACTGAATTCTGGCAGGCATTCATCTGTTCAGCGCTCAAATGTCAAACATAAACAATTGCCGTATCGAAACATACCTGTCGTGTGCTCAACAGGCTGAAATATGCACTGAACATTGAATACCGTGAAACTTCAAATGCACGAAGCACCGTATTTTTAGGAATCCCCTTATGTCAGTGTTATGAATGAGAGAAGTTTCTGTAAAAGATCGTTAGATGCTACAGAACATGGTATGCATGCATACACTGAAATTGATTACACCTCAACGTTAAAGTGAATGAAAAAGTTTACGTAGACTTATCTTCGGTTCATTGGCTAATCTTGTTTTTCCCCAGTTTGTTTCATTGTCCACTAATTCCTTACATTTTTATGTCAGAATTTGTTCGGATTAAGGAGGTATTTTGGTTTGTCCCAGTTCGGCACAAACGGGGTTTAGTAGGAACGCTATTCGTTAGAGCTAGGAAAATTTGCATAGCTGATATAATCGACGAAGAGTAGCATCGTCTTGAAAACATTAAAAACAAACGACTATCCACAGTAGTTTATAACACTATAGATAAATAGCCGACATTTTTACTTAGCCGAACCGACAGCTCCATTTATTCGACTTCCTTTCAGGGGCGACGATTTTTGTTTACTTTTAAAATGCCGAGTGGTTTCTGCTGTTTCACGGCTAAAGTAGTTCTCCGTTTTGACTCCACCAAAATGCAAAAGTCCACAATCAAGGGCCGCCTACCTCCCTCCCTCATCTCACAC
>LUCH01000082.1:98683-111838 GCA_013368495.1 Paragonimus heterotremus | reverse complement strand
CTAGAAATGATAGTTAGTTATTTATCTCTAATTCGATAGTGAAGGCAATGTTGGGGTGCGCACGATTAAAGTCAGCTAACAGAGACCGTGTACCATCCTTGTCGTTTATCAAACAAAATATATCGTCTACGTAGCTTCCATAGAGAAAGCAATTATCGACGACATGACGTAGTTCGTTGGTTTCTAGTTTGGCCATGACAAAATTAGTAACAATAAAAACGGGCAGCCGGAGTTCTACTGCCGGCATTGACAATTAAATTCATCACAGCTGAGCTTTAACATGAGCAAAACTGGAGTATAGTGCTTTATCTGGGAAGGACCTTCTTGTGCAGTTTGTGAGAGTGAGACAACTACGATCACTTGCAAACGCTTTTCAGATGATGTTTACCAAAATATTATTTTCTTCGGCACATATATATGGGGGGATATTCAGCAAGTGAACATTACGGTTATAAAAACAGTTTAGCGCTGGTACGGTAGACAAAGTGTTAGTTTATAACCAGAAAATGTTGACAAACGAGACGTTCATGCCACTAACTGCTGGTTAACAATTGTTTTGAAGCAATGACTTGGTCTATGACTGCATTTCGTTCATGTAGATAGTTTCAATTCGACGTTAACCTCTAAGTTGCCCTTTTTCTTAAGGAAGCGCTACACTTGAACGTCTCTGTTAGTTGTACTCAACAGTAGTGTATACCCTTTTCCGGAACAAATTTTTTTCCCGCATAGTATTTGTGAAACTAGCGCGTTAAGCAGTTGGCTAGTAACTTCATGAGGTGGAGAAATGAACAATCAGATCGAAAAACTGAATCAACCATGTTTGACTATTGTCCAGATTGCCATAATCATTGCAAAAGTGATATGACAGGAAGATGCAATTCATTCTAGCTGGAAGTTATCCAAATAGGAGGACTGTGTTCGAATGTTCAAGGTATTTAGCGTGGTAACACTATTGTTTATCTAGAGAACAGCGTGTAACCTGAGTGAACGCCGAATTTGCGTACGTGGAAGATTTCACAAACGCAGACACTTGGTGAATATATTAGTGATGTTGTGAGACAAAACATAAATTGACCTGTTCACAAACCTCGAAGTACTCTGGAACATCTAACTAAACTGGCAAATTGAAATGCACTTTAATCGAGACAAAGGTGAATTATCACGATAAGAAAGGTAGTTACAATAATGGACTTCAATCGCAGAACAATAAAATTAGAGCGGTAATGAAAACCTTATTTTATATTTGTAGGATTGGAAGCCTGTTTTAATGTTTAGTGATCGCTCAATTATGCGGGGAGGATGGTAGTTACATCCGGCAACCTATGCTTGCTTTCTGACTGAATGCGCAGAATCCAAAACCTGCGGTCTATTGTTCGGAAACAGTTTGCAAGATACTTCATACATAACGAAAGGATAGGATACATAGTCCACAATCCGTATGCTGATTGTTCTCCAACTGCTCGTCTCTAATGCTTTGCGAATGCATATCGCTGGCGCCTGAAATCTACCATGCGGCTGTATAACTCTGCCTGTTTTGTTCAGCAGCAACGTGGTTATTTCCTAGAAAATGATTTAATTGGTTAGGAAAACCTTTCGATGCAGTAATTGGTTTGATAAACTGACATCATTTCGCTGCGCTAGATGTGGTGTTGACAGCATCGTAACGCAAACATCGCGGTTTATCACATGAATATCTACTTAAGTTGGAAGATCCAGTTTAACAATTTCCCGCTGCAAATGATAACCTTTGACGACGAAATCGGAGGCGCGATTAGTCCAACACTCGCAGGAATATCTCGACACTGCCGTAAAATATGATCAAAGCTAAATGTGAATAGATGGAGGGCAACACGAGCGACAAAATGAGCCATCGCTCAAAGAAATCGGACCAAGAGACAAAGATTGGCAGATGAAAAACACTCGGATAGAAGGTGCCGATCACACATAAACCGGGCAGAAGTGCACGCGATGCGTGAGCGGAAACCTGGCGGGCGATGTGGACTGGAATGCTGAATCACAAACGCCAGCGCGCGCGTAGCATGCTAACTAGCATGTCGGACAATAAAGATTGTGCTATATTAGACGCCTCTTCGCTACAGCAACATTGCTCATGTTGCCGTATTACTTGCACAGTAAACACAGCAAGCAGCGGGTTAACTTCAAATTGAAACCTAGCTGTCAAGATATTGTAAGCATATTGAAATAACCGCTTTAGTGGGGGTTGAAACTTACTAATAAAATTAAGAATGATTAACCGGGGGGCTTGTTCACTACCACATAGATGCCCCACAAGGCTGAAAACAGGCTTTATGGTATGGTTAAGGTGTACAACCTAAAAAATTTGAGTAAGTACACTTGACTTCAGTAGCACCGTCTTGAATGGCACTGCTAGAGCACATTGCTATTGCCAATATCAAGATGTCAACTCATGAATTTGTGATTATGAGGTAGTTGTATCAGAGAACTTGAGTTCAGCACTGCCGATTTTGAAACTTTTTAGCTGGTCAAGGAAAAACCGTTGTAGAACATCGACGCTGTCCGGGTTGTAGCTGCTAATATTCAACCGAATATCGAAGGTGATCTTGCTATTACGGATAGTGCCCCGTTCATTAGATGGTGTCGATTGCTACCCCATTACGGACATATTAGTGGAGCTTTTGTTCTTCAATTACGAGGCGACTGTACAAAATCACCCCAGGTAGTATTTATGGTCACTGTACAGAGATGGTTCGACTGGGTTTTCTACATTTGATTTCCGCAGAAAGAAGTCCTACTTTGTCTAATATAATTATTGCAACGAATTTTGCAGAACACGATCAGCATCATTGCAAGTTTATAAAGGTGATATTAGAGATGTAAATGAGTTCCATATGAACTGTAAGTTTTACTGTTATTAGTTGAGCAGGACTGTTGGTAAACTGAACCAGTAGAAATAGTCTCAAAACGTATTCAAAAGTCTTCCTCAGAGATGAACGGTAGGCCGCTCCGGTGCGAAGCGCACGAGAAGGCATCTTGGTTACTGGATTTGTTGGAGTTCCCCGGACACATGAATAAACACGCAGATGCAATAAAACGGCATTCGGTTGCATTATATGTGTGCTATGTTTATGTTTGTTGGCTTGTTCACGAATTGATTTGATAGGCCTGATTAAGAGTAACTCTTAGTCTCTTATGAAAGCAGTTAACAAAGATTGTTATGATTTAGCAGGCGCGTTACACTGCTACGACCGGTTTGTTGATCGAGCCCCCCACCATAACAAAATGCCCATGTTGCCTGCCTGAACAAATACTTCCAACTAAATGCATCACGGTTGATGTATAGGTGGGAATGGGTGGTAAGATGATGAAGATTGCCAATGGTCACAATAAGTGTTTTTTGGAGAGCGCCTTATTTCATTAATTCGGTTTGTTTGTATTACACATAAACAAGACCTGAAACAAATTATTTGCACCCGTGTGCATCCGAGTGCATTCGCTCAACACTTCCAGTGTCTTTCATCTTAGGAGAACGAGGCGTTCAGTTTGTAGCTTCCAACTCGTTCACCCTATGGAGGTCACGCATTCAACAAATGAGAAAACTTGTCTAAATTAATGACCAGTCACATTTTGCTGCACGTACAAGTAGAAGCATGTAAAAGTCATGTGTATACGTAGCGGACGGATCTGCTTAGCAACAGTGAATGCGAGTTATAGCTGGATGGGACGATGTTAAAAGATAATGAGCTAGATCTAACATCTACGGTACGGTTAGCAAAAATCAGGGAACTGAATATTTTGCAAACAAAAGGAGACCAAAATAAAAACGAATACTAACTTTGTAGAGTAGTAAATGAATATATACGGCAAATCAGTTCAAATGATATGCAGCAGATGAAGCACCCTTAATTAGGGATTGTCTAAGTCAAATAAACGAATGAATAATGTTGGACCTTCTTACGTGCATCTATCATCAGCACCATTTCAGTTGAAGTCGATGTCATTGTCTTGCTTTGGTCACATTCATTTTGCCGCATAATGTTCCGCCATGCATGTGACGACGATCACGAAGTGTGTGAATGCTTTTCACCGCTTACGGGGATGTGATGTTTCTATCTGTACTAATGAATGAAACGGCTTGGACTATTATGTTACGCTAAAACAACTTCTCCACTTCGCTGACTGACAATGAAGCGAAGCAAAGGCTTTTGCGTGGAAACCTATTCGGCCGATAGTTAGTGTGGAAGTGGCAAACTGGTTAGTCATCGTCAGTGATAACTGGGGATTAAACATGATAAAAACTGCAGAATGCAATTTCACCAGAAAGTTCAGTTTGTCTGAACGCAGAACGAACATCATAATTTTATAATTGTTTTGCAGGTTGTGTATTGTCATAATGTTCTATTCACACAATGACCTCGAAAACTGTTGATCGCATGTGTAACCTATAAATGGCAATCGGCCTGTAACTATATGTCTGGATGAGAAATCGGTTTAGTTACAGGATGAAATAGCTGGAAGCAATCTATTGACCAGTAAGCTTTCAAATAATGAAGATCCAAGGCAGATGGTCATCGCAGAGAAGATCGAACAATTTGGAGCAGGAGTTCGTGGAATTTTCTCCACAGTACGTCAAAACAATTTCAAAACTGTTATATACGGTTTATTTTGTTGACAGGATGATATTGTTTACAAAACAGCACATCGTTGAACAATTCAAACCAAATGGACAACGTTGACTGTGCTGTACTGAGATTGTCGGTATCCACGTTAAACTCTGAAGACAGGCAATTGATCAGAAATTACCAGGCAAAAAGTATACGGTAACATTCTGTAGTATATGCAGTTAAACGCAGTTATTAGTGTTAATAAGACTGCGCATTTTATTTTCAGCGACAAAAAGTTTCACTTCTCTGACTTCGTACTTAAATTCACTAAATAACTCCGTAATGCCGTGATCACTGAAGTGTGTGATGTGCACTGTAAATCATGACACGTTTTTACTCGAACTGACGAAATCCGATTGTCCAATTAAGTTATGGTGTTCTCAACAGAACATTAGGGATTAATTCCACTCCAGACATTTAGATCAATTTTTCTACTGTAAGAGATTCACCAGAATGTTGTCGATATCTGTAAACTGACTAATATCTCAATGAAAAGAAGACTAAAACTGCACTTTTCACATAGCTGGAAGGAAGCATTCGACCGATACTTGTTCTTAGGGGTGATGGACTAGTAGTCGTTACATATCCCCGCATTGTTCAACTGGTTACTAATGTTCATCCTGTGCATATTTCGGCACGAGTGGTTTTATGTTTGCAACCTCGAAACTCAATGTATTCATTCGAGAACAAAAGGCTCGGTGAAGTGAATCAAAAGTTTTAGTCATTTATGACCTATATTCATCGTAAAGTGTGGTTTTTAAAAACCGAACTGTGTCCCTCAGACTGCGTCGATCTACTGCCAATAGGCGTCTCCCAGACAGTCAACCTTGTTTTGTTCTGATAGTAAACATGGATCTGCAAGTTACAAAATAGCTTCGAAATCTGGGGTGAGGGTTACAACAATTTGGACCTTGGAGCTTTTAGGTAACTCTGCTGGTGGCTACTGTGAACAGTGATTTACACCGAATGGTTTTCTTGACGGATGTCAATGAAACAGGGTTACAGTTATCTGATAACACAATCACACAACAGTCAGACAGCGTTACATCGACCGAACGTTCTTTGTACTAATAGAATAAGATACATACATGGTATGAAAAGGATGAGACAACATTCGAGCAATAAATACCGTTCAAATACCGATCACCACGGTAGACTCAGAGTAGCAATAGAGACACGAGTGACGGAAAGCTATCGCTTAAACTGAACTAACCGATTTTGACGGACCCTCATTTGTTGCAGTTATAATTATGCAAAAACGAACAAGCAAGAAGCTGACGATTAGAAGGCAAGCAGAAAGGAATGTGACGATGGCTGACACACACGCAGTTGAGTGAAATACTTAGCAAACGATGATAAATGCAAACACTTCTTACTGACTGTTCAGTGTCAAATTACGAAAACCTCATGCTACCTAGGACTTAGTGGTTGCTCTTAAGTGTCCAATGCATTACCCAGCCCCCTGACTGTTAAATATTTTAGAAAAGGTTTTTTAATTGCATATGTGTTACTTAAGCAATAGATCGAAACGCATGTATGCCTCCAACTATTTTGTTCAAGACAGTGGAAAGAAAACAACTGTATCAAAATATATCACTTTTGTATTTAAGAACACGGTTGTGGAGGCTTTATAAAGTCAGTGTCGGCTGAACTGAATCTATAAGTTGAGTAGCTATGAACGTTGCACGTAGCCTACTTGGACGGTTTTCGCGGGCAACGTCACCAAGACGTTACTGAGTAAGCTCCGAGATGGAAAAGTCATTTGACCTTTGAGAACGAGCTGACAACAACTCAGTAGGCCAGGAAAAACGCTGTCTTATTGTCCACGTAAAGTCCATGCACACTTAAAATTAGACTGTTCTATTCCGGACGTGAGCCTTTTTAGGTGTGAAGTAGCACGTCTAGTCTTTTTTATAACTGAGACTCCACTCAAAACCAAAGCTGGTTTTTGCTGACGACAAGAGTGCGTTTAACCGCTTAAAGCTTATAAATGAAACTTTTTAATGACCAACACATAAACAACAGTCACACAACTCTGCTAAAGACTCTTTTTATGGCGAAAACTTCGCAAGATTCCCACCTTAAACCCATTCAGCCAAATCAATTTTGAGCATATCCCAAATCATATTTTCTGTTATTTGGACGGTAGTCTATCGATTGAAAAGGTTTCTATATTTTAAAAAAGCGAACTGCGTACGGATACTTTGCAACCAAAAATTAGCTGACATCGGATAAGAAACGATCATTTACTTTCCGTGCTTCTCCACATCTAATCACGACTACCACAGTGAAGTTTGTGTTTACTTTAGGCTGGTAGACAACGTTGATTTTGGAGTTCGTAATGCACTGCTACATTGACCATTTATGTCGTTCTTGTTCCAAATAATTTCCACCTCAATTGGCCATTTGCCAGAAGAATGTTTCCTATTCCCTGAATGAGCCGTTTACTGTGTTCACTCAACGCGGCTCGACAAAGGTACACATAAGGTTTGTGACAACCTCGACTGCGTTTCCCCCTGCCGTTCAACGATCAGTACAACCGCATCAGGATTGAAGTCAGATAGTCTACTAGTTGTGTTGAACATCAACAAAATAGCGAATTCCAAACGCGTTTTCATTCTCCAGTCAACACGAACAGTAAGTGTACGGTTTTCTGATGGGAGCTTGGAATTATAATAACCCTGTAACTGAGTGAAATATAATCTATTAGTCAGCTTCCCATACAGCCAGTAATATGCATTTTGCGAACATCCGTCACCTTCTGAGGTTCACCGTAATGTCTAAGTGAAACAATCAAGACTGTAGAAAGTAGAAGCATATGAGATTTTACAATGGAATGTCTATTAGATTAATTCACCACTTCAGAAAGGGTTCGCTGTAAAATGTGACTGCTGGAATGGCTTGGCAGCTGAAAATCGTCATGAAACTGAGTAATATCACCAGTGTCCACAAGATATTTATACATTCGCCAGCAGTATAATTGGTTCATTGAACTACGACCGTAATATGATTTGTTATCAACTCTACTTAACTCATCCAACCAAACTGTAGCCAACGTAAAGCTTAATTGTCAACCTTGTCGTCGTTAATCAGTTTGGTGCAACTACGCCACGCATCGATGAAAATTTGCGCAGACAGTTCAGCTCTTTATTCCGACGATTTCTGTGGGAACCGTAAACTGTCTGATACTATTTTAATGATAGGTGCACATTTATACAGTGATCGATGTGAATTAATGCAAATTTTCCTCGAGAGACCTTTGGGATGTATCCTCTTCCACAACTGTACCTTATTGCACTGACTTTTCCCAAGGGTGACTTAACAGACAGATTGCGAAGTAGTTCTGCTGTCAAGTCACCTTGGCCACCCACAGTTGTGGGAGAACCTACTGGCTAATTTAATGGTGTGATCGAATCGATTGTCCGAACTCTGTTTGTCTTGGTTTACTCTGCAATCATTTGTTTCCGGTTGGTCATAGAATGACAGGGAGCAAGCAAAACACGCACAATTACATACGTACAAAACCGGACAAACCTTTCTGGTTAGCACGTTGTACATCGTAGTACGTGGACCAATCTGATTATTTCCTCTGGAAATGCTTGCAATGACTGACACCTGATATTTCCAAACCGTAAATCTGCACAAATCAAGATCCGTTGCTCACAGTTTGGTGGAATTTTGGAACTCATAGAAACAACACCACACATTCACAACTTTCAGCGATGACCAACTGGTAAATTTTCAGACAGTGGCTAAGTCCTTCTGATTGGCCAGATGTACGAATATGCCGGCAATTGTAAATCAGAACAGACATAACATGGGAAACACGTTGTGATTGACTCTTAGGTTACCTTCATTCAACTATTGCCAATATTGTTGAGTAATTTGGTCTGCAAGCATAGTTATTTGAATCTATATCCTAGTTTCCTGTTCTACACGCTCAAGGCATTGTGCTAAACGTGAACACTTGTGGCTGATCAGTCGAATTACTCGCAGAACTATGATTTACTGTATTCGCTGAAGAGTGAGTCATAGGTATATAAATAATTTACCCTTGTAGATGGGAGACGTCATTAACTAATTAGTGGTTGAAATATAAACTTACCGCAAAACATTTAAACCACTTTACTTAAGTAACAAATTCACTTGCCGGGAACGGAAACATGAGAATACCAAATGTCATAAAATAGGTCATAATACTTTTGGTGTTATCAACCTGACTTCACTTGTCATTCAGAAATGTTCGTGCTGGTGAAATTTTTGGAAATTCTAGTAATCGATTATCTGGATTTTTTGGGACAATAGTAAAACAAACGAGGATATTCAGTAACTGTAAAAGTGCGGAATGTGTGATATTCAGACAAAGAAGATGAAAACGCCTAGAGGAGGACACTAACCTGACAACAGTTCATCAAGCTGGGGGTCTGAAACACAATAAAATCATTAGATCATTGTGAAAGCTGAAGTTTCCAGCATAACTTTGCGCCACCAGGAATATTCAGTGTGAAAAATTTAACAGAAGTGTACTGGCGGGTACTGAGTCTAGGTTTTTTTCCATTAGATTCCTGCGAAGTGTTCATTATTGGATGAACAATCACTTCTGCAAAGACATCTACTGAATTTCTAAAAGATACCCATCCACCGATGCGCTAATCTATTCTTCCGGAATCTTTTCAAGCTTATTTGTATCTCAAGTCTTATGTTAACCAATCACAAACAGAGGAGGGTTTGGTCAAACATTCCAGTATCTTTTACATTGTGTCCAGAAATTTATTTCAGCAACCCTGTCAACCTATGTTATGCATTGCTGTCCTCAATTAATATAAGATCGTGTAACACGTCCCTGTCAGTACACGATATCAACTGGACTCTTTTGAAATGCAAAACAACCCAATCAATCAATTCCAGGGAGAACCACTTTCTGTGTAATAATTACGAATGTATATAAACATTTACAGGGTTATCTGTGATGTCACGTTATCTTTAATGGTAATAACGACATGTGCATTTACGTGTGTATTTCTTAAGTCAATATTACTGTGTGTTTCCCTTCGCGATGTCGGAAAGGTAAACAGACGAATCACGTAAGTTGTGCGCACAGTTGTTATATGTGAAAAATCAATAGAATCATTTAGTACTACAGTGGAGAGGGATTCTGTTAATTTTTGAACAGACGCGAAGTCAGAAATTCCAAGCCTCGGTCACTGCAGACGAGAAGCCGGAGTAAAGCGGAGTTGTAATTGCACGTATTGACTCAGAAGGAGTCATCCTTCACTTGTCAAATATAGTCTAAACACCAATTATGATAATTAGATTTTTTATCACCAGAGACTTTCTAACTAACTTCAGTCGAAAAAAGATAAGAGAATCTAGCTTCAATCTAATTAGGGTTCGTCAGTATCGTTTCAGCAATCGACAGTTGAACGCCGGACATACTTTCATGAGGCAATCGTGGCCATAAATAGACCACAAATGAATGTGGCTGAAAATTTCCGTACATCATAAATATGGTAGCTCATATAACACAGTTGAATGGAAGGATTTTAAGCAGGATCCAACCTAAACGTCGACGAAATATCCACCGTCGAATACCCACTAATAAACCTTGAGGACGTCTTTTCGTCGCTTGGATAATGCTATTACCTGTGGTTTACGGATAGAGTGTCGTCATGTTTTCCAAGACATGCATTATTACCTGTCCACCACTTTTCCGTCATATTTTAGCGATAAATAATCTTTCGACAACAACTAACCTACGTTATTGGTAGACCTTTCTTCACTGTGCAAATTACGAAAACTCTGGGGGCATTTTTACCGTTTTATCGAAACAAGCGTTTGAAATACATACTTCCCGAACATAGAATTTAAGTGCTGAGTGAATGAAATATTAAAAACATAACGTACTTATCAAATCTACTCTTCTAAATTAAATTTGGGTTTGGGTAAGCATGATTCGATTGCAGGAATGACTAGCTTGAAATTCGGTTTTTAAAAATTAACTAAGATGTTAACGATGTTGTTTTTATTGAATACAAGCTTTTATAGGTTTTAACCTACTAGAAATCTTACTTCAGTCATTAGAAACGCCACCGAAATCGATCTCAGAAGATCACGGAATTCAGCCCATTTTGAAGTTCTGAAGACAACGGTATGAGACTGAGATAACGAAATCAGAAGTCCTCTTCTGTTAGAAAAAAGCATCGTTTATTAGATCATGCTCAACAGTCATAAAAATTTGCTAAGAAAAATAAATACGATCAAAACCTTCCCACAAATTTTAATTTGTTAGCAATGTTAGTTGAATGGTTTTTATGCTTAAGCTGTTTCGCTGCTAACAGCTGTTCTATGTATTACCCGGAATGGGACATTTGATATAATCTTACCGTATTGTAACGAGAGTAATTTTGTTTTAGTACTCAAATATGTGAGTGAAAGGCTGCAGTTTGTTCCTAAAATGTTTGAGACATGAACTTTACATTATGTAAGTTCACAAACGATAATGGCCATGGTTTAAACACAACTAAAAAACACTTTTATTTGAAACGAGGTTACGTTTGTTGGCTCTATTGTTCGTTTTGGCAGCCACGAATTTTCATGTTTGTTCAAAAATAATTTTCACCATAATTGCCACTGCACTCTGTAGTCATTAATCCTACACTTTGCCGCACATGTTCTTTAATGACCTGGCTTCAACTCCCCGTAGTTATACCTTGAACTTTATACTAAATTTCCACTATCACTGTAATCCGGGAGAACGCCATTTGGTTTGTGTTTCTTAGTTCTGACGTTCAAATTTCTTAATTATCTTGGTAATGTATCAACTCATCATAGGTGGCAATTTACTTTTGTCTCAAATTTGCTGCACAGTTATGGAGAATTCGGCAGTTTCTGGATCCTAGAAAAATACTTGGTTGCTGTAGGCCACCAGTATGATTCTAGTACGAGTTTATCTTGTAGGAAATGTCCTGTAAGTTTCCAAGCTCTAAAGGGATGATTACCAGTTTCATGACATTAGAACATGTGCTCAACTACTTCTTCGCTACAATTACAGGCGTAACTCCCAAGGAGAAAATTATACTGCTACGGGCCTAACGTGTTATCTGTGTTATCTGTGAACGCATACCCGTCACATGTGGTGCTTTTAGAAAATGGTGGTTGAGTTTATTCCGCAATAAAGACTACGGACGAGCGCAGCAACTACTCTCAGGCACGTTTGCATTGGTGGGATGTAAGTCTACATCAATGCGTTTTGGGTAACAAAATTTACAACTCAAATCCATAAAACTTCACAGTTCGGCTTTATTCATATTATTATCTTTACTACGATTAGTCGCATCCACAAAATATCCCTACAACCATGGATTTCGTGAACACTACGCTGGGGGAGTTCACCTCAAGTTCATTTTAAGCAGTTCCCCAATAAAGCCGTAAGTTCCTATAAATTGATATCACGTCAGGCTGTTAGTCTCCGTTCGGTTCAATCTTTCATCCTCTCGTTTAACAGTTTTCCAAACAATTAAACCAGTTGTTAGGGTTTTGTCCATCATTACTTAATTGAATTGAAGAAATTTCTCTTTGTCGTACTTTTCGATCTCCTCGCCAAAGTCTACAAATGTGTGCTTCTTTTTCCATCTGCCTGTCTGACTACAGTATTATCCAACATTGCCCAATTAACCGTATCGTTTTATACAGCGTCAATGATTTGTAATCTCACAAATCGCCCAACGACCCCTATCTCATTCGTGGCCGTGGCAAATATACACACTACTAACTAATGCTAACCCCAGTATGGTGCTTCTTTTCGAAAGAAGCTGACAGAAGACACCATGGGAATACGACACCCGTCACCATTTGTGAGTGGAACTGAATTTATACATCCTATGCATTACAGCATGGTCTGTCTATTTCCTGATAGGTGGTACCGTAAATCATTCGCCTGGAACGATGTCTGCACATAGGGTGTTAGTTTATGTCCGGTTATCCCTCCACTTTAGAAAAAGGCATACCCCATAACGAATGTAAAAGGTGACCTTTATTGTAAACAAATTTTGTTCCGTTCAGCCATTATGAATCTACGGCCACAAAAATAAACGTTGAACGTGATCATTTACTTTAATTTGGGAGGAAGATATATCCGTGATTTAGATATGAAAATTCTGGAACAATCTTCCTGAAACTAATGAAGCTCTGTGAAGGGAAATAAGCGCATATCTCGATGGCAAAAGCTGTTAAGTATCTCAAGTTAATTCCACAGGAAGTCTAAAAACAGTTTTCTTTCTTAACTGATCTTTTTATTATTTGAAACAGTTCGTTCCCTTGATGAACTTGAATAAAACAATGAGAAGACGCAATTCATGTGATGTTCCCCGAAGTAACATTTCGTACATTCTGATCACACATGGACATGTAACTAAGTTTAAACGAGTCGAAATTCCACAGAGCGGAAGTCATGGCTTAAGGGATTAAACAGACAGACACCAAAAATGAAGAAATCAAGAGTGTGGAAATGTTG
>LUCH01000082.1:85865-97286 GCA_013368495.1 Paragonimus heterotremus | reverse complement strand
CCGTACATATGCGGTGTGCGTGTGCCGATTGGTTTCATCAGCCTGCATTGATCGACAGACATGAGGCCATTTATCATCAACCCTTCCAGCCTGCGGCAGATTTCCTTTTCCACTTCTTGGACGTTATCAGGATTATCATCCGGGAGAAACTTCTGAGTGTCATTAAGAATTTCAAACATTTTATCCACGTACTCCGCTTTATGCTTCAACACAACCCCTGAACCTTTGTTCGGACTTAACACCATCAAGTTCTCGTTTTGTCTTATTTCTCTTGGGCTTTGGAAGTGTGCCGGTGTTAGTAAGTTGTGACGCTTTCGTTTGTAATTCTGATGTTGGTAGGTGACATTCACTAGTTTTGCTTTCAACCAATTTGGATTTTCCTCAGACGTTGACGAATGTTGCTGAAGTTGATCGTAGAGATTTTCAATCTTCTTCCGTGGTATAGCAAACTTCACTCCTAAAAACAGTGTCCACTTCAGTGCGCGAAAGCGTTTCTGATGACAAGTTAGTTACATAGAACCATGCTTATTCAACAAAAGTCAACAGGTAATCGACAGCCAAAATGAATGCACTTGGTGGAGTATGCAGTTAAAGAGAGACTAGACAGAATAGCCTGAGCTATGTAAACAGAAACGTCTATATGCAGTCTTGCCTGAGTAATAGCATTAGATCTGCAATCCTGTTACCTCGCCAGTAGGGCCCATTATCATATAATTCACTACCAGCACATTAACCACGGTGCAAGTCACCCTCTGAAAACGCTACCAGACCAGTGTTCTTAGAGGAAAGCATGAGCATAGGTATTATTTCAAACACACAGATGCAGTTGGTTTCCATGGTGTACAAACTAACCAGAATATACATGGTATAACTTAGGTTTGGTCCTTAACCCACATATTTATGCTACGTGCGATTCAATAGTTTGATCACTTTAATAGCTGCTAGTTCAAATGTGTAAACTCAGTTTGCCAGAGCTAAGGCTTGTGAAAACGCCATTTTCTGTTAACGCCGAATTGCTAAAGCAGAATGATATGGACAGTCAGCTAACTACAACAGAGATGAGTATGGCGCCGATAAAAAACGGGACGTAAAGTGTAGGACACTGAAGGCAGACCATCTTTGACAGAGAGCAGGAAAATCTATTAGCTTCAGAAGTGTCCGAAGATGGTTATCGTGGGCTTATCCACCGACAACAATGTCTGATATTTGTTTGGTTGTTCTTGAACTTCAAGGCTGATTTTAGCTTGACCAGACAGTTATAAGAATGCGCTGCAACATGTTATTAGTTTGCGGACTTGTAATCAAAATACATCCTCCTACAATCAAAATACACTTTTCTACAAACAACGTTGTTGCAAAACAAACGTTGTAATTGCCGAAAAATGAATGACAAATGTGACAGGGATTTTGTGGACACATACTCTCTGGACTGTTCTCAACTATAAGAATACCGTCCTCATCAGTTGCACTTATCTCTAACTAACCCTCCACATTCCTAGTGTGAATTAGAAATTGCAATGATTAACGATAGCTCTTTGTTCCAGCTATTCGAGAGAGCTTTAATTCTCTGTAATCAGTGGTTTAGTTCTTTTAGTTGACCGTCTGAAGACTGGTCAGCAGGTCAAGAATGTTACGTTTGAACGTGAAATTCGAAATAATAAGGCAAACGCTAAGAACATGGCTGCCAGCAATTGTTAACAGGATTAATAACGCCAACCTAAACGTTGCTTAGTTTTGTGGTCGCATAATCTGTCATCCAAAGGATGGTTAATGTAATGCCATTAGGCTTGTCATCATGCTCTGAAACTTGGTTGGAGAATTACAGTCGACTAAAAATGATGAGATGTGTGACTCAGGCTATCAGTTCGAGCAAATCGATCAGACTGTATGGTGACCACACAGAGTTGCAGATTCCCTCAGATTTAACAGAGTTAAGTAGCAGTTTGTTCCCTACATGTTTACTTTTTAGCTAACAGCATTTAGGCGGTTGATGAAGTAATATTTTGTGTTTTGTTTTCACGAGTCAGTCATCACACAGAATTCATTAGGAGTCGACGACGGTGCACTTGCTCAGGGAATTACGAAATGGTTGGATAGTCTTCATCATTAATTTGATTGATCCTTCCATATCATCAGGACTGGCCTGTGAACAGATTTTCAGAGGTGCCACCGTATTCGCAGTTGCAAGCAGATAAACCTGAGCATGCCGTTTAGACTGCCAAACTACTACAGATGAAACAGCACATAACCAAAAAATGCGTTGGGATAGCAGCGTTGCAAATATATGAAATGACTTCAATAATCCGTGTCATTTGCATTTGTTGCAGATATGTAATCTAATTTCAAAATTTTACGTTTTGTGCATTTCGATGCTGTGAGCGTAAAAGAGGAAACTCATCGAAATTTGTGTAATTTGCCAACTACTCTTTCACCAGCGTTATCCAACGAGAACTACAATGAGGTGGCATCATTTAAGTTCAAACGTATCCACCCACTTTCGCCTCAGTGCACACATCTCTACGGTCAACTAATCACACTTTGAGTGATAATGAGTGATCTCATGTTGACCGTCTTGGTATCTGGTATTCTTCTGTTGAGTCTCAGTACACCGAGTTCCCTTTCAACTATTTCATCAGTTACTGTTTTTTGGGTGGACGTATAAGCCATGTTTACCACTACGCCATTGACCTCATATTATGCACGACCGAATTATCACATGTGAACACACAACCACTTTCGTCTGTGAGTAATGATCAGGTTGCTCGATCGCCTCGAAATGGAGACAGTTAATGTCTGCTAGCTCCAATCGATGACCCCTCGACTGAGACTTCTCTCCAAGGTGAAGTCACAGAAATCACTGACTTGCTGAGCAGTATTTGAGTACTGACCAACAGTAGGAGATTTTGATTTTTACACAGGTTGAACACCACTCACAATTGATTGCAGCTGTCACACTCCCACAGACTTTCCAATCGACCCCTTTCGAACAGCAGAAGCACTAGACTCGAGTTTTGCTCTCATTAGAGCTCGTCAGTAGTGCATATCCTTGCCACGTCTGGGACTAAAACTCCGGCCACGCTTTCATGAGACAACCATGTTCACCACTGCGCCACTAACCTCACATTAGACTGGAGTAAAAAGGCGAGTCTGCGGTTTACTTTTTTAATTGCACTGGTAAATCTACAATTCACTTCTCTGCGGGCAAGCCATCATAAGTTCAAGCTCAGTACGTCACTAACCGAAACGATCAGATGTTCCGTGCACTATGTTTTACATTTAGTCGATCGTAAAGATCACATTATGTGTAAAGATCTCCGGTTTTTTTCTTACCTCCAATGTAGTAGGCCGTAATGTCAATCCGCGTTAGCGACACTTACGCGTTACTAGAATAGACCTGTAGTGGAACTCTTAACTGTGATAGCTTGAGTACTCACTAACAAATAAGCGATATCTCAACGATAGACAATGAGAAGGTTAAATCAAATAGTTTGGATCTTTATTGGTGGATTGGTGTACAAGCTTAATTCAGTGGTTCTCGTCCGGACCGTGTCTTGTCCTGGTCAGTTGTCTGGCTTGTAACGTGATGCGCCTAGTGAGAGGGCGAGATTACGGCTACAGATCCCACTTTACTGGATGAAAACAAGGTCCAGCACCTGCTTTAAACTGAGTTAGGACAGAAAGACAATACCCATACTTCGCTTTATCTCCTCTGTTTTATTGACCACCGTGCAGTTAAATGACTAAGATAATGTTGTGAAGGTGTTACTAACCTGATGCGTAGTCGATCAAATGGCCACAAGTCAGACACATTCGACCATTCGATTCTGGTTGGCCACATTCAGCGCAGACTTGAAGACTGTTTTTCTCAAATGCCTCAAAACATCCAGGAATGGTATTCGCTAAACTAACTGAACTACATTCCAGGAATACTAGGTAGAACTAGTAGAGCTTTTTACGAGACACGAGTAATTCAAAACTATTAAGAACCCCTTCACGAGTGAAGTATGTTAACGTCTGAGCTGAACACATTAACACACCCAAGTTAGGCAATCCGTTTGTGCTATTACGCACTAGTATATTCGTCATGTTTATCGTCGATCTTCCGCAGTCTACTACTGTGCTCATATAATTCTTCAATGATTACCGGATGCGATCTCACAGTTCTGTGAGAACGGTAGAAACGATGGTTCCTGTGAGATCTACGACTGCAATACTAATTCCTTCACAATTTCAGACATTCCACTGGATTAGAAAATTTCTTCACTTGAACTCCTGTGCCTGGTAAGTATATAAACATAACCGAAAACAAAGTAGTGTTACATTTCCAGTTCTGACTGGTAAAATAATCATCTGTGTCTGAATAATTCGCCCGTAACTTCGGTGCCCATAATAATTCACATAATGTAACTGCCTAAAGATATACAAAAAAGATCAAAATTATTCAATTACTTGAAGTGGTGCACTACACAACGATTCGTAGGAGACAGACTAGTGTCTTCAGACAACCTGATTCAAGTCTAAGTCTAGCTACATCGCGAAAATGAACGCAACGTTCCATGTTCTCATCAGTACTGGAGGGCACACATTCTGGCTTGGCGTTTTTTCGTATAAATTGCTTACTCAGCTGTAGTGAAGAGGTGTTTTCTTCACATTGTGCGACTCCTTTCAAACTGTTTCGCTTACTCAATGAATACCAAATAACGGGAGGCGGAATTCAGCCGAATTGTTCTTTCTTTGCTCTAGGGGTTCCAGACATTTTTCTCGGCCATAATATTCTGACTGTGAAACGGTTTCACCCTTGTTAGAGTCAATTTCTGAGATAGTCTGAACTGATTATAAGAACATTCAAACACAACACACTCTGGTGAGGTTTTTATAACACACTTGATGTCCAATCCATTGTCGATAAAGCTATAGCTTATATGGTTGTAAAGGTTCCATTTTTATCTATAAAACTGTCTGTTTGGAAAAATTCATTAAAATCTCACTCGACTTCCTGCTAAATGAAAGTTTCTGCTTAATGGAATGATTGACAGGTTGGACGATGCCGGCAGTTGTAACAATGCAGTCCAAAGAACATTAAATTACTTTGAATCTGCTCGTAACCAGACACGAGCAGTTATAAAAATTCCGTTTGAAGGGTATAATAATAATAATATATAAATATATATATATATAACATATTACATCCGGATGACTGCATCATCAGGAGTATCTTAATATTTATGGGTTGAGGTTCGTCAACCAATATATCAGTAGAATATTGCTGCCTACCGCGGGGGTCAGAAAATAAAGGCAATTTTATAGCTGTAATTCATATATATAATAATTCTTTAGGTTGAGCAAACCATTTAAAATAATGAGCACAAGTTTTATACTGACGGATCGCATTTATAGATACCAACACCACCATCCGGTCAGTCTAATGAATGTTGTGTAGCAAACCGTACCGGAAAAACTGAGCAAGTAAGTGTAAATTAGGCATCCGTAGGCGCAATCTTCCCGTAAGTCTCTACCATGAGATGTCAAAAATTTCATTTTCAGTAAAACTAACTTTATGCCGCAGATTGTATTTTTTACATTTTCAAAGTTTTATATTTTGCTCAGAAAATCATCAGTGATTTCAGCATAAAAAAAATATCCAACAATGTTGGCGTCCCCTTCAGTTAATATCTGCCCGTTTTATACCTTTAAACAATTGATCGCATACCAACCCTTTTTCGAAATGTCCGATTGCAAAACGAGCTGTTAAAAGGATTACCAGCCTAAACTATTTATTGCCCTCTTCCAGTTGTTTTGTCGAACAGTTGTGTCACTCAATGCCTATCAATCACACCCTATCTCAGACCATTTCGTTCACCCAACAGATAGATTTTAAATCGATACTACTGTCTTATAAAACCAAAATATAAGCATTTTAACCTATTGTATGATTTAAAACATTGAGTTGCCATTTTCCCTTTAATCAAAACAGAAAAAAATGTCAGGAGTTGTAAACATTTTATTTTACTCTCATCAGTCGTTAACAAGCAAGCCGCACATATCAACAATAACCAAACGGATTAATCGCATTTGTTTGACCTTTAGCACGCTGACAGCGTGATCAATTTCCTGGCAAGGAGATTGATTGGGTCAGCACTCTCTCTGCGCAGAAGACTGGCCGAAGTTGCTTGATTAGCATTGCACCGTTAATTGCTAGCTTCCTCAGGTTACAATAACATGGAGACATCTTGAACACTTTGTTGTCGTCCGGTTGTCCGGTTAATAAGAAATGCTTCCGAGCCGTTGAATCCAAGGTATCTTAGTATGTTACACTCAGCAAATCGTTTTGTGACATTACGATTGAGAACCACGTGGAAATTTTCTCCGGTTTACTTTGATGCACGCATCGATCTGTTCTACCAATTATAAGCATATTTGCAACAGCAAGTGAACTGGTAGAATGAATGGGAGAAAGAATTATTCTTTGAATATATATTACCGCTATGGACAGCCAGTCTCCTTAAGTCTTATCAGAAAGCGCTACTGAATATCTTGACATTACTGGTCAGTATGTGACTAAAATTGTCAGAAACTGGTCACACGTTGTAGTTGCACTATATATTCTTTTCCTCCACACTGCAGCTTACCACTTTTGGTGCTCCTAATCACTGTATTCAATCATCAACGTTTCTGACTGACCGTTATCCATCGGCGATGTTCTTGTGAACCACTCCTCCTTTTCCAGTCGTTCTGCCGTGCATTCATCCCGGTACTGTTTCCATATGCGGCTTGAATACAATTCATTGATTTAACGCCAACGACTAAAAAGGAGGAATAGAAATATCAATCTCGTGACGTCTTCTTTTTATATTGTTTGATATTAAGATGAGACGTAAGGTGAGATAATCGTCATATAAATCGCCAGTTTTGAAACAAATGTAAACATTAATTTTTTACAACACAAGCGTCACATATTTCTCTGAGTACAGTAGTAGTAAATAGAGAAAGTCCATTAGGATGGAAGCAAGATTTCAAGCTTGTCAGCATAGGCATGACAATTATTTTGAGTTACTCGTTTTTCCTTGAAAAACAGTCATGGTATATTATTCTATCCTTTCAAAATGCTTCGATCGTTTCGTCTCCCATTTCAAAACATCTTCATAACTGTGGCATGTAACACTAATAAACTACATGCCACCTGTTCCAATCCATACGTTTGCTTCGTCTTCGCTCACTGTAGTCTGCATCCAAGTGGTTTTCGTTATCACAGTTATGCAATAGCAACAATCAACATAGTACGTTACATAACCCCTATTCCGTAGACTTACTAGGTTGGAAGAAGGGAAGCGCTTGTCAATTATCATCAGAGATAGTGCAGTGAAGTCGTTGCCAGGTCAAATGCTATAGGTTACTGCGTACAATTTGATGATTTTAATCACTCATTTTTGTAACTAATTTTAGTGTCTACGTTTATTTTTTATGTGTTTATTCATGTGAGTATTTCTGGAAGGCTTTTGTACATATAGATTGCTGTTGCCAAGAGTGATTTTTAGCAAGAGCATACCGCTTAAAAAATACCGTTTTTTTAATATGGATAACTGTAATCGTGGTGAACTTTTTAACGAAACGCTCTTTGAATGTCAGTTTTATTTCACGGAATCTGCCCCTTACACCAGTATCCGCGACGTATTTCAAACAGACCTTGCTGATAAGTTTTGTACAGGCGAAAATCCAGCCGATCACATTTCTCCAGAATAGCCTGCAAAGAATGTGCTAACCCTTGAGGGGGTTCGAATCTCCTCATTCTGCACTGACAAGTCACTGTTCACTCAACCGTACCGTCATGGTAATACAATCACCAGACCTCCAGTGAACTTGTTGATACCTGCCCCTTACTAAGTTTGCTGAACTTGCCATGTACGCTATCAGGACATTTACTCATCTGACAGATCGTACTCGGTGTTCAACTTGTCCCGACGTTGATAAGTCTTTGTCGTACATTCCAAGGTGTAATCTGAAACATAGAGTTGGTTGTGTGCTTTAGAGCAACACCCAACATGGAGTGCCTGGCACGATCAACGGTAGTAATTTGTCGGTGACAACAACAGCACCCTCTTCACCGTTTGAAGCGGGTGGTAGCTACAAACACTACCAGAACGACCATTGGGATTTTGTCGCAAACGTCCATTAGACGAATTAACAGACATGTCTATACACTGTTAGATAGCATTCCGAACAAAATATCTAGCCTTGACGTTGCCAGAGGTCTCAAGCAATGCATGGACCTACGGTACGAATCTTCTAATTCAGCAGTTGTAAATCCCCGTTCGACGAGTGAACTACTAGTCAAAAACTAGTTTCACATTAACCCATCCGTCAGTCATATTCCGCCAGCCTTCAGTATTCCAACAGGTGATTCGCAACAGTCAAAACCACTCTTACCCTCCGATATGGATTTTGATAGATAAGATCGTTTTATCATACGACATTTTATTCAAGTGTACGCGGCACACTGCTACTTATGCGTCAGATGCTTTTTGTTGGCTTCAATCACCTTCTCACTATAGGCGATGTTTTCCCTCAACACCTTAGTTCAAAGTGTTTGATAGGCAAGTGACATTGAACACAGTCATTTCTTTATCGAGTATGTCACAACGTAAGATATGCAGTTTACAAACGCAATAAGCTGCCAAAGCAGCTACCTCCTGGTTGAAAACCGTAAATGTTGTTCAACTTCAGCTAAAATAAACTACAAATGCATTGCACGTTGAATGTTTAACTGATCCTAAGCGGAAGGTTCTGATGAAAAAACGATATAACTTTTGGGGGTTTCCTTCGAGATCTGTCATCACAAACATCTTTTTAAGTAGGCCCGAGCAAGATTGACTGCACTTAAGTGACAAATATATTTGATAGATGTGCCTTCCTAGTAGAAGAGGTCAATGTTCTGCATACTGTACATGTGTTCCTCAAAACGTTGATTTGTACTATTGACTTTCAACGTAAATGAAAGTCTTTTTCAATTTCCAAGACGCACCCCTACCTAGCAAGCAAAGGAAATCACAGATAAGAGTAATAAACTAACCTATCTGACCATTTTTACGGCTTCATTGCTTCTACATAGTACGTCATTCAGTGTCGCTGTCACAAGCAGGGAAAAAACGAGTTTTACCACTGATACCTTGTAAAAATGCCCTACCTTCACGTGATTAAACTTAGCAGAAAAAAGATACCTGGTTTATATGGTAGCAAATCCATATAAAATATACCCCCTGATCCGATAACAAATTTTAGACGAGATGAAATCATCGTTCTTCTTGCCCTTAATTTGAGGTGGTGTGCAAGACTCCAGGTTTCTAAGTTTCGTTAACGAAACCTTGTTGATCTCGTACAAGAGAAATCGATGCTTCTGCAACCAACCACCTGCTGGTGCTCAGTGGAACACCTACGTCACGCGATCAAATGTTTCGGAAGAGATCAAGGAGCCTCATCCTTTTTTGCTTGATACTGTAAATAGAGCACTACAGGTGTTAATTTAAAATAAAATTAAGGAGACGAACTTATGTTTTCCGGGGATTCATCATTAGGCCATTATGATTCCAAAAGTTAAGTAACAAACAGCGTTCGAGACTTGAGAAAAACTCAGTCACAATTGTACAACGAGAAGTCGACCAAATCAGTCCTGTCCATCAATAGGGTGATTTGACAGTCTGCTACGGTTTACTCAGGGTGAACGGAATGTGCATTCGTGAGCAGACGAATAGTTAGCAAAGTGAGTTCGAGAATCTAGATGAACTTATGGTAGCATAACGCATATGACGTAATTCGATGTCGATCGCTTCACACGACGTTGAGCTGACCTTCGCTGCTATTTATACGTTCTGTAGACAAAAATAGAAGACTGATATCCGTTTTGCAGATGATCTACAGTTGCGTTAGTTATTTGTTTTTTTTTAATTTTTGTCTACCCCATGCTGGGTTATTTTTGCTTGTGTGTTTACCAAGCTGACGACTCCTGTGCTCAATATACTCCGCTGCAAAACAGCTCGAAGAAACTTAAGCAACCATGAGTTAGGTGTGGGCTGGCGTAATCTCTTTCTCGTTAGAACAAAGCATGCGCGTATTTGTGGCTCCAATATCGCAGAATCACGACCCGGAATGTTGCCAGTTGTGCGTTATATAGTCCACGATTGAGAAATTCTACTGCTGGCTTGCCTTTGGATGGTATTTCGACGATCATATGTTTCTTGTATATTCGAGCAACAGCAGGAAGTGGTAATCTTTCTGTCATCTGGATAACACAACCGGTTCCAGAAAAAAAATCACACTTTAGGTGAGCACTCCCAGTTGATATTGTCTTAGTGGGTTGCTCTAAGCATGTTCCGATTAGACAATACTATTACAGATGGGCATAAAATCACGCAAACTGCTCCACGCTTAAACTACAGGACAAATTGTACAAATCAGACATCGGATAAAAGCAGGTTGTGCTTTACTTTAGACTCGGGTTACAGGCCCAGCTAGACTGCAATTTTCGTGAGAACACTGAAATATTATTACGCCCGATTTACCAAGTCAGCGGATATACTGCTCTTCATTTTGTGTTCTACGAACAGTCAAAGCCTACTCAATTTTCCAACAGCGCACGCAAGCTACAAACGAGTCGTCGGTTTAGAGACCGCCTGACGTTCAAACGAATAAATAGCTATTTGTTGAACCAACTTCCGATAGTATTGTTCTATTATTCTAACGGTTATGTAGGAAAAACTTGTCTTGCTTAGGTTAGGTTAATAAAAATAATTTTCAAGCAAACGTACCTGACATGCCGGAGGTGTGTAAACACACTATCGTAGGCTAGAGTGAACGGAAATCTGATACATAACTATTACAGTAACATTAAAATGACTGTTAGTGCGCATTTGCAAGTGGTCTTTAATTCCTTGGAAGTTTGAAACCTATTGTGTTGTGCTAAGGGCCTTTGTATGTGAATAGATAACCCCGAGAGTGAGTCTAGTGATTATCATCATCATAGCTGACTATTTTGGTGGCATCGACCATGAATCTGTTAATCATTAGACTAACACAAGCTAAGATAATTTATCATTATTCGGAACGTATAAAACAGGATGGCTTTCCATCATATTTTCAGGCCTAACAGACCACAACTCGTTGTTAACTGTTATTTAATAAAGTACCGGATGATGCCTAATATAGGTGACGGAAATACTCATTATTTCTAGGTGATGCTCTGTAAGAGCGGAGTTACTGTTTTTTACGCATCTTGATATTTCAAACTATAATGAATAACAGAACAGCAAAACGCGGTGTTACAAAATGTTCGTGAAGGTGACATGTGTGTATAATAAATCTGTCCTGTTTATTAATGTGTGGTTCATTGCTTTGACTGGGCCAGTTGAAGCATACAAAGTTGATGGTTGT
>LUCH01000082.1:0-84004 GCA_013368495.1 Paragonimus heterotremus | reverse complement strand
GGTTATTCCGTCCCATCAGCGACATATTCACATGGACTCTCAAGTGAATATAGGACGCAGCAAAGCTTTCGCATAAGGATTCGACTACATTGATGCTGTTTTCATAATGTTAGGTCATATTACAAAGTGTTTTCAGTATCGGCGGAAGGAGATAGGTTAGCAGTACCTCAAAGTAACCACAGGAATGCACCAGTGAGCAAAGCGCAAGATGGCTGGCTGGCTCTTCGTACTAATTGTCGCGTGGTTCAATTAGACAATAGTTGAGAAACTGGGCGAAAAGTAGGGAGAATCTGTGGCCCTTCAACTAATCTAGCGTTCAGATTTGAAGCAAATTTTGAAGTTTCAGGGTTTGTAAGAATCCATTCAATTATCTGTATACATGAACAAGTGAACACCTCCTATGGTCCGCTTTCACGATCTCAATTTTAGCTTACCGTATTTTTTTGATTGTTTCCAAGTTTACTTACACCTTAACCATGTACTGCTTTAGTTCTGTTTGACCTTTGGAATTCCAACGTTCAGTATCCGCTTGACGCTTATCAGTAATTTAATAACTCACATTTCTTGAGATTTTCACGTCAATGGTACATTGCTCTTTATAACATTATCATGTAATTGTATCCTAATTGCCAGTGATGTGAACGCGAGCAACTTGATGCCTCTACCTATCGTTGGTACCTCCACCCCTTTAAGTAGGAAACGAAATCGAACTATGCCTGAACACTTTATGTACCTTCCTTTTCCAAGTTTACAATTTGCCCAACTTTGTGTTCAGTAATAGATGCTCAAAAATAACCTGGTCCAGTTAACCACCTTCAGTAGGTGAGCTAACCAAGAACAGTTTCATCACCATTGGTACTTTTATGGGTGTTCTTAAGGGTCTGCCTATTGCACCGTCTGCAGGTTAAATCCTGCTCTTTATCAGTTACGATCTTCACTGGTGCATTAAGGTTCCAAACAATGTGCTGATTGCCATTCATTTGGAAATTCCCTAATGGTTACCACGCGAAAACGAACTTGGATTGGACGCCTAGTCCCGAACTGCCACCGCATAACTTTTGAAACATTGGAATGAATTATAGGTTAGGAATCAAAAAAGCAACATCTACCAGCCACTTAACGGATTTATAACCTGCTGTAAACAACTGGTCTTGCATTATTTGTCCTAAGGTACAAACTGTTGTATTCTGTACTCTACCTTTCCATGTTACTTTACAGAGCGATTTATGCTTTGTCGTAAGATTTTCGCGATAGGATTTGAACTTGCCTTAAAGCCAAAACATAATGTTCTAGTCGTAACGATACAATAGATGTTTTAGTTCATTTACAGTTTACTCATCAGAAAACTCAGATGTTTCGTCCAGTGAGGTACATGTGAAGAGAGATTTGATTTCGATTGAGAATGAACACTTCTCTGTTAAGATCTGTTGGTCGGACGTTATAACAAGTTTACGACACTGTCGCGTGCAATGAGATATTTGTTTTCATCCGGTTGATTTCAACAACCCATATGGACTTTTGTCACCGCATGGTGCAAAGAACTGCACCAAAATTGGTGTAATAGTACTTTGTGTTTAGGCACTCAGGGAAATTTATAATAGTGTAAGAATTACAGGTTTACCGGTCTGATTCTTTCAAAGATAGCTCAATTAAACACTATTATAGAGTCATACATTTAATGGAAATCGCCAGTGATTCGTGAACATCAGCTGAACGGTTCTAAACTTTGTCATCAGTTTTACCTGTTGTGGGGATTTAGGGATTAAAAACACTTTTGCATGTTGTTAGTATCTTTCTTGTCGTAATTGAAAATTCATGTAAACTGATCTGGACCAGTGCTATCAGTTACACTTGTTTAATTGTTTAAGTGAAGCAGTGTATTCAGCCGTTAATCTTTAATCATGTTTCTCACAATCAGTCGCCATGCAAACAAGGTTTATTTCAATATTCGTTTGCAGGTGAGTCTATTCTCACTAAATCTTGGAATAGGTTCTAATATTACAATGGTCTTCACCATCAATATGTAGATAATTTGCAAAATGCTAGGTTTTTCGCTTTAAAAAATGGATGGTATAACAAAATCAACTTGCTCATAGAGGCGTTTTGGATTAGCCCTATAAGGCTACCCTTAGTTAACTTAAGAAATGCAAACTTTTAATAAAAAAAACAGTAGTGCAAAAATGGTTGGTACTTGTCTTTGCGGTTGGGAGAAAAAAATTATGAGTGGTGAATGACAAGAATATATAGTGGGCATGAAATACACTGCTGAAAGCATGGAAGTAAAAGATAACGAACGTGATACATCTCCAAAAGTATATTTACATTTATCGCCAAACTTTTGTCCCATCAACCAACTTATATGTGTTGTCATTGTGCTTCATACGGTCATAGGATTGCAAATATTTCTGAATCAGCGGCAATAGAGAAATTGGATTCTTATGAAGTACTAACTGAAGCCCCTACAGCACATACTGTCTCCCGGCAGAATGAAACTTTAAAGACTGCCGAATGTTGTTCATCAAAACGTATTCAATTAAAACGTGGACACCCTCGATGTCGCCCCGCTAGATCGTCTTGAAGCAGACAGGTAAGTTGGCTCAAACGTCAATATGCAATCCGGTGTAAGAGTGACGGCACATAGCGAATAAACGTATCTTCCAAGTATGGGTATCACAAAACAAAAGTAAATGACTTAATGAACTGGAATTCTGCAGTTTAACACCCTTGAATTTTACACTGTTCTCCGCCTAAAAAGAGAGTTTGACGAAATATGTGACTATTACATGGTAAAAACGGCAAATGGGATTCGAGCTGTCATCTGGCTGACCAGACAAACTATAATTCGTTTACAAGCAACCCAAGCGACATAGCACGGGCGAATTCAAGCAACATATAATAAAGCTTCCGGTATAAAGTTTGTTGCGAACTAGAAAAGCAGGTGGATTTAGTTGATACTCATTCCTACAGTAGTTTCAATTGACAACAACATTCTTTCATGTTTTTGTCCTGTAACCAGTTCAAATGTTTCACATTTATTAGCTGTTACGAACGTCCTCATTGCAGACTCCATTGGTGGACTAAACAGTCCCGGTCGGTATCCATCTTCAGATCAAAAGTGTTTTTGTTTACGATGATGTACGGCACATTTGTTGAAAACCACTAGCGTTACAAGTAGCGTTGATGGTTTTTTGACGAAATAGGCATTAAGCTCACCACACGCACAATTCTTCCTTCGTTTGGGTTAATGTGTTCGTTTGCCGTTTTATTGCCCCACAACGTCGTTGTACGCTTTGAAACATTTTCCCTATGTAAGGAAAAACATCCTAGTAAGCTCCGACCTATTCTCGAACAGTTTTAGAAAACACGCCTAATTTGTCTGCGTTCTGATCAAATAAATCCGAAAACGTTCGTGCGTTTCCTACTCGTCTGATGCGAGGGTCTATTTTTATTACATGAACGTGGCATACAGCTTGCAAATTCAACTGTCAGATGGCGTTATACGACGGGCGCTTTCTCACGCACAGCGGCAATACAGCACATTCGGCAGCTAACGTGAGAACCACTTGCATTAATTTGACACGCACAGTAGGGGTCATTTAGTGACTCGTCTTTGTTGTTTTTGTTCGTGAGAGCATACGTTCCTTCATGGGTTAACGGAAAGGAATTTACGAATGTGCCCTAGTTGTAAAACCGACCTCATCGGCCCGCCTTACTGGAAATTTGTATACACCTGTTGACTACTAATGTTGGTATATTTGAATCGCTACCATTCTATCCGTGACCTCAGTGTAGAACAGAAATGTTACTCGTTTGAGTTTTGTGATGTTATGTTTCACTCTTTACAAACATTAACGTTTTACCTGTTATTTGCATGACATTAGATTTTTCTGCCCCATGAAATATTAGTAAAACAAGTTAAACATTTGACGTGGAAGTGACTCTGGAAGAAATGGTTAAACTTCCTGTGTTGCAACAACAGATTGTCGGGGTATTTGTCAATTTTCAAGAGAGCAAACCTGAATTTTCAACGTGATGGATTTTATATCTGCTATATCATGCTTGAAGCAAAGACTGACACTAAGAGGCGAGTACGTTCAATTTGTTTATGAGCCATTGACTACATTCATGGGATTTCAGTTCATGCCAGTGTGCACAAGTCCAAAGGCTTATTAATGTCTATCGTAGGGAAGCAGAAGACATACGTTGAATCTGGCCAAATTCGATGGAGGTTGTGTTCGGATCACTTCAACTGAAACTCGTAGTTGGACGGCAAGACGACAGCTGAGGGATCGAACCACGGAACTGCCGCATCCATCGCAGCGACGCTACCGCCCGACTACCCGCCCACTACTAGCTGTGTGCCCAATGCCAATCTTAACTGATCCCCATACTTATGCCCCATTGGTCAAACTATCGTACTGTAGGTCCTACACATACACATCCATGTATTGATTATATTAATTACTGGCCGAACGTTTCTTACACTATTACACGTAACCAACCCTGCACTGACACTACGAACTTCCCCTCTGAACTCACTCTTTGTTTGTTTTGTACCGCCGCATTGAAGTGTTTATGTTACCGTGTTATTGGCTGATATTTGCTGACGGTTAAATTCCGTGCACAGAGTTCACTTGGTTGTAAGTTGTATAATTTGCTAACCATTGCTTATTTATGTACATAACCAGTTTTATCTGAGTAAACCTTCAACACTCCGTTTTGTTCTGCCCTGAATCAAGAGGTTTACAACCGCCCCGATAGACTGTGGAATCCTGACAGATTCTACAACAGGTGTGACATTCCATAAAACTGTACCACTTAATACGCTTGAAATAGTTTGACGAGCGGCCTACTTTGACGCCTATATAACACGGCCTACTTGTCAATGTGTAAGTAAGCTGACTACCAGTCGAGAGCTCCGCGATTAGCTGAGAGTGCGTTCACCAGTGTGGCAGAATCCTCATCTTGTAGCTTTTGGTCGTGCATATTTAAGTCTATTGAAATTTCTTTGCTTTTTCGCATTATCTGCTTAACGTGCTCAGTATGTATGGAATCCATCTTGGAGCCACGGTATTCACGTATAAAGTGCAGTTGAGAGGTGAATATTAATTTTGATGAGATAGCTGATGAAATTTTCATGAGTAGCTATAACGTGCGAGCAGTGTTAAACTTAGCAGAAAATCACAGAAGACAGTGTAATTCACTATCACTCTTTCATATCATGGCAATTAAATGTGAAGCTGTTAAATGTTGGCAACAGTGTCAAAACAACTCATGACATAGCAACCTTAAACCGGTGAATTCCTCACGCGAAGCCCCGCATCATCGATTGCCAGACACCTCATGATAACAGGTCACCAGGTTGATCCCCTTAGATCATTCGAGATATTGTTACATCAACAGAACCCGAAGTTACTGGCCTTTATCGAAATCATGTTGATCAGAACTCACCAGCCGGCGCTATGTGCACAAACGTAGTTGAATCAACCCATAGGGTTGCTGTGGTGGTGATGACATAATAGGTGGCGTGATTGTATGCGCGTCCACACTCTGCCTATCTCTAGTTGTGTGTCAATTGTAACTCGCGTATTTCACGTTTGCGACTCACGAGAGTAAATGAAATGCTAACACTGATGAAATTATTGAAGGGGACCCAGTGTTTCAAAATGGTTAATGTAAGAGTTGAAATTTTGTGGACTGACGGAGGAAAAATTATTTCGCTCAGGTTCGCCTTTACAAACGCTACAATATTTGTGTCACACTTTCCAAAGATGAAAACGACCGCCGTTGAACATACCATACAACGGTCTGCTTACTAACTGTAGGCGAGGTAAAAGCGACCACAACAGTAGGTGAAGATTTACAAATGACTAGCGCAGTGAACAGTTACAAACGAAAATGAAAACACTGTTGGTTTGTCTGGACATACAATGTGCTTTCGTATAAAATACATTTGCGTTCTGAACAGCAGTATAGAAATAATTGTATGCTGAGAAACGGGACACGTGAGCGATATTCTCTTAAGCTTAATTTTCGGAGTAGAGTTTCCGGACAACAACTCTCTTTCAACTGGGTATATGTACCACGCTATAACGGTTTACCCAACTCGTAACTTGAGCTTCCAGAAAAATCAGAAAAAGCTTGTCAAGATCGCCAGCCCAAAGGCAATCAAATCATTGTAAACTTTCCAAAATAAGATTACCACATTATATGGAATATTTTTTGCGGCCACAACAGCCTTAAAGATGTTAGTTACTTTGTTTGATTTTCATAAGACAATTTTCACCCAGTTCTTGTAATTTGGGTCATTGCACAAATATTATCTGAAATGTCGCACAACTCATGCAAGTTTTGAACGGCACACAAGGGGTCGGAAAATATATCCCCAGGAAATAGTGACTGTTGACCTGAATTGCAGCTTCAAAAACGTTCGTTGTTTAATGAACAAGTGGACGTCGAACGCTACCTTTTTACTGATAACTGGCTTCCACTCCACAAACCTAGTTGGTGTAGCTTGAAAGAAACTGTTGTGTACCAGGCTTTTACTGGGTGATGGGGGAACTGAACTTTATGGGCTGCAGACCGCGCTTAATCGAATCCTTGAAATCGAGAGGCACAAGATCGTAGTCTACGGTTCTTGTAGATAGCCATCAGGACTAGAATCTTGTGGTAGTCTGACAGTGTGGCATATATTCTTGGATTGTGGGTTCGATTCTTCTGTAAACTTGATACTGACAAGTTTTAACAAGGTTCAAGCTGCTGTGCACCATTCATCCGGGGATCGCTGAGCTCAACTGTCTACACGTTCTGGATCCCTGAAAGATGGTTGGTGATTTGCTGGCTGACCACAAGCGGTTGCTTGATCTCAGCTCATGAGTAAGTAAAGTGAACGTGAATGCTTGTCGCTTAACGGCTTGCGTTCAGAATACCCCACATGTTTTGGTTGGCCGAACAAGAACTCCAAGTTAAATTAGAGAAATTATACTTTTGGCAAGAGCGCTGCAACCCTGAGTACGACGTTTTAGGATGCCAGATAAGATTTACAGTTTCGTTCTAGCAATAACTTAACGGAAATGTTTGGGGGTCACCTCACAGCATCCTTAAGTTTGACAGCCATCTAAAGAAATTAAGTTTCAATATTTCAACGATTTTTTGTCTGACGGCTTGGCGTCGTTGAGGTATATATCTCAGGGAAGATAAGGAATCAGATAGGGATACGTGATAAACTATATTAACTAATTGAAAAACAAGTCATCTCAAAATAGACAGTAACTTGTGTTAAAGCTTCCTGAACAACAAAAGGTGGAGTGATTTCAAAGCAACGAGTTTAAGTTATGTCGGAATTTTGTAAAGGAAAGCTGGTGATCAATATGTTGTCGAGTGTATTGTCTAAATGGAAGTAAACCTATCAAAAAAGAAGTCTGAAAATTCGTTAATGCTGATTCTTGTATTTTTGGAAACTTTCTTATGGTGTCATATTGTGGCTGTTATAAGTTGTTTGAATATACTGGGTTTAAGTCACCTCCACACAGAATACATAAAGGTAGTTGAAATTATATTCAGAGCTCGTGCTCGTCATTCTGGCTTTCACACACTCAATGCTGAAAGGTACCACTGCGTTCAAAGCACCGATCATGAATGACCATTGTTAAATGACGAGCAATTCTTCACCCTTGAGTAAGGAGAATTTTGTCCAGCTGGATTTGTTTTCTCGGTAAGTAACTTAATTTGATGGCAAAGAAAAACACAGCCGACCGATATCACTGTCACAGATTAATGACTTCAATACGTACTGAACATTAACGACTTTCATTAGAAAAATCTGGAGCCATAGTTTCACATCTAAAGTCACTCTGCAGGTAAAACTGGTCTTCCAGATCGTCTACCAATTCTCTGTAAAATAGTAACTCATCAAATGATGAAAATTTCACTCACTGAAAATCATAAACACAGCATAGCTGAATGCACTGAAACCCTGTGGATTCACCAAACCCAATTCAGGAAACTCTCGCCGATTTTTAAAACTGTGTAGGACCGCCGCATTGTCAGTTGGCGTTTGCTGTCTGTAGGCCGGTTATTAGTGTACATATTAACTCTGAAACAGACCCTCGCTGGTGTAGACAGGACAAACATTTTAGGCCTAGTACGTTTCAGGTGTTCACGCAAAACGGAGAAATAGGCTAGCTCTGGATGTTCCTGTTCAAATCACGGGGCAATTTAACACAATTAGAGTACAACCTCTTACTTTTTGGTATTATTAGAAGAGGTAGCATGTTTGAATAGATGTGTACACGCCGACCCCGGCAAATTAACTGAACCCGCGGTACGTTTTCTTCTCCGCTCGACGTGCTTGTTAATTCGGTGCAACTGTTCCTGTAAACTGTCCAATATTGAATTACAGTTTCCAGTTTGGATACTTGTAAGAATGCTTTTAACTACTTATCAGTAGTTAAGAAGATAATGACAAACTTAACGGCACAAAATGCCAGCGAATCAAGCTTGATCGCGGAGGATGTTATTGCTTAAAACACTGAACACAACCACTGTCCAACCACACAAGTCTAATTGTTTTGCCACCAGTATTCAGAACATCCAGCTCGTCTTTCAGGTTAACTGGAAGTAATGGTAGTTGCTGTACTTAAGTAACAACGGCCCACACACGTGTAGCCCAAATGTTTGTACAAAACTGATATATGTATATGCTGTTTCAAAAGCATGTGAAACGAATCGTTACATTTCATTGTTGCTAACGAATCCGTCGCCTGGAAACAACTCATCGCAACCCTTTAGTCTGACGGACGCAACAGTCGTCATGTAAGGTGTATACAGCAGCACGTTCCGCCCGCTGTTTCCAACATCGTATGCAAAATGTAGTACACAAAGTTAGGTGCACGGAAGCCTACGGACAAACTGTTTAGTGATCGATAATCAATTGATTACACCATCGAAAATAATAAAAATAGGTAAGGAGGTATATGCAAGAGGGAAAAGTAGAATAAGGATAGAAAAATACGAACAGGAAGAAGATTTACTCTAAGTGATGTGCTATTAATCAATCTATAAATTTACATCCATCTGTTTTTGAACACGAAATGAGGGTTTCTTAGGGTGTATAGTGAGCGATTCAGAAAAAGCTCAAGTGCTTCTGTTCAGTATCTGACAGATAGCAAAGAATACTTTGATGAGGTCTGCTGGTTGACAAGATTCAAGTAAATGCTTTCTATATTAGGATTAGCCAATGAAAATAAATAAACTGAACAAACAAAATCAAATACAACTCGCTCGCCTCGTGAATCTTATTAATCGAAAGTTTGTAAAACTAACCTATTTTACAAACAACATTCGGGAAGATTCGTATGTAACGACTACGACTTTAAAATTAGCATGGCGGCAATGAAAATCAAATCAGTTTCCTTCGCAAATAATTCCACAGGTAAGTTTTTAACACCTTTTCTGACTAAAATTTCACTGTTCCAACAAAAGACCCTTGCAAGCGATCAGACTACAGGTTTAGTCTACGGTTGATTTGTTTTTCTAGAAACCGTAATAAGGTGCTGCCTGGAAAAGCAGTTGTGTTGTATACGTGCTAAAATAAATGGACTGCTGAACACGGAGTACAATCGACCCGTTTAAAACTGAGCAGAATCACCTGAATGTTTTGAACAGCGAACCAAAATGACGGTGGTTAAATACACTGAAGTATCTAAAATTCCTCAGAGAGAGCCCAATTTAAAGTTTGCTAGTGGTGAATAACTAGTACAGGATATTCCAAATAAAAAGCATCGCTAAACACAAACATCCTCTCCCGTCAGGACAGGGCAAGCAACCGACATAGATACCGCCCGTTTGGTTGCGTCCACAGGGTCGCTTTGATATCCACGCTAGGCTCTCAACTGCACATCCTTGCTCTAATACTATATCGAGCAATCTTCATTCTTAGCTCCACAGTTCGACGTGCACTGGCAATGCACTCGGCTATAAAACAAATAAACAGATCAGTATATTGATTAACATCACATATATTCAACCTCTAATATGTTGGTTTTTTATTGGCCGTCGTGTCGTTTTGCTTAGTTGAGGAATGTTGTCGTTTATTCTTAGTTTTTGATGGGAGTTTGTATCAAATTCTACTATACATTCTCTCAGTTCTGCCTGTTCTCAACCGAACCAAATGATTATTGTGTTATGCTAATGCAGCAAGTGCACGTCGCCGCTCCATTTTCTCTCAGTCTATTGCTGATAAACGTATATGACTTTGCTGCCTGGCCTGAAGTTGAGTACGCGAGGGCCAATCGATGGTTTCAGCTATCGATGAGTAACAGAACCTTCATAATCATCTCCAACTGCAGTAAAACTGACGGTTATCGTTCTTTATCATACCGGGGATGCTGAATATTGAAACGGGAATTCAGTCAAGTATCCGACTAATTTCTATAAATTCTGACGAACGTTTGCTTTTAGAACGACTTTCATAATATGCCAGGTGCTTCGAATTGTACGTGAACAACCTGTCACAGTCGCCCTGAGGTAAAGCTCAAACTAAGCTCATCAGACCTGCTATACAACGAGATCACTTTTTGTGTTCATTAGTAGTTAAATGTGATATTAGGAAATGCTCCTATTAAGGCCTCAGGTTGATTGTCAAATACACTGTTACACGCAAAACAGCTGAAAACATGAGTTCAGTGCATAAAACAAACAGAAGTACCAGAAAGTCGAAAGCACACAGGTGATTCAGCAAGACGTAAATATGAGTCAGGTTTAAGCAGTCAAGTTATAGTGACGCTTATCTCTGGTTTATAAGTCCGAAGCAACCGTGTTTTATCTTGAGGTATGAGGCCTACGAGCGCGTAAACAGACGACAGAATAAAGGTTAGTGAAACGGTGGATAACGGAACGACGTTCAACGGTTCTGAACGACTGACTACAAAATATGCACGATTAATACGTATCATCCCAGCCAACCCAACCACTTTAGGCTAACGAACGAACACAGAGAAAAGGCTGTCCTCCGGACATAGCTACTTTATGTCACTCAATCTGAAGACCACATGGTCACAGACCCGTTCCTATTTATAGGGTTTGCGACTAGCTACAAGCAAGGTCAAAGGTAGTGGACCAGACAAAAGTCTAGATAGTACAGTCTAGGTGTATAGTCGGGATGACAACAACAGCTGTCACGAGGGCGTAGGTCGATTGTAAAGACCGGAGCCACACACGACCATGACAAAGGTAAAGATCCTTCACAAGTGAACTTTGTCACTTGTGGTCACACAATGTTTTCGGGGAACAGTCGACTTCCCCAACAAACTGCACGATTAAATTTCGGGTATAAAAAATACACTGTCTCGGTTTGCATAGTCCGATGATAAAGTTACAACTGGTTTTTTAAAAATTCACTTACTTTGCCTGCTGGACCCGGTTTTGTCGGACGTCTTTCTTAATAAGATATATTGGGTGATACTTGTAAAAATCGATCATCCATTGTTGTTAAAAACTTATTCAATGTAATCCAACCTTGAACTAACTAGTCTCATCGCATCTGGAGTATTTAATTTCTTCGGTCTGCCATAAGTAGCTGGGACATTTTGTTGTCAGTATACAACGGCAAATATAATTCAGTTTGATGTTACTATACAGCTGTGATATCAACTAAGTCACCCAAACTGGTCCGTTACGAAAAATTACGGCTACCTCGTCAACTAAGCTGTTTTACCCAGCTATCGCCAATGTCTTACTGTTTCTTCTGTCATCTAAACGGATAATGCATTCTCACTGGCGTGTCCACTTGATGTGATGTCTTTTCTGCTGAGACCGTAATCACTAAACTATGTGAGGTGCTTGACATGTTGTGTGCACTGGATTATTATTCTGCTGACTGGCGATCTCTACAGACTGACATGACAAGACAACCGGATTCGCTGAGAAAACTTACATATTAGTGTTGATGACTCAAAGCATTCTGTAATAAACAAAAACACATCTAAGGTTTAGAACACAAATTTCAGTAGCTATCAGCCGCGTACTTTGAAAACGAACACAATTAACCGTTTGGCAGACATAGCCGTAAAAAAAATGCATCGACGGTAAGAGCGCTGATTACACGACAGTCTTAACTACAATATTCACACCAAACGGCTACTCAAAAAGATATGCAGACGGAGTTAAGGAACAATGGAATGAAAACGATTAACAGCCTCTGAAAGAAAAGGTATCTCCGTACGCAGACTTACCCTTAAAGGACGATAGACTAGCGGCAGGCTCTATGTGTAAGCCGTCGACTACCGATAGCAAAATATGTTGTACCGTCTGCTGCATGTCACCCTGCTTTCAATCCTGTTTTTTGCCGATGGCTAATTGATAAATTGCCTGCTTCTGAATTCTCGTTCTGTATATACTCATTCGCCTGTTCTTATGAAATGAGTTACGTCCATGAACGGGTTCAAGAACATATATAATATTGGAATGTAAATGCATTTTGTCGCACGACGAATCACTGGAAACAAGCAAGTCTGTTACGCATTTCATCACTCTGGAATTGTTACACTGTAGAGCGGCCTCGTTTGTGCAGATGAATACGTAACCTCGAAAGCATGCGCGGACTCACGGGCGACGATTATGAAGTGTTATATGCGGGCCTAATATATGATGTATTGAGATCAGCTATTCATGTGCAGTCAGACTCAATTTTGTGCTTGTCTCTAGGTAGACGCCGTTGCTCAGTTAATCGTATCGTACGGGGTCGATCTCTCCAAACGAAGACCGAGATGCGTCATCGCGTTGTAGACCTCGCCTAGCCGTTAAATACGACGTATTCAATAAACATTTTCGGTACGCGAGGCTTGCAAGCGTGCGGTTATCATGTTTGTGCGAAGTGAATGGACTGTGATTAGTCCCACATGCTAAACGAATGTCGTCGGATTACTAAACATTCTCCAACTGTGCCCGTTTAGATGGTAAACTGCATCACTCAACTTTCTAAACAGTGGCATCCATCAAACTTTACAATATCAGCGCAATTGATTGGACACAATAACAGTGTTCCTGAGGTGGCAACTTTGTAGATAGGGAAAATAACGCTGGTTTTGAAAGAAGTGCCTGTTCTTAGGATAACGATCCAAGCGTTGCAAAGTAGTTATTTCGAAATGTACCAAACCAAGTTGTACTGTTTATTTTCACTCTATAAACAGCCGACAATTTAAACAAAGTTACTCGACCGGAACTAGTGTACTCAATACATAAGTAGGCATCAAATAAATTGTATAAAATTGTGACAGTCACTAACCAAAACTGGAATTCTTGAAGAGAATGACAAAGAATTTTCATATTTTGCTTCGTTGCGTCTCTTTTAAT
Organism: Paragonimus heterotremus; assembly: GCA_013368495.1. Lineage (NCBI taxonomy): Eukaryota > Metazoa > Platyhelminthes > Trematoda > Plagiorchiida > Troglotrematidae > Paragonimus > Paragonimus heterotremus. The sequence continues at coordinate 70,651 of LUCH01000082.1, read as the reverse complement.
ATAACTATAGGAAATCGTTCGGTTACCACAAAAATATCTAGTATTCTGAATCTAATTACATAAGCCAAAGCGACTCCACAGTCAACATAATTGTGTGTACGCAATCATAATGGCGTAATTGTTCCGGCTTATTTACCGTGAGTCAGTAACAAGCATGCGTGCAACCTTTAGAGATCAACAACACAGCATAATTAGCCAGCATCTCCATGTGCGTGATGTCTCAGAGTGCTGCTTCAGATCCAAACCGCATTATACGAACCGCTTCCGGCTTCATATATGAAAGTCGACCTTCTTTTTATGTGAATGAGAATCATAAACGTGGTACATTTTCCCTACTGTCCTGTAGAGTTCGCCACAAAAATATTACGTTACTAATGTTGCTGGCTAAGATTTCAGCAAAGTTGCGTAGATCGATCAGGTTATTCAGTAACCCGGGCAACTTTAACTGCAAAGGGGTCATGTTGCAAAATGTTTAACCATATATCCGTTCAATAAGAATATGGTCGCATAATTGTCCAGCCACTCCTTGTCACAGCCAACCTTTACGTGAGTTCCAAAATTGTGCATCATTTAACATTGTAATGCTCAAATTAGCAACGTTGTGACCAATAGCTGATGATTGTGGTCCACTATCTGGCGCACACGAACAATTTATTCAAACGAGCAGTGGTCGGTTTTCTTATTTTACAGGCATGACTGTTAGATTTTTAGCTAAAAAAAAAACCTGATTAAGCTGATGGAGTCAAAAACACAGTGCAAAACTGCAATGCCCCCCAGTGAAGATTGTCGCAGGAAGAAGTAAGATGGAAGGAAATCGGCATTGCTTGAGTGACGAGAGCATTATCACTTGCTGCGGCTGTCAGCAGCAGTAGTGTGCTCACCACAAATCAGGATATGGAGGCGGGCCTTCAAAAGCTACATAATACGTAGAATAACAAGTAATTTGTTGGTATTATTCAGCCAAGGACAGACTGTGTCAGACTGTCTCATGTAACAAAAAATACGCCTGGGTTATCGAGAGTGATAGGATGGTATGTTGCACTGCTTACAAACTCAGTGTGTTAATGGTGTAACTTTTTCGCAAAGTTAGTTGCATGAAGCAAACCATCGTATGCATAAGATAATGTAGTGATTTTAAGACAGATCTGCAATAAACATGAATTTTGATGTGTTCTACTACTGGGAAAGCTAGATGCCTGTTAATGTGGTCAGCTACATTCGATGTGAACACTGCAAATTAAAACAGCGTTGAACTTACGGTGTTTACAAATGACGCTGATAACAACGGAGGATGAGACAGCGGCCAGTGAAAAACCAGTGTATAGGTCTGGCCATCTGTGAATCCATGAGTCGTTCTATAACATTAGTGAACCATCTTTTAGTCGTGTTTATTGCGGTAATTTAATCGGCTGTCAAAGAATGTACTTATTATAAGCATTGGACAAACTTGGAATAACGTATTGACAACAGATTTAGAAAGTTTGTGCGCCAGAATGAACGACCATTGCTTTTACATTTGGAAACGTAAAAGCTGAGCCACATCGGTTTATTCGCTTTCAACAGCGGTACGGAAATATAGGTTGGTTTTTACTCCTGAGAGGGAATGATGGTTCGATTGAAGCTAAAATTTGGGTGGGTCAATGGCAGGCTGATTGATTTGGCATTTTGTCTATGTTCACCTTGGCTCTGCTAAACGGTATTATGGTGAATGATCTTGTGCTAGAACCCAGTAAAACGAATGTTGCACTTTCCCCCACGCAAGAAATCCACTTGAACAAAAGTGATAAATTTTGCGGTATAAGTTAGTTTACATCACATGAGACAAACTGAATATTTACTAGTAACATGACTCACCTGTTAGATTTCAGATTTTGTTTCTCAACTTTCGCCTGTTCTACTATCGTAGGTACACATTCGAGCGAAAATGACACAAACCACCTTGTTTCAAGTCACAATGTCTCATTCTATGAATAGAGCTCAAATGATTCGACGACGAATGGCGTCAATTGACTGGTTGTCCATAAACGTTTTTAGGTTGCTCAAAATGACGCCTTTTGGACAGCAAGTGAATAATTATGAGTTCTTTGACTAGTAAAACAGTAACAGGTAAGAACCTACAATGAAGTCCTCACAAAACACCATTCCTATACCTTACTATCCCTCAATCAAAATGTATTCTGAAAACAATAAATCTGAATAAAATAGTATTATTGTTATTTTCAACCGGGACCGTTTTCTCGGGAAGAAGTTTAAAAATTTTATTTGTTTCAGGAAGCCTCGTGAATTTTACGTTTCCAAAACTAGAAAGAGTAGTATACTCTGTACCAATTTCTTCATACTGACCAAAAACCAATCAGCATTATACAGGACAGGTGATAGCTAAAAATATATCTATCAAAATTTGAAAAAATCCACAACTATACAAATGCTATTGGGAATAATTTGGTCACACTGTGGTTTTAAAGCCGTGTTGTTCTTTCTGTTCACTCGTAGGTTCAGTTTCCTTTCATACAAAAACTAGTATGTTACACCGTATCCTCTCCTGGGGAGAGGAACTATAGTATTATGTATTTCTAGCAGTGGAAAAACTTTCTCACATCAGACGTGTATCAATTTGCATTTCACATGTTTCAAAGACTGTAGGCATTTTCTGCGCCACACCCAACACGATCCCTCAGGCAGATACTGGCGAGAGATACGTTACATATATGTAAATGGAATTGGGTTTAAAAATAAAAATGTTTGAAAATTAAAAACTAAATTCACCGATTTATCTTGGCTATCGACATTGGAAGTGATAAATTATGAATAGTTTTTTCTTTTTTACCTGAGTCAAATAGTTTTATTTTAATAGTTATGTCCTGTGCAAGAATGTTTGAAGTAGAATGTAAAATCGTTTGCTATGTGTAACGAAATTGTTTTACTGAAGCACCGCCAAATAAACCATTCTGTGAAATATATCCCAAAAGGTTTTCATACATCTGCCTTCCAGGTTGTAAAATTATTTGCAACTGGAATTTAACGTCTTTATGAGTGAAAGTAAATGTGAATTAACCCACATTGAAATTGTAAGGGCTTACGTTTATCAACAGTCAACGATATTTACCTGGTTCCACAGTTACCACTTTTTGTTGACGACTACGAAAGTTAAATCAATGAGCAGATTTGCTTGGGATGAAATGCCCAAAGTTGGAAGCATCTTACTTTTCTTGACAACCGTAATGACACGTGGGTTCAAGTTCTTAGTTCGCGGCATTATATTTATTGATAGGGGTCAGAACGAGTTCGAATGAGTTGTAAGTACGAAACTGCTATCACTTTCACACGATTAATGTAAAGTGGTGTTGAACAAATCTCCTGCTATTGTTCTATTAGATTGTTTGCATGCGGTGTGAAGTATTGGAATCTCTATCCTGTGAAATGTTGCTTGGGCTCATTCCATTTGTTCAAAAAGACAAAAAGAAAAAGATCGAAACTACCGTACATCAACGCTCTTTCTTACTTACCTTGTGCTGGGACCTGTGTTGACCCAGAAGCCTATATTACCGCAACCTCATATTTCTCAAATTCACTCAGGACCGTTAATCAGGCTGATGTGCCAATGGGACTTAGTTGCTGTACGACACGTGGTGAGTGAATGTATCGTGAAATGTTGTTTTAAGATCTACCGAATTAACGGTAGTCGGCTATTGATCGAGGATGTTCAGTTACTCCGATTTATCGGTTTACGCCACAACTGGTCATGCATGTAATCACAATTAAACATATGGTCAGGAGAAATTATGTTCTGGTGGGTGAAAAATACTGTTAGACACAAATACCCACTAGGTTTATGGAACGAAATTTGAATCGCTTTCCGCTGCATATGGTACCTACCCGCTTTTTGTTTACTTTCACATCTGTGTGGATCACGTTGGCGTATATTCATTTAAACGACAAAGATTCTTCAACAACCAGTTCAAAAGTTTACTTCGGGGTATAGAGATCAAACAGATGGACCATTCAGTCATTATCGCTTGATTGCAGTTGTCTGATATATTTATATCATGTAAACTATTGAACTGTGCGTCTCAATTTGTATAATCTGATCACAATAGAATAAAGGATTAGTATGAAAACTCCCTTCTTCTCTCAGTGATTCAGAGCAACACATGTTCTTCTGAGGCACAAGGGTTCGTCCTCTCGGTGATGCAAAATTGAGATACATAGTCTCGTAATTGTGTCCACTCACCCAAATGATTCACCCTAATGGTACAAACGAAACTTCACTCCGACAAAGGTGATGAATGTGGTCTTAAACTGATGTCTTGTCCATCGTCCTTCAAAATCTAAATCAGTGGTCGTACTGAGATAAAATGGGCTTCGTTTTCCAAGTGTAAATACCCGAAGTGGTATATGGCTATACCATGTACGAATCCTCGCAGCCAGAACAAACGCCGTCTTGTACACTTCATCTTATAAGGAAGCGCTTCGTAGAATCTTCACTCCCAGGACTACGTTATTCCACGTTATTCCGCGTACTCCACCTAAAGAGTGGTGAAAATTGTGCTGCGATAAGAGTGAAGTAACAATCAGTTAGCTTTTCAAAGTGCTTTCTTCCTGCATACACTTCCACTAGCCCCTGTACACTCCAAGCCTTTTTTAAACTTTGCATTACAGTCTGCGCACTTTCTCTGGGAAATTTTTGCCTCTGGATCATCTTAAGTTCTACGTGATGACATGTTAGAAAAGAAGTAGGAATACAACAGTTAGAACACGGAAAGCCGTAGATGCGAGCACTTCGATTCGACTCATCAATACCAAATTTACAATCACCTGAACCGGTTTTCATTTCATGCAAGTAGAAGAGTGTGGTGTCAGTCAGTCGGTGATATAGAATAGATTAGTAATTGAGCAGCATGTTCAAGGTTACGAACAACGATTTTCTAAAACTTAAGGCTGGATTCAGTCAACTGATTGCGACCGCTTCAGTAAACGGTAATAATCTTGGGTTACAATTATAATCAGATGCTCAGTCATTGGCTAGGTTTATATCACCCAGTGGTCAGGACGTGCCCAGCGACTGCAGGAATCGCTTGTTTATTCGTTTTAACGGCATTATAGTCCTTCGATAACATAAACGTCTGCACCGACTTGGACACATATTCCTTCACCCTGAAAGTCCAACACCCTTGGTTCTGCTTGTATAACGTTCTCCGCAGCTACATATAAACTGCTGGACACAATGTGAGGAGTGGCACCAGCAGATTGGATTTCGTTGACTGAAGACTCGGGGACATTCCTGGCCAGGTCTAATACACCCATTTCAGCTGTTCTAAGTGTTCGTTCACCTAAATTTATTAATCTTTGACGCATACTTTAATCATCTTCAACAGCAGTTACTTTTAAAACTCTTGTTTTTGCGCAGTGACCACCTGCTCATATGATGGTTTTGGCTTACTGTGCCTTTATGTGAACCTACTGGAATTACCCATAGATTGTAGTACGTACGTTTTAAGACCCATCTCTTTCACGGGGCTGTCCTTTGAACAGATTCGTCTTTTTCGTGGGAACAGTACGTTAACTAGTGAGACTTCCTTATGGGTCGGAATGAAACTGCTAAAGTTCAGGTATTGACTGAGCCATGTGAATTCTTTCCAGACAGCTCTTTCAACACAGCTTCTCCGCTACAAGTTACCAGTAACTCTGGAACCGACAGAAAGTTGTCATTGTCGAGGTGGCACGCTATCTTAAGGTTAGTTAGTTGCGCTGCCCTAGAGTAGCTATCACCTGTCTGAAACGACTGATTGTTAGAGTGGTCGACGCGGCGTTTGTAGTATAATAATCCTGTTGTGACTGCAGTGACCTCTAGCTCAGACCCCAAAATTAGCAGCTTACTCAGGTGGATCCTGGTGGAATTGCTACGGTTGCTCCATCTACTTGTCGGCACCAACGCTTGGGAAAAAGAAGACTAAGATAGTTGAGCACAGTAGTACCGTGTCCTTCACAATATAACTCGGGAAGTGGAAAAAATGAGTCTTTCTAAAGTGTTAAAGATACATTCAAATGTCTTTCGTAGTGAGGTTAAACTGGATTCGACAAAACGAATGATTGGTTTACCACTGCGATGATTAAATATCAACGTCATAGCCGTCTGAGTACTTGACTACACTCCGATGTTTTCGAGGATTTTTGATGTGACCACTGTCCCACTGATCTTAAGAATGAACGTTACACCTCAGACGTGAGCAGTAATTCAGCTGATCGTGTTTTAATTAAATCGCAATATGAGCGATACTGGGTGTTAGGCACGTTAGGCCTGGCATCCCACCTGATATCCTATGTCATCAAGTTTCTTTCGAAGAAGCTCCCCTTTCTTTCGTAGACCTTAGTTGGTTTTTGTGATGTTTCAAACGAATTTCTTCATATCAAGTAGCCGATATTTAAATATCACCGCAACCACAGCTGGATTGGTAGAAATATCCTGCACAGACGGTTATGGTGCGTTAGGATTAATCGGAGAACTTACGGGTGACCTGCAACTACTGAGCGAATACAATCTCCATGTTTTCATTGAATGTCAAATGATCTCTGTTAGACATCAAGTTGGAAAACTATCCACTAAAGTTATCTTCCTATTCCCGTTCTGTTCTGAAGTAAACAAGAAATGTGAAAGAAAGAACGGTTACTATATTTCGTAAACATTTTAGTTAAGCACACTTCTCACGTTTTTCTAAGGGGATGTCGAAGCTAGATGGTGTATCAACTGAAAGGGCATAATCTGTTTAGACGTGCATACATCCCAGAGCGCTATACACAATTTACAGTGAAGTTTACTAGTAAATACCGGTTGTATGATAACATCGAAAATAGATATTATGTAAATATATGATTCATATGGTTATGTTAAGAAAGCTGTTAAATAAAAATTAAACAAAAGTATTTGCGAGTCTTTTTGAACTGACTAGTCAAATGCCAATAGACATAAGGCTGTTCACCTCTGACTTCCAAGATGTGTCCGCAAATTAAGTCAACCTTTTTAACATTTCAGATGCCTTTTCCAATGGTTTCAATTTGCGTTTGCCACATACATTTTCTTTATACTTTTATACACTAAATGTTAGATTCTATTATTTTACAATGCGAAATAGTGCAGCTGATTTTGACTCGCAGATTTTAACTGGCATTTGTGGCCGCTTCAGTGTAACAAACATCATAGTTAACTGGTAGTGACAACCTCTTTTGTAAATAGAACATATTTTTATCACACACAAACACTGGAAATTTGATGCAGTTAAACGTTGTACTTTAAACTTGTCTCGTTTCATTTGTCAGAAATGATGCACCACCATCAATAGGAAATTCCCATTAACGGAGTATTAAAGTCCATGTGCCAATATATTATGTTCAAAAACATTAAAACTAAATAAACTTGAGACATTATAACTCTTCGCTTGATTTTACTACAACGAAGCGAAGACGAATCCTCTCAGGCTATTCACAGCAGGCGTACTCGACTGTCTGAAACAGAGCAACACATGTTTTGAATTCACAGATGAATTCCACCTACCACCAAAACGCCGAAGATCCAACTCTCCTTGGATCATTTTATGCTTGTGCATATATCTGTAATAACGTGCGTATCTGTGAAACAGCTGGTCAGCCTCAAACAATGGCAAAACAGTCGTTAAAAATCTCGCTTTAACAAAGCGATATCATATAAACAAGCAACTGAGAGAGGGACCTCTTCAGATGTTTCCGTTGTTTTTAGAGGTCCAATTTCTGGATTCATGCATCCCCTGCTAGATGGGATCTACTTGCACCAAACGCGATTACAGTGGATCAAATAAAACAAAACACACCGTAAAAGGTCACTAATTTGTATATGATGGAGAGTCGCTGCAACTTACCATATGCTGTACTGTTCGAGTGCAAAATCGACGGTATTCCGAACACATCCAGGACTGCTTTTCAAGTTATCTTTACGACAGTCATATGTTAACAGTTGTGTGCTCCTTTTTCAGTAGCACGAGCTTTGCTTGTTAGAAAACTCGCATACACTTTTGCACGGACACTGTGAACTATCTTCACATCATTTTTGGGTTTGTACTTTTGTTTAAAATGTTTGATGCGCAAGTGACTATTGTGTCGACTTTCGCACGTCATTAGCTCATCTACGTCAGGGACAGAAACTTGTTAATGCTCAGTTTTGTTCCCGCATACCCTGTGACGCACTCTTCAGTTTATTTGATGGGACGCTCAAGCTGACCGGCCTCAAATATTAGCGAGACTTCCCGGTTATTCTTCGCACATATCTGTTTATCCATAAGGATCGTATGGTCTTCTACCCCATTCGCCCAGAATGGTGAGCATCCGACTAACATATGTACTTTGTCGTTGAGATTCCCAAGCAAATGATTTCCTATTGGATATTTTCGGAAATTTTTGTTTCACAACAACTGATATGACGTTTAGTGCGTCAGACACAAATTGGAGAGTGAAATATTGGGATCCTCCCAAATGCTGTTTCTAATAGTACTAAACTAAGCGTTCATCAGATCTAGACAGTTTTCAACTTCTGCTGAAAGTAAATTTTGAAAACAGAATATTTCACTTTCTGCATCATTCCCTTTTGTTGCTTTTGAAAACAGTTTACCGATACTCTAAATGATACCCCCAAAGTATTATCGGGTATACCGGAAAATCGCAGTTGTTACTCAAAGCAGTCAAGTCCGTCAAATTCGGTTACCATTCCACTTGTAGTCCCACCGCCTACTAAACTCAACAGTAGCTGCAGGTTGGCTGTGCAGTTTCTAGTAGGGGTTCAATCAAATTCCACCGGAACAATATTTACACAACCGCAGCCAACTATTTAACTCAGCAATACAGGTGAGGACAAAACCCGTTAAGCTGGAGGTAGATGAAAGTGACTACTGAGCGATGTAAGAAATGAAAGGCTGTTTTCCTAATGAAAAATGAAGAGGAGTACAATATCCTACACAAGTTATGATCTGCCCTCCATCTTTACAACGGTCAGACATTTCTTCCGTATTTCTAAACAGACCTCATGTTTTGCGACTGTACTGTTCATACTAATAATTTTACAATTTTCTTGGAAGTTTTAGTAAAACGTGCCAGTTCTTATGGTTTTATTGCATACAAGCCAAGCAGTATGATGCGAGGTGCCCCAGTATTCCTGTCACAAAGGAAGCTGTCAGGATAATCGTTAATAAAATATATTGCAACTGTGTATAAAAAACACATACACCTTTCAGGGAGAGCTTTTCGTTCATCAACTCATGCAACAATTTAGACGGAAAAACTGGATACATTAATCTCAGGAATTTTTTAATAACCGTGTACTTGGTGTGTGCTTTGTTGTTTGAACCAGCCACGTGACCGGCACATGAACATATGACGGCTGGGTTCTCGAGTTTATCATGGTGGGCAATCATGAAATATACCAGGCATGTGGGGTTCGAAGCTCGTGGTAGCATAACTCGATTGCCATCCACTGCGTTCCAGAAAGTGGTTACTCCCCTACAGTATGAGATGAGCGTTGGGAAGTATGCGGATTGTTTTGAGAACGTTATCCTGCATGATATGATGACAGATATAGAGTACTTTGTCAAGTACGATTTTTCACATTGGAAAGTCGATTATGGGTACGTTATTGTACATCATTCGACATTTTATTGATGGTTTCTCAAAAATGGTCCATTCGACAAATTTACGCGAGAAATCCTACTAAAAATATGACAGTTTTCTGACCATATCACTCGGTATATTGGATTGTAACTACTGCACTAGTTCAGCAACATTGCATTTAAATGCTAAACTAAGGAAAGCGTGAGCACTTGTTGTAATCTTTATTCACCCATTTTCTCCGCTGATCGTAACAGTTCAATTTTCAAGGATCAGGTATCCATATCTCCTCTACATGGGCCATTGAACGAATCAATAAAATTGGGTTTCCGATTCATTCTAAGGAGCTCCGACAAATACCTGCATTACGCCACTCACATATTTCACATGCTTTAGAATTAGTGATGAATAGTAGAGATTTTGATTTCCATATGGAATGAATACCACCCGCAATCGATCGCAGCTGTCGCATTCCCATAGACTGTTCAGTCGACCTCTTTTTCAAAGAAGCACTAGACTCGAGTTTCGTTCTCATTAGCATGAATTAAACACCACTCACAGCTGTTTACGAACCTCGCAGCCACTGTGATGAAAATAATCCGTGCAAACTCTTGAAGTTCATTCCATTGTAAAAATTGACATCAGAACTCCGGTCAGCCATCTAATAAGACAATCGTGCCGACGAATTTCTCACTGGGGACAGTTTCACCTACAGGCGCTCAGTCACAGTTGCGGTCAAGTAACACTCAAACTGTCTTGCCACCTACGGGGGTGATTCCGGTACAGTTAAACCTACACAATTCAGACGTGCTCATTAATAATCTGATGACTGACAAATACTTCACAGTTAATCTAATATGACGGGTCGGAATCCAAGCCTCTGTTCCTGCAAAGGTAGTCATAAACGGTGAGCGTTTGCAGGACAGGAACTCGGTTTAAGTCATCTTATTTAGTGAGGTCGGTTTGGCAGTTAATCTAATTTCAAAGTCTACGATCGTACAAGTGATTCCTTCTGTTTCATTTAAACAATACCCCGAATACTTACTGGTGAGTCCGAAGTGATGATTAGGAGTGTGATGAGTCTATTTGACCACCTTTGACTCATGAATGATGTTTGCATATGGTATGTTTGCAAGTGAGGGAAGTTGAAACGGTAGGAACATGTATCAATGATATTTCGAAAGTCCGTCACGAGTACCCTATTGCGAGCTTGTATAGAATAACACCATACTAGTTTACAAAATTTATACCGTTAGCTTACTTTTTGAAGCTGTCGTCCGAAGTGTAATAATTTTCACTGAACATGCCCAAAATTTAAGAAAACATTTCGAGGGTAACTATAAACCATCCTTGCATAAAAGTCTATTTTATTCACAAGTTGGAACTCAATGATGACCTATGATTAGGTGCAGATGATACGTTAATTTCGTGTCAAAAATGAAACTTTGTCAGTGGAGCAATCTGCTGACTGATAACATTTTTATTCAACTACCCATCTATCCTATGTGCCACCGCCTTGAATGGGCCGCTTATGATATGCACTGTCTAATAAAATCTTATGTACACCGTGGAAGATTTTTTCAGATACACCTCTTCCAACCCAGCTACAGACGATCCATTGAAGTGCGTATGCGACAAACATCGAACTGAATGGAAGGAAAATTGCAGTGTGGCAACACTAGAGAGTAAAACATTTCCGTATGCCCATTTCCTTTGAGTAAACAGAAATTCCATCTACACAATTAAATTATTCAATTTATTACATTAGGACTTTCACACCAATACCTCAAGCCTGGTGACAAAATGCAGTTGTCTTTAATAACGTAAAAATGTGGTTAGTTTTAATCAGCACGCACCTTGTTTATTGCTTTTTCTCGTGAAAGCCTTATGGGACATTTTGTTGTTCCTTATATTTGCTGAGCTCACCTGTCATTGTTGTCTGAAACCTAAAACAATTTTATTCATTTCCGAAACATTATCCAAAATTCACGTATATCGTCTCTTTTATTTATGACGTATTGCCTCGACGTTGCTGAACCTGAAGGTTGCATGCATCATCTTATTCAACAAGTTCACCACGGCTGCACCGATAATTACCTGAACAGTTCCTACCTGTTGAATAGTCGAAAACATCTACGTGAAGATCGACTGGTACTCTAACTGACGGCCTCATGTTTAGTATAATCTGACCACGGTCGTGTTCCACCCATTCGATCTGCAGTATCGTCAGCTGAAAAGCAGTTGAACGTGTCGTAAATTTTCAAGCATACTTTAGTTTACTAACAATATACATAAATGAAAGAAGCATGTTATATCATGCTTATTTCTGACATGAGTTTATTTCGTCATCCCTGTCTGAAACTGCATTGCCGTTCACTCAGTTACCCTATTAAAAAATGTTATGCGGCCCTCGGGTTTGCTATCATCCAAGTTTGATGTGCATTTTCCTGTTACTTTGCTTTTGCTTACCCAAAAATAGTAAACCACAGGTAGGTCTGACGAAGTAACAAATTGAAAGTTGGTTTTATGAAACACAACGTTCAAGAATTAGAAAATTTCGATCAGTTTGCAGTTACTTTGGAGGAAGTCGCGGCCGTTTACTGAGAAAATGACTGTTTACATTACAAAACAAGTAGCTCACCGTTTATCAATCGCGTGCGTCTACGTAGGATATCTGTGACGGGACGGGCGTAATGCTCTCCAGCGACGTCACATACCCGAACTGACAACTCATTTCAAAAACACATTCTGCAATCTTGGTGATTGAGCTCTTTTGCTTTATCAGCAGAAATCCTTCAATCTTTGTTTTCGCCATAATTCATACAGACCCAAATGAAATTAACATTGGCAAACAAAACATTAATCTTGTCAACTGTCATTTGGCGTACATTTACTGGGGCAAACACACATCCTATCACAATGCACCCAGCTGCTTTAAGCTTGTCGTAAGGATTACTTATATGAACATACTGCTCTTTAGCTAGCTTGACAAATCTTTTGTAAGATTCTGTTTTAATTCTGTGGTTGGCTATCGAGCATATTCTCTGGTCCCGAGTAAGGTTAACGGCCTGTCACATAATGTACAAATTCATGCCATAGTACTTCTCAGTGAAAGTCCTATCGATTTCCTACAAAGCAATACAGCGAAGGATGTTTGGACTTACACGGTACTACACCAAACAGTAAGAAACCAACCTAAGCATCAGATTCTCAAGATGGTCCACGTAAAAAGGTAACTGGCAGAATTTGTCGAAGTTCTCACAACAACTGCACAAACGTTGAACAATGGTTTTCAGTGATGAAGCATTCTTAAAATCACTGTCTAGATTATAACACTCCATCCTAACCGCATAGCACTTTTCCTTCCCAACGAAACCATACTTACTTGTTTTTTTGTCGAGTTTCTTGTATACTCCAGACATATGGACTTGGAAGCATTTACAATGGGCAACCGTACTCAAATCATCACCCCTTTAAAAAGTTTCCATAATACTTTTGCACACACTGGAAGTGATATCAGCATATTCGCGTCCGCTGTGCATGTATGACAGTAAACTAATGAAACTGCCGTTAGAGCGAATGGCTTTAGTATACGATGGAAGTCTTTTCTACTTGAAAGGAACTATATACGCTAAAACGAATAGAATTCACATCAATGATTCTGACGGGAGTGGACTTTCATTGAACTTCGCATCACACACCCAGCCTTACGTGTCCATTTTCGTCTAGTTTGGCCATAATTGGCAGATGTTATTGCAGGTTGTGTAGCAGTGGTTTGGCAATCACCGGAGTGGATTGTTTTGGAAATGAAGAAGAAGAAGTGAAATCAAGCGTTCGTCATGTAATTACTTCTTTTAAAATCGTAATATTTCAACAGGCTTTGTGTGATGCGCCCACTCAACACGATTATGGGAATGTAAATCATTGGGCTCTTGAGTAACTGGCTTATCACAGAATCGTATACGTAGATACAAAATCCCCACAATATCCCTTTCAGTTCTTGTTGTAAATTTTTGCAATCTAACCTGTATATACCACTGATTCTATGGGTACTTGTTGGTGGCATTTGTGGATAGTATGCTGGTCTTCCATGTTTACTGTGCGCCACGTTTTTCTTCATCTTGCTGGGCCATCTAGGGACCCTAGACGTCTTCATGTGAGTACCTGCTGGCCACTTTCCATCTGTCCTCTTTAATCCGTTCTGTATTCTGTTGGTTTGCTAGCTGTTGTATAATTTGAGTTGTTTACCACCGAGATACAGTGACTTGCCTACTAGCCCTTCCTAATAGTTCATTGTTTACAGTACCTTTAGACGCTTAAGGCCTTTTCGTTCTCTATTGTTGTTATGCTCCCCATGACCCTGAAAAGGGTGGGCTAATCGTATTATTTGTTTCTTTGAATTATTTGTCTGTGATTTCGTAGGAGGTTAGTTAACCTGCTCTGAATTTTACGATTTAAACTGCCTACGCGTTAAGTTGTTCAATGAGTAACGTTGTCCCTGTCTGTTTCTCGCAGATAGATAGGTTCTGTGCGTGCTGTACGTTTGCCAAGCGTTTGCCCCAATAATTCGACTTTCAATAACACTCGCGAAGCAAATGTTGCTTGTTGTTGTCACCATGTCCGTTGCATTCGATCGCGTGACTGATATTAGGTATTGATATAGAGAACAGTTGCCTGCGATGTATTAAAGTGCTCTTAAAGAATGGAACACGATTATTTTTGTTCTGCTTGCAACTACACAACAAACACTAACAACACAGTGTCTCGGCAGCGACATTACAAAATAAGTCAGGAAACATGTTGTTCAATTTATCAGGTTGTGTTGTCTATTATGCTGCTTCACACTACTCCAACACACACAGGATGACATACACAGAAGTCATGCTGACCATGTACTATTTTTCAGGAATACGCACGCAACTAAGTCTGAATCAATCAGTAAAACTGGTATGGGAATGACACTGTTCAGTAATAAACAATCTACGTTGAACCGCTGTCTCTCCGCTGATGTTCAAGCTAGGAATCGTTCAGTGGTACTGCGTAAGTTCTCCAGCACTTCTTGCAGCCGGTCCAACGAGATGAGTTATTGCGTTCCACTTCTGCAATCATTGGTCACGTCAATGATGAAGATCGTTCACAATAAGTTTATTGTGAATGTCATGATCACCCCCTTGTAAAACTGAAGTAGATAATTCTGGAGACTTACTTGCATTTTGTTAGATAGCATCCATGGTGGGGTGACTCCCTTGATTCGTTCCCGAACTTCATCTGTCTGTCCCAGGCAATAACCTCAACACTAACATGTAGTTATACTCCATTCTTGATTTGCAGAGCACGAAATTCGGAAGTAGTTTTGTAAACCGTGCCTTTCCAGTATGTTTCTAGAACCATTCATTTCTATACAAGGAGGCTGTGGAGGATATTACAAATTGGCCATTTCATAATCTGAATTCTCTAAAAACAGTTACTATTATTTGCACTTCGTCGATATTCTGTCGAAATGTTTGGTCAAAATATGACATTTTCATGCAGCTGCGCCACAGGATATTTTAACCGTCAACTGTTTCAGGTAAGTTGATGTGTTTTGATTGTGAACCAAGATTTCCAGTCCGCTCAAACTACAAACGGAAACTACACCCAAAATGGCTAATAATGGTCTGCTGCGTGAGAAATATTTGTGCTGCTGGAGACTATAAAGATAAAGTTTTCATGTAGCCCTTCCAAATAGAGAGTATTTTCATCATCGCTAAACAACGCATTGTCCATTTTACCAAGCCTGCATTCATGACTCAGGCCTACTTTAGGGGAATGCTGTACTTATTTTTAGTAAGCTCTTGGTTGAGTTCACTAGACTGTCTGATGCATACTCTGTTCGCAGAGTGAAACACAAACTTCGGTTACGTTTTGGTGAAGCTCCAAGACTTGCGGCAGAATTCTCCCGTAATTTCGAATCAAGTTTCATCACATAAAATAAGCGTCCGTCCTACCTCAATTATGAGAGTGTTCAGTGAAAATATATGGACAGTATCTTTTGAAGTTCGTTGTAGCCTAACACGCTGTCAAACATCAGAGTAAGTTTACCCAAATGACAAACGTTGCTTTGATACATTCGCTGTGGATATTGTTCAGACATAATCTTTCTTAATTTTAGGAACTTTCCAAGATTCAGGCATTCTATTGTGAAAATATAATAGAGCACTAAACTGCACTTATACAGTGCTGACCTTGGACCTGTTGCACTAATTTTTGTACAAACATCGGATCGGTTCTAAGGATGGCCATTGTTACACAAGCTTGCCTGCAGTGTTCCTTCTTTACACTACCGTCACAAGCAAATATCTACTAATGAATGGCGAGGTTGAACGAAATGGGAGAAGTAAGAGACTGTGAAAGACAACTACTATTGAAAAACCTTAGTTATTCGGGCATACTTATTCATGATGGGTGCTGAATAGAATAATCGGTATTGTGTGATAATACCAACTTGTTGAATAGGCTACATTCATATCCATCTAAGTAGTCGTGTTCGTTTTGTACACACAGGTCTGGAAGTCAGGCTGATTGCGATGGCTTCAACAATTGCAAAGGTGTTACGTTTGACTATTCCAACAAAAAAGCTGTTATACTTTTAAACTGTACTATACAACTTCATGACCCTGACAGCAGGCTATAAAACAGTCATGTGTAAAGCCCCTGATCTGGGAACAGAGGTTGATACTAGTAGATTCCCCGTCTGGCACACGAAGTGTCTGACTGTCTACCTAATATAATCCGAAAAACAACTTAGCCAACATAAGCAGCAAAAGGTATCATCAGCTAACTAATCTTATCGTAACTGAAGCTAATAAAAGTATCATAATGAGTACGACGTTTGTTTTTACAATAAAATGTGCGTTGATAACATTATAAACTAATATTTTGTTGTGTTACCCACTACTTTATCGTTGCTTGCGACTGAAACTTAGTTTCCGCAGTGTTGACACAACTCGTACAGTTTATATGTAGATTAGGTAAACTTCAGTCAAATCCGAATCTGGAAAATCCGAATAAGATTTGTCATCTATTGATCGCCTATCCCTTTCACAAACCGTAAGTTCACAAAATAATGCACCAACGCATTCGTCCCCGTCAACCAACAAACATCTTAAATCGTCTGCATACTGTATTACAGCATTCCGACAGTGTATACAAGCTGAATAAACCCCTCATGATGACGCATATGTGCGATTACTTTGCGTCTCCAACTTTTTCAGTGAATCGTTTAGAATGAAATGCTCAAAATGGACCTCTTCTGTATGTCGATGTTCCTAATATCCCCACAGTCTTATGCCCATCCTGAAGTAAAAATTAAATTAATGATGCTTGTTTGCGATTCAATTTATCGAGTATTGAGAAAGATAGACAATGATATGAGTCTTCAGCTCATTGCACCTGCAGCGAGGAGTTCATCCATATCTGAAACAACAAAAAAACGGCGAATATAGTATCAACCAAATATGTTGCAGTATTACGTACATTGGTTTTGGTATAAATGGTAATACCCATCATAAATCGCAGATTGTAGGTTGATGAGTAAGCTGTTTATAAAAGATCTTTCTCAAAGTTTTGTACATGCCTTTAGGGACTGCGAAGTGTGACTTGACATTGGACAACGTTCACATATGTAGTTAAGTGAAATTGGGTGGAGCTGGTAAGTAGTGATAGGTCATTGTTTAAGAATACTGATCCTCTTCGACTTAACGCCAGATCACACAAACCAGGGGGGTTAACTTGTCTGGGTTTAAATTGAGACGAAGCCATATATGAAAAAGTACACACCCTATTCAATGAAATTTATTTGCAATCTCCACATGTTTGTCAAGTTCTGCCATTCGTGAGAGAAAGTTAAAAAATTCCGGACTTTCGAAAAAATATCTGTTACAAAAAGAATTGCGGCCGCTCCAATTACTTGCGAAATATTTTTAATGCTGGTTATGAAGCCCTCATGGGTGTCGAGTCGAATAAGCACACCTTGGCTTCACCATAGTCCTCAGCCTGCGGACTATTTGCTGAATGGTCCTGCTTGAAGCTAAAATAAAGGTCATCTATCCCACGTTGACGCATCAAACGAGAAAACGGACATTTCACTGTCGTGTAGCAGTTGGCCTAATGGGTACGTGCTTTCATTGTGTTCGGTTTTTTGAGTTGAGAAACTAAGAGCCTGTCAACTTCATAAAACTGAGGCTTTCAGGAGCAACAGACGTTTGTTAGTCACAGTGGACAGAAAGATAAAAGAGGAAAAATTAGGACGGTCTGTTTTAGATATCTATTCCCTTAGACAAATCGAAATTTTCAAGAAGACATTTTGTCTCTTCAATATGTTATCCATTCAACTAGCTAACCGCCGATGGTCACTGTTAGTGTAAGCAATAAGATAAAAATCAGTAACGACACTGTCGGAATTAGATAGCGGCGAACGTTTGTTGAAAGGAAAATTTCGTGGCTTATTTACTACAATTAGATTAATATAAAGAAGTGATACCATCTTGTTAATAATATCACAAGACTAAAATCATTGAATAAAGTTTGCAAACAATCGTTTAGATGTTCATAAGCAGCTATAGAAAAAGGGCACTCAGCATGTGTATATTTGAAGAAATCCAGGCACTGTATAGAGAAGTATTATTAGGTACACTAACGTAATATCCACTCGACGTCTTGGTTTGCATTCCACAGTACCGCAGCTTACACGGACTGTACTACATTGAAATTTGGTATGTATTGTTTGACACATTGACTGTTTTACTGTGATCATTACAACATTTGCAGACCTAAACGACATGTGGATGAGCCAGCAATTTGGACGACACCGATCTGAGCATCCGAATGGAATCAGGTTAATTTTACCATAATTGTTTCCAAGCGGTCGTAATCTCAAAGTCGAATAACACTAGTTCGGTAGATCATTTTGCCGAGCAATGGACGAATAGTTCTACTGATCACAACAACAATGCACATTCTCGTTGTGTTCCCCATCTTGAGCCCAACTTTCCACACCGTGTGTTGCTTTCTAAAATCCTCTGAATGTCTTTAGTAGTTTATTCTGAATTTGTTCCTTGGTGACAATCCAAAGCCGTACGATTTACCTATGTAGTCAGAAACAAATAGCCTGCTCAATTTATCGCATGTGTAACGAGGCAGGTTGCTGTTCGCATATTATTTAGAATTAAAAGAAACTTGTGTTCTTCTCATTAACCTCTTGTGGAATCAATTCGAGAAATTTTCTGTGATGTTAAAAGCATGGCCGAATTTGAAGACCCAACCAGTCTTTACGAAAAATGTTTTGCTTGAGGTTACGAAACGATCCGACGAGCAGTGAGCAAGAAATAGCTTGGTCTTTGAGGAATTTTATCCGGAGTATTACAGTTTGACAAGTCAGTTGCACTCGCATGAACGCTCTGAAGAAGAACTAAACATGCTTTGTCTTACCTTCGCATCGTATCGCACCTTATGGTCTCTGTGAACTTGTACGCATCAAAAGCCAAAATTCACCCAAAAACGCCGCAGGTTTAAAACGGTGAAAGAGACTGGAGAAGCAAACTTGATTCAACCAGAAATGGAGATCGGTGTGGGCGTTGAATGTACGGTTAGGGGGGAACTTTGTAATTAAGAATGTTTCAGATAAACACCTGTTTATCTTTTGTCGGAAACATGTCTCCAAAACTATGTGTTCGAACACTACATAGCTGTCTGTTTACCGATTGTCCTATGAAGTGTTTGCTGAAACTGACCAATAGCTTATAAAGCTTTGAACAGAGGCAAGAAAAATGATGCGGTCATATGCTCAATGCGCTTTTTCACTCCTCACTGATATGAAGACTGTAGATTTGTTCCGACGTGGCTGCCTTCATCTTGGTGCCGACGCCTAGTAGATGGGTTTGTTTAGTGTCATAATGCAGATCATGGGGTTCTGTTCGATGTAAGTTCTGTTTATTGTGCGGATTCTTCATGAGAACTGGCAAAAGTCTGCCAATCTGTTAACTAAAGTGGACAACTCAGATAGAAGGTGAACTTCGAGACGACAGAACTGTTTGTGGTCAAACACGTACCGTACTTCGTTGATCGAAATGTGTGCACATTTCTTTGATAAACCGAGTCATTTTTGAATGCTATCAATCAGATTAGGTCAGCTGACTCCACCTTAACAGTTGTACACAGCAGTCTACAAAACTGAACAAACACCGGAAATACAAACTTGAGTACACTTCGGTTGGTGCGAAAGGTTCGGCGAATATATATCCGAAGTTAATCAGTTCTCGAAATTTGCTACATAACTCATCCCACAGAAATTTTCTATTAACACGTAGGACTGAAATTAATAAGATTGACAACCGCCAGAGAGGCAAGATGGGTTTTAACTGAATGACAAATAGTGATTATGCCTACAATCCAGTGGATCAAGCAATCTGAAAGCAATAACTAGCCTAAATGGTTGAGCGTTTATAAACACAATTTAGACGTCAACTGTCTGGTCGCCTTAATGATGGTCAACACGGTTGCCTAGTAAAAACGTGACTGTAGTTTATCTTTCGAATGTGACGACTACTGAATAATAGTTAGAGCGATAGTGAAATCGGGTACTTCCTTTCGAAAGTGAGAATTTGCAAAGTGTATTTGAATTCAAAACCTCCGATTGAGTGTGGCTGATGTCCTGTTCATAGTAGTTAATGCTTATTTGTAATATAGCCCTGTAAGTTGTGATATATGTAAACATGCGTGCATGCTTAAGAACAGGTATCCGGATTAACTCGCATCAGTGACCGACGTCAAAGAACGCTAGTGTTCAGAGGTTAATTCAAGTTACTTGAACTGGACATCTTAGGGTTTCCGATACATACGTCGCAATTATCGAACCACCGCGGTTCTACGACTACCGGCCAAGGGTAATTAGTCAAATTATGCAGCAAATTAAAACGCCTATTTAAAGGAACCGCAATTTAAAGATTGATTTCCCGATTAACTCAAATTCAAAATTTTGTAAAACTGGAAAGTAGGTTAAACAATGGAAACTAGAATATGTGCCGTTGAACGCGAAACAAGTTCACGGCTGTAGGACATTCTCAACAGTTTTTAAACCCGACAGTTTAAACTCTTTACTGTCTTCGCAATTCCCAATCTTAATAGTATATTATACAAGTAGACGCTTATGTCCTCAAGTCATTCGAGCAATAGGCAAATTTCCATACATTACAGTTAGGGCAGCGTTTAGAATTATACACCGGTAATAGGTTCAACAACAAGCATTTCATGGCTTGGATAATCACTAACAGTCGCACTGATGCTCTACGTCTGTTTGTCCCGTCTTTGTGATTGGAGAATTAGTCATCTCTCTTTGATCAATATGCGAGTCGATTAGTTTGAACAGGCTTAGTAATCCAGGGACTATCAGTTTTGAAAAAACTACAAACAACACAGTTACCGGTCTGATTTATCGCTCGACTGAGGAGAACACTTCCTTCTTGGTTGATTGTCTTTTTGTGATAACATGGAAATACCACCCACTGACTATAATAATTGAAGGAACGATGTAAATTTGTATTGCTATCTGTGTACCGGTAAGGACT
This sequence comes from Paragonimus heterotremus, assembly GCA_013368495.1. Lineage (NCBI taxonomy): Eukaryota > Metazoa > Platyhelminthes > Trematoda > Plagiorchiida > Troglotrematidae > Paragonimus > Paragonimus heterotremus. The sequence continues at coordinate 49,424 of LUCH01000082.1, read as the reverse complement.
GCTTATGTAATTCCTGATGAATATTGGTCAGCTGCACAACCGAAACGTATCTAATGTTTACGATTCATCTAAGCTTTCAGGTTTTCTCTCAACTCCTTCATCACAATGGTTTTGATAGCAAGATGACTCTTGCCCATCCTTCGAGTATTGTCAGTAAGTTAACTGACAACTTAATGTGGTTTAGAGTCTTCATGCGATATTTCAGTCCTGGTTAAAGTGAGTCTCGTTTAAGTGATCAACACGGTTGCCTCCCGAAAGCGTGGCCGGAGTTCCAATCGGGGTCATCATTGACCAGCACTAACAGGGAGAAATTCCGAGTATATTTCTATTCGGAAGGAACCGACTTTAAAGTCTAAACTAGTTTTAATGACTTCGACCAAATGTGAGTGAGCTTCACCTGATACCAACCAACTACTCACTGATAAATTGACTAACCTATCGGCTCCGTACGTCAAGCTAGGTAGGCCTGTGCCATGTGATAACGAGCCCGATATATGACTGCAAAGGACAATATCCTATCTTGCCATGCAGTTTGCGAACCTGGGTCAAGTGAACATAAATTGCAGACCTACTGTCTGGTTCACAAAGCCACACAGCGTGAGTATTCACTCACTCAAAAAAAGGGGTGGGTAGTGGTCAGACAGGCCTGTATAAACCAGAACTGATTTGACCTCAAATGTTATCGATACAGATGTAGGTTATCAGCTAGTTGACTTAAATCAAAAGTCCGAATGTGTTTTGAATTTATCAGATCCCAACTGGCGAAAAACCTGTTAGGATCGTTTCGAAAAGTTGATATCTGGTTCTGAAAGTAGGATGACATTTTTATCGGATAACAATAAATGCTGGTACTTTGAACTGTTGGAATTAAGAACTGTAGGAATTGTATGTCTCCTGGCGCTTTCGAACCGTCTGAACTTGGAATGCACTGGTTTTAATTGTCCGATAACATCGAGTTAATTGATGGCATTGATTGAATGTGTAGACGCAGGCAGTGTCGCAATTTAGATGGTGATAAGAGTAAGTCACAGAAAACGTGCACCGTTGACTAAAAGCAAGACCAAGAACGGAAACAATATATCTTACGCGTTTACACGTTTTGAAAGAAATGCATGGTGACCAGAAATGTTGGTTTATACGAACCGGAAAGACAAGGGCAAGACGGTTCTTCTGATGTAGCAATACATGTAAAAACGCATATACTAGAGTGGTCATACGTATCGACACTCAACCACCTGGATTATTTCAAGGCTACTGCAACCGCAATATGTTACGCATGAAAATGTGCCACTTTTGACAGTATCGATATCGGGATTGTTTTCTATTCAAGTATTTGTCCAGTAAGTGCGCAGTTGTGACCGATTCATTTTGGGACCCTAACGAGCAGTCACCAAAACAAACAGATTGTATTTTGGAATGCCACAACTATTGGAAAATGTGTACTTAAACAACTGGCAAGTAACTGATTGCTAACTACTCCCAGTGTTTCCATTTGTACTGATAACGCTATAGTCAGTCGTCAGTTGTTAATTATCAGATCGCAGTGTTTGTTCAAAGTAGAATTTACCCCACGAGCACAACAGTTTGAGCTAATACATAGAAAAAAGCAAAATGTTGTCGTCAAGCTGTTGTTATACTTGTGGATACAATTGTACTCTTCCTGGGTCACTGTATCTGAGGTCCACAGACATGAGGTCAGGTGTCTTTGGAACAAAATGTGTATACACAATGTTAAGTTGCTTTTATACTAAAAGTAAATAAAGTTGTTTTCCATGCCGAAGTAGTATTTTGTACGATTGAAGTTTGATTTCCCCATGCCTTATCGAAGACATTTAGAACTGGCTGCCTTAGTATCCTAGAGAGTGCAGCTGTCGGTTGTTTGCGGTTGTTTATTGGCATACTACTCGACTAATTACAGAACAAATCTCCTCAAGGGTACTGCTTGTTTTCAAATTTGAGTGAAATTGCTTAACGTTTTCTGAGCAGTCAGTGGACAGTTTGTGGGCTGTACATTTTTTCAGTGAAAAACGTTAAGGTATGCGGAAATATCTGGCAGGGCTGAAGTAGGTTAAGTGTCCCAGATGTGAGTGTAAGGACAGGTTGCTGAATTAGTTCCCAGACAGTCTTTATTAAAAACACATGGATGCTCGTGATATATGGTCAATCCCGCTAAATTATTCCGCCTTAAAGTTGTAGATTGTGTCCAACCACTTTAAGTGTCCCCAAATTTAAGTAGAATAAAACCTGAGTGAACATTTCCCGAAACGGAAGAACTACTGGCTACGTATATGTGGTTATATTTTCGAAAAAAGGACGTATATGGTCAGCTGCATAGTTTGGAACACATTATAAATTAGACGAAAGGCATACGGTTGCGCCATTCCATAACTAGTCAAAACCAAGATTAGAATGAATGGGCTATATCGACAGACCAAACCTTCTGAACATATTGAGTTGTATACAATATGCTGACAGCAAATACCCTAATATAGCCGGTTAAGTGGAGATTAACATGTGACTATCCGAACACGAATGCTTGAATGTGATTCAGTTATTGGTTGCTCTGCAATAAATAACCAGCATTCACTGACACTAGTGGTTTTGAATATTGGTTGTAACGCATATTGTCAAATCTGTCCAGGAACTTAGTCCTCGAGCGGAAACTTCAGCCGCCTCTCCGCCAGAGTAATGCGGAACCAGTATTCATTCTCATAAATGTCTTAAAACTTGTACCGTGATCATTTTCTACACATATGAGGAAATTTGTTTTCCAACAAATCGTTGTCTGATTCTTAACTACATGTAGTATGTTTCATTGCTCGCACTGTGTTCTAGGTGACTATACATCAGGAAATGTCAAGTACTGTCATTTGCATGCTTGTCACTGTCATAAGATGCTTGCATGTCGCTTGTCTGTGTGCACAACAGCCAAAAAAGAATTAATAACATCCTGCTTCTCACAAAGATATATTGTTCAGTCGAAAAAGCGTGATGTCTGAACTTAATCAGAAGAAGCCGAGACATTCTGACATACAAGCAGTGTTCGGATAAAGGGTCATTCCTGTCACAGTTGTACAAATTGTGTAGTGATGGATCTGTTTGAAAACGAAAGGGTCGATTTCACAAAAATGAATTAGCCAAACAACACAGCGAATCTGATCTTTTAATTGCTGAAAAGGTCACACATTTTGTATTGTTCTTGTGAGTGTAATTTCCGTAAAAGATTGATGATAACGAAGTTAGGTTTCATGATATATTTATGTAAATTCTTCAGTAGGTTGCCACAAAATAAGCCATAGCCAACAACTTGCCCTACTACCGTTCGTGTCTCATTATTGGCTCTGCTTGGTGCAGATCACGTTTAGCCAGTCGAAATTTCTTGATACAATAAACAGTGTTCCATTCCTCTGAGTTCATTCTGTCAGTAGTCTTCTTGAAGTGATGGAACGCTGTGTTGAAAACCTTAGAAAAACCTTGCCCTCAGTCAGCGCCACAACTGCTAGAAACGAGACATTAGCTTCGGTATTGAGTAATAACAACATCGAATTGTGTTTCATTGTAGGTTCCTCTAACACAGTGCTCTGTTCAAGCAATGTCAGAGTAAGCCATTATTCAAAAGTGAAGTTTTTTCACCTCTCATATCAAAGGTTCCAACAGTAACTTACGTGTTTTAGGTTTAGAGGATTATCTTCTCGACATTTTTAATTCCTAAATTGCATTTTGATTACTAAAACAAGGGCTGAATTTTAAAGAGTTTTACAGTGATATATTCATGGAATATTATATCAACAAAAAGTGGGATATGAACCTTCTTCATCACCATTCCCTGACTTCAACCAAACAGCCAACTCTGAAACAGATGTGCAATAACCTAGCTGTTCCGCAAGTAATCCTAAGAACACGGACGGTACTACTAATGTCTACCCCCATTCAAAAGTTGTGGATAATCGGAACACTGAACCCTAGGGAGCTATGACAACGCCCTTCATTTTACAGCTGTTAGACACAAAGGTTAAACCTTGTACCGTAATTACTTTACTTACAAGTGAAGCGGATAAAGAAAACTCGGTTTCACTAAAGTTGGAGACATGTTACTTGCCACAGTCGTGGAAATTAAGAAAAATGCACCTCTATCAGACAGATCTCTCCGTTTACCTGAAAACCTTCCAATAGTGGATCTAATTTTATACGGCCACTATATAACATGAATGCAATCAGACCAAAGTTGCCGTTTCATAAGTTGAATTAGTCGCGTAATGTCCTTATTCATTCAATTTGATGTAAGCCTATGACGTGCGCTGGATTTTCGTACCTAATGCTGTTGACTATGGAGCGTTCATCGTGTACTTTGTGAATGCGAAAAACCATTACAGTAAATCGTCAATGATATCATCAGCAACATCATAATAACAGCCGTGAATCTGACCAAAAGGTACTCTGGTTGGGGCCAACGCTCAGCTCGACAGTGACGTGGAATATCCTAGAAGACAATGTTACTAAGAAGGCTGAAAATTGACAAAAGAAGACTAAGCAAAAGAACTAGAAATGGTATGGATACCGGTACGCCATTGACTGCGACACTTCGCCATCTCGGATAGCGTCTCTAACCAGCGGTTTGAGTGATCAGGAGGATCCCATCCGGGTAGGTGACACCTACCCACTCTGATAGGTGGGGCAGTCATGGTCTTCATATTTCGTGACCACGTTGCTGGTTGACCACCACGCGGTTTTACCCAACTGTTGGTGACTTCAGCATGTAATGCCCGGTACGGTGAGCGATCGGATGGCATACGGAATACGTGATCTAATCATCGCAAGCTGTGTATCGTGACTAGTTGAGAAATTGGTCGAGCATACCAAGCGTTCCGGAATACGCGTGGGCGCAGTGACACCTTGCTTACTCAACATGGGCCAATTGGCGGAGACAACGGTGGTCAGACACAACAAGTCTGTCGATATCTTCTTTATAAACAGGCCAAGTTTCTGAACCATAGATCAGAACAGAACCTACACAATCTTTATATAACTTTCCTTTAAGCAACAATCGAACGTCTTTTCGACGCCACAGATGTAGCTTAGCAAAGGCAATTCGTGCATTTGACATTCTCGCTGATATCTCACCAGCAATATCACAAGCTGACGGGATAGTGTTACTCAAATATATAAAACTGTCCACAGTCTGTAGTGGACTAACTGCAAAAAAAAGGAGTGGAAATGCCTCTGTGTTGATTGTGAGAATCGCATTCCATACAAACCAACCCGTTCACTCACCTTGTTTAGCATGGTCTGCATGCCTTCGGCTGAGGGGCTAAGTAAGACATTGTCGTCCGCATACTCCATGTGGGTCAACTTAGTGTCAGGAAATAGCTGAACACCAAGCTCACTCGATTCTCGAAGTGCACCGTCCGGAATATCGTTCATGACAAAATTGAACAAGAAAGGGGAACTCGGATACCCTCGATGAATACTGCTAGAAGTAATGAAAGTCCAAGACAGTTGTCCATACGCTGCTTCCAGAATGAGCACACAAAGATCTCAACAGATTCATGTATTGCCCTGGCACTCCGTTGTGAAGAACACAGCTTCGGAGAACCTTACGATCAATTGAATCGAAAGCCGCCTCCAGGTCAAACAAGGCTTCGAGCGTCGGCTGCTTGTAAGAGTGTCGATGTCCCAAGATCCGTCACAAAATAAAGATTTTACCAACGTACCCTCGATCGGATCGGAATCCTGCCTGTTCTCCATGTATCTGACCTACTCTGGGCTTAGTGAACCGATGTGAAATGCGACCAGTGAGTAACTTGGACTAAACACATACTAGACTGACCGTTCTGTGGTGGGCACATAGACTTCGGGCCCTGTTTCCGAAAACAGGAACTACTGCTGACAGGAGCCAATCAAGAGATACCTCTTCAATTTCCATAATTGTGTGAAGGAGTTTTGTCACCTCCGATGTCAACCTTTCCGCACCATCTTTGAAAAGGGGAGAGAGGAGGTCTGGACCAAGAGCCTTGTTACGCATCAATAACTTGATCTCCAGGACCACTTCTTCATCCGACGGAGGACCGTCTAGAACGCAATAACTGACCGTTCAAGTCCCGTCGTCAGCATGATCTAGTTGAGGCCAACTAAACTGTTCTTCGAAATGTTTGGCCCATCTGTCAAATCGGCGCGATTGATTGGTGATAAGTAAACCATATTTTTTACTTATGGTCTCAAACAAACTCGATAACTAGCACATCCACGGATCAGGGGGGGAAATCTTATGCCAGTCTTGAATAAATGGGATCTTTTCATCTCAGCCGACCGTTCGACTAAGTGGTGCCCACAGTCTTTGCGCAAACTTTGATCAGCTAGCATTTAAATTATCGAGGGTCGTCACCATATATTCAGAACCAGGTGGGATCGAGCAACACTTGTTCATGGGGTATATTGACGTGATGGACATCCAGTTCCGTTACAACTGAATAGCTCCTTCGGAACAAACTTCTTCACAGCATGCTTACATAACTGCGGTTATTTGTCCCCAGTGTCCGTTAGGATCCTTCATCTGACTAGAACTGGGAAACTTGTACACCAACGCATGCTGGTGGCGTTCTTCACACTCATCGCTGTAATGCAAATTAAGTACTTTGCACTTACAAGCGTGTGTCCTCTGGGCAAATGACAAAACGAAACGGGAACGCACAACAGTAGGGTCCGATTCCAGGTGGTGGTTTCAAAAGACACGACAGTCCTTAACAGAGTGGTGCCACCTGTAACTGACAACTATATGATCCAACCGTGTCCATGGTTGAGAAGCACACAGTGCTTCTTCCTGTTGTGGAATACGGTGCTCGAAATGTACGGACTGTGGGGTTAGCACAGCTGTAGCCCTCTTTCGCCACTGCCAGTGCGTTGTGCCCGGACACCAAACATACCTCCCAGTCGTTTCTCATCCGGGGAAAGACGACCAAGTTGAGCATTCAATTCGACCGCTAGTTTGACTATGTGTGTTTTTAGTTTGCCTCAGAGGGTCAACGAGGGCATCAGAGAACGCACGCTTGGTAACATCCGAACAGCTGTCCGTTGGAGCGTACGCTGATTTAATGGATATCCAACGCCTTTCTGATTTGCGTCGACAGACATCAACCGACGTCTGGAGTCTGACAGCGCACAAGCGACCGTTCACTGGGACCCAATCTAGCAAACATTGCTTTACTCTGGAACTCAGGGCGATATTACTCCAGCTTGACCAGGAGTTTCAGTTTTGGCGTCACCAGAAACCCTGAGAGAGTGGCACTTGAATCAGCACTTATTCAGAGGTTAGCTCAAATGAATAACGGCGCTAGAATCGTAGTCTCACTTCTCTGACAGGCAACACACATCAAGCCCTAGACTTGAGAGTGCACTTGTTAAAGCAGCTTGCAGACAAGCTTGTCAGCAATTGCGGACGCTGAAAGCACCAATGGCTGCCAGTTGTCTTGGCCTCAGAAAACAGTTATCGCTCAATGACAAACGGAAGACAGGAAATTTGGGGGGGATAGAGGGAGAAAGTACTGATAGGTGGATACTGTCATTTTCGACAGAATGATAATATCGAATACTTCCTGGTCGTATATGCCGCGGAAGAAGTTTGGTTTGATGGACCACACCTCAAGTCTCTGACTCAAAAATCTGACCTGCCAGACAAAAGGAAACAGGGTTTTATTGGAGACCAACATGGAGCCAATGACTCAACAGTATGACTCACTTGGCAGCAAGCGGCTTCCCTGGTCTGCGTTCGTAGCGTATAGGACACTAATGTCTGATTCTGAGCACTAGTGCTTGCAGTGGGTGTATTCGGTGTACACCGAGTTTTTGGGTGACGTCGGATATCTTCCAAAATTGTTGAATAATAAGCCGATAGTTACGGTCAGCTGTTGAGCGACCGGAGTGCTGTTTTTTGAGGGTACCTTTTCTAACCGCCTTCTTGCTGATGAAGAAAACGGTAGTGCCGTAAATACAAAAATAGTTCCGCTGTATCTGTTTGTGTCTTGCTACCTAAGCACTCGTACGCGGTCAGTAGTGCGACATACAATCCTATGAGTGCAACTGCTTATCGTCTGACTGCTCTCTTTTGGCCTGCTTGACAAGTTTGCACCTGGAGGGACCGGAATCGTAATCGGTATAGCCCGTAGGATCTGGTTAGAACGTCGTGCTAATCACTAATGCTCTAAGACTACAAGATGACAGTTAAACATCGCCGGATTCCCAACTGGCTGCTTAGTTAATCTTGATAATTGCACGAGCACAGGGCCTGCGGTTGTAGTAAAAGATAAAATCAGACAATCTGCCTACCGCGAAGTTCGTAAAATGGTCACTGTGAAACCCAATTTCACATTTCACGTCACTCTGCTCACATGTTTGCAGCAGTTTGCCTTTAATTTTTAATTCAACGTCACTAGTCTGTTCGCAACGCTTGTGCTTATTCCCAACCGTTTGATGTCAACATTTATTTCTTTCCCGTACACTCTTCATCGGTCATAAACAATTTAACCGTATCCAAATTTATTATTCATATTCTGATTCCTAACACAATCTACCACATTTGTTTATATGTGTAGAAATAACGCACTACATTTTTTACCGCTGAAATTAACTGGACGGTTTGTCACGTTTCTGCTGCACTGTTATATGCGTTTGTAAACCTGGTCGTAAGTTACTGTACATTTGAATTGTTTATTATTGTAATTGTAGAACCACGTTCGATAACAGTATATATATTTACGTATAGCCTTCTGCCATCTGCCCATTTTAAGATATATATATATACATATATCCAGCCCAGACCGTGCGTAAGACTAGAATACCTGAACGCATAATTCGTATCTTCTGGCGATTTAACAGTCACCATATACACATGTTGAGAGCGAAAGTAGGAACGTAACACCAACCGCTGGGTCCAAAGTTGCTCCACCGTAAACTAGCGAAAAATTAACGGTTCATAAGAAAATACTAATACAGAGGAAGAGTGAAAACATTGTTAAAAAAGCGACGTTCAATGGAAGTAACAGGTTTTAATGTAAGCATGCATACCCACACGGAAATATAAAGAGTACACAAGTATATGAATAAGATTGCATAGACTAGTTCACCAATTTGTTAAGATCTTATCAGGCAGGAACGGCCTTTCAGTCAGACGTGGGTCACATGACAGTTACAAACAAACGTAAGTAAAAGTCTTCTGTTAGTTTCGTCAGTAAGCGCAACTTGTTTTGAAGATCGAATCCATAAGCGCCGCGAGTTACAATGTTCGGAAAGACTTAACGAACTTTTGAACGGTTTCTCTGCTGTATAGTCAGTTGAACCATCGATTATCTACTACAAGGTGAGTGCAATCTTTTAAATCACTGGCGCAACATCACTGCTGAGAAAACAAAACGTGAGTCAAGTAGTTAATTAACAAACCATCAATCTTGACACTTGTCTGCCGGATGACAATCATTGTGAATTTAGAAATTCACCTCTGCTATTGCACTTCCATTCACTGTTGGCCACCATGACCTCATGACCTAGCAGCCTTCTCATTCGGACCCTTTTGAATTGTATTGATGGTTTGCGTTTTCACAGGCTAACAAAAATGTTTGATGGATGTCTGGCTGTGTGAAATGGGCTGTCATCAGCGTTTCGCGGAAGGTTGTAACTCATCAAGTTATAGTTATTACCAATTACTTGAGAAGCCAACAATTGGTTGCTGTTTTTTTAATTTATAAGGATATTCTAAAACTCGTGAACACGCCATCTTCCAAACGTGTGGTGCCTGGAGAAATTCCGAACAGTGAGCAGTGCACTACGAGCAGCCACTTAGTAAATTCAACACGAATTATTATTGAATTATGTGGAACTCAGCACGTATGTAATTCAAGTGAACCTTTACAGTGTTTCCCAGAAATATTTTGCTGCATTTCATGATAAAACAAGACATACCAGCTGCAGTGTTTGGGCGCATTTAAAGTGTTAGCCCACTTGCTTTTTGGACAGAACTGTTTCTCCTAATTGCTTTAGGTGGCAACAGTGTGTCATAAGCTTTACAGTGATCGCATTTGTAACGACCAAATTCGCAAAATAGAAAACAAACACGATTGTTCAAGTAACCTGCAAAACTATGCCGTTAAGAAGTTGCGATTGGTAGATATTTAGTGCTGATTTTTAGTTGGTACGCTCTGATATGTCCGTGAGTTATAGTGTTTAATGATCTTCCACATATACACTGGACAACATTTTTGCAGACGTGAAAGAAAAAGGTTTTAAAAAATAGTTACTTTTTCAAACTGAACACCGTTGATAGTTGTTCATAGCCTTCGCAATCAAATAAGACTTTCGACTGGCGCACTTTAAAACGAAGCACTTGACAAGAATTTCGCTCTCACTAGAGCACAGAAACAGTGTACATCCTCATCCGGATATGAATTTGCACTTGGGTTCTCTTGCTTGTGCGACCAGCCTGTTGATAGCAGTTTATCGTCTAGAAGGCTTTATGGGAACCTCCTGAACCGATGATTCATGGTTGCAGCACCCAATCAATTTTGGTACATAAATAATGCTCGATTCGTTTGAAACAGACAGATTTTCCTATGTTCCATTACATTTCACTCACCCTACTCACATCTTAAGTATAGCGAGAGAAACATACCCCATTGATTTTGTGACAACCAAACTTATTAATTGCCCGAAGTCGCATACGTTTCTCAGACTTTTGGCAAGTAGTCCAACTTCTTGTCTGCGCTTCTGCTTTGGGAATTTTCGTATTCAAACAAGACTTTTTGAGATATTCTTTTCCAGAAAATTAGATGCTTCCCACAAACTGTTCGTCTGTCGCAATGCTTAAATCTACCTTGACATTATTTACACGTTTAAAAAGCCGATACAATGCCTCATCAAGTTGTAAGCAAACCCGTATAAGGCGAGTGGTGGTGCAATTCTAGTATGTTTAGTCGTCGTTTAACCAACATGTCTGCTTTGTCAGTTTTGTCATATTTTACACTGGAGCCTTTTAATGACTAAGCTCATCGACTCTGTCAGCAAAATCCTCGTTTGCTTATCACGCTGAGCTTTCATACGATCGCTGACTATCACCTTGCGCAGTGCGACCGATACAGCAGACGTCCTCAGTAAGTGGTTCAATATAAGTTACCGATATAGAGGAACTCTGCATCGTCCACACACCTAAGAAGTTATCAGCAAAGATTAATCGTATCTGTTATCTCAGATTGTTAAACACACGTCAACATGTGGGCGCCGTGGCAGTCGAGATCATATAATCTAGTAAAACTTGGCCTTAATGCTATGACCGAATATTTATCCAACGGACTCAACTTCAGGGCCGACAGTTGTAAAAATGGCATATCGCTCAACAAAAAAAATGAAACTTTAAACTATTCTATTGAGTCGTTGCAAACCGACGCATTTCGCCGTCCAGTTCTCTCCATAGACACACATTCAGGTTGATTTTCTGAAGTTATCTCTGCAAAGATTGGTGAGCAAGTGAAGTATTCTACGAGACCTGCAGTTCGCAGTCGTTTGTTAAGCAGAATAACACATTCCTGATGGAGTCTTTACGGAACTCTGTATACTGCTAGAGTGGTGGTCAGTTCAAAATTTCAATGAACGTTTTCTAGGCGGTGGATGGATTTTCGTTTCATCCACAGTCAGTTAACTTTCTAAATTATCATACTCGATTTCGCTTACAATGTGAAATTAAAACCCACTGACTTGAACTTCTTTGGCCCACAAATAATGCAAAAATGATTCAGATCTACATACAATTTCCCGTTTATCGCAGTCACTGAAATCCTTACAAATCTTAAGAATCATTTGCAAATTACAAGCTAATTTGGTATGTGCCATACTTCAGAAAGCCGGTCAAACGCACTTCTCCTGCTCTGTATGCAAATCATATGAATGGAGATGAGTTCAATTCGGGATAGTCTATTCTCATGTTTAGGCACTTTCTGGTTGCGATATGCAACAGTGCATCCCAATTCCCCCTCACGGTTTCCAAGCCAATAAGCTCCTGAAACACCAACCGGTTGAAATCAGAATCACAGAGGTGAGAGCTTGTGTCTATGTTCTCTGATAATTGAGAAAATTAACTGCATCGTAAACGTATTTAACAGGAAGATGGTTTGGCGGATCGTTTTTATTCCCACACGTTCTTCACTCGTTACTTAACGGCAACGATCTATTCGATATTCTAACGTGATAATTGTTTTTTTTATCATGCGTGCTGTATCACTCACCCAGACATGTTGGTTTCATACTCCAGACCAGCAGTGACCGCAGCCGTTTCTTTCTAAGCAAAATGCATCGGTTTTTACAGATTTTTCCTACTGACACTTTCGCGCAAGTTCACTATCCATATGGAGTTAACATATCCCACTAAGATTCCTAATGTCTTTCCACAAATGACCAATAATGTGGCTACTGACCAAAATTCCTCCTCTCGTCCTCTTACAGTTCAGACATACAAAAACACTTGATGTTTTTGGTTCTTATGGCGTTATTTATTATAAACGTTTACACAAATTCAACCAATATGAATAAAACGCAAAGATACAGTAGTAATTTTAGCTTTTTCGACATATGAAAAAAGTGAGGAGTGCAATAACTCCATACCGCGGATGTAGAAGCCCACTGACGCCTTTGCTTAGGCTGAATTACGCTTGGATAACACTCAATATAATATCTTTTCCTTAATGTAAAACGTTATTTTTCAGAGTGCCAGTGATATAAGAACAAGTTCTACAGAAAAAATTATTCTCGTTTTAGGCCAGGTGGGACGCCAGTTATCCCCAAAATATCCATTTATCTACACTGCTTCACAATTCTTAGTTTGTAAGAACTCATCAGTTGATCGATATTTGTGTCGCTTGATGAGATCTTCAGTGTGAAAATATCGCATTTGGCTTGTGTTTCCGAGTTTCTAGAATAAAAGCAGGATACATTATTAAGCGATTTTACAGATTGTGATTGACATTCTCGTTCTGTTTCCACTGTTTTCTTAATTCACTGAAATTAAAATGGTGTCGGACAGTTTTTCGTTACTCATCTTCGGAAACAAGACAAAGAAAGGGCCAATGGTGTGCTGTGGCAAATTTACTTGGGAGATGTCTTCACAAGTTAATTGCAGTATGAAGGTTTGACATTCCACTAGATACACTATTCTGGACAAAAGCGAGAGTAGTCGAAATGATCATAACAACTATCGTAATTCTCATTCTCACGATCCCTACAGGAAATTGAAATGGGACGGAATTAAATTTGTGACTGTACAGATTTCAACCCAAGAAAACAACCGGAATAGTATCCATGTTTTGAAATACAAGGAGGAAGATGTACAAAGCCATGTCTGCCTGGAGCACTTCCTTTGTAACGTGTCAAGTGTTGATGCGAAAGTAAAATAGCACCTGAATTTCCAAAACATATTTACTGACCACATTCTTTAAAAAAGCATTCCGAAAACATTTTCTTCAAATGATATTCTTCCAGTAAAGTGAATGTTAGACATTGTTGAATATATAGATCAACTACGTGCTTCGGATACTGTTTTTAATGTAAGAATTCGGTAACCGTGTGTGTGACATCATGTCTTAGAATATTTGTTATCAAAACCATAAAATTAACTGGGTGTAAAGAGATGCGCAGCCAGATGCTTCACATTAAGTTCATAGACAAGTCTTAAAAGAATGACAGAAACAGCACATAGAAAATGAGTGTTTAACTGCGGATGTTGTTCGCAATGTGTACTTAATTTTATAAATCAATTGGCACATCTTTTTCAGTGAAACATAAGGTGCTAAAACTAAAACTTTCAAGTTTCAGCATGCCTTAAAAAGTAACCAAACTTCCTGTGTACTCCAACATAAGTACCGAAATATTTTCGCATTTAAATTTTTGCGAATCACGATCGTATACAACGGAACACCTGTCGCGCAACTACCCTGCTGGGAGGAAACGTGAAACCCTGACTCTGTTAGAATATGGTACTTTTGAAAAACCTATCTGGCTACTGCTTTTCCTCTCTAGCAATCGTGGTGCCTACCTTTCCTATTAAGTCGTCAAACAGATCAGTGAAGAACTACAGCTCGACTTAATCACATCCAACTGAAATAATATATATCAGACCGATTGTTACAAAATGCTCCCTTACGTTAGTCAACGTTTTTATAGTCAGTAGCAGCAGCAATATCGACGATACGTGGTTCTGGTGAATCTGACAAAAGGAAGCAGATTTACTACGATAATTTTATCAAGGTCTTCATGCTTCGTGAACAAACAGTCGAATTGAAAAGTGATGCTTGCAAAAATATTGTCTATTGCTGTTGCTGGCATACTTCACTAACTGTCGTTAAAATTAGTACAACTGAGTTAGATGACACCTCTTACAATATGCATACCATCACACTAGTTCCTGTCGAATTTTCTACAATTTACATGGCATCTATCCAAATGAGTAAATTCGTTTTATAGCATTCAACCTACTACCAATAATCTTCAGTTTCTCAAAACCTATCATCATTTTATCGCATAGCATTTTATGTTAATCGCCTGAGAAAACAACATATAGTGTCCGACAGTGTATTACTGTAGTCTTGCTATGAGACACTACAATTTTATCCAAGCCTTCGCAAAAGTTACGTCACTAAATTGTTAGACCCTAATCACCCATTTACCTCACCAATGTTTCTTCGTTGGTATCGTCTGATGTCAACAACTGAACGCGAACGCCCAGAACCAATCGTATGGCTGTGAAATATGTCATTTATTTCAATTCACCTGGTCTCAGAAACTGTTAATTGAGCTAAGGGCATGACCTGCAACATAGTGCATCTCAAACGTTTTTTTGAAAAGCGGTGAGTAAACTGAACAGTAGGTTGTCCCAATAACCTATAGCTAACGACATCGTAACAGAAATTTGCTATACCGAAGCAAATTTTGATCTCTAAATATCGCACTATATATAGGTACAGTCAAGTGAACGTTACCTAAAATTCCGCTTTCGAAGACGGGTTAATACTTTAGTTGTGACAGTTACTAAGATTGCAGTCAATAGCAATCTATTGTCAGTCAATTTCCTTGTATACTTGTTGAATCTGTTATCGACGAACAATTGTTTAGAAACAAAGACTGCCAAAAATGTGTAGCTGCCGAGTACCTTCCATTCAATTAGGTATGGTTTCGCAAGCACACGCTAGAACAGGGTACTTTTGAACAAAGCAAACTACTTCATTTTTTCAACGAGCGCAGCCTTTTCAGTTATCACCAGTGGCGTGGACTGAAATACGAGATTATCTGGAAGTGTAATGAGAGTCAAACTTGTCAAATGATTCCTTATTTCAGAAATACTTTATAAGGGTTCAACTGGCTAGTTCCACTCCTTCGCGCACCGTAAGGCTGAATATTATTTTCATAAATTAATCTACATTTTTGTTGCTTATTTGGCTAAGTACCCAAACTCGCATTACAAGCTCACGATAAGGTTGATGCTTCTTCTTTCGCTCCACCCATTGTCAGCGCGTGTGTTCTGAAACAGGAAGATTTCGTGAATGATTTACTCTTTAAATTGACTTCCAACCCAAAGTTTAAGTATGCTGCATTGTATACGACTTTAGGTTCCGCTTGGTCGCTGTTAATTTTCATCATACTTTACCACCGATTGTGCGAAAAATGCAGATTTCGTTACTGTCCTTGAAGTTGGTCACCGCGTCAATGCGCAGTTTGTGGACTTTCGGATTGCCTTGCATCCCAGTTCACAGTGATCATCGCCTTCGTGTGCCAGTCTGTTTATTTAAATCTACATTTGAATCCACATCCTATGCACGGACATATAAACTGTTTAAGTGGTTTGCATGGTTCGGTTCAGTTAGGGCGGATTAGTTTTATCATACGATAATTTATAAACTGTAATCTTGTAAACAATTCGGTTTTTTATCAAAAAGCACATGTGGTTAATTTTCATTATAATGCGGGAGCACTGTTATCTGAGTTGTGCGCCAACTCAAAGATGTACACGACTGCAGCAGTAACACAAGTTGAGTATCCAGCTAACTCTGCCAAAAAAACAGTGCAAGTTTTGATATACTCATACCCCCTCAGCCGACGGGAACAATCATTCGCTCTCCCAGGATCCCACCGACAGTCCACCCCCGATTTTCTAAATATTATAGTCACTGTCTTCAAAAAATATTGTTTGATGTCGACCGTATGCTAGAGGAGAGGTTGCATGCCATTCATCCGTTGGAAAGTCATTCCATTATTTAGCCGTTCTGTAGCAACCACATTTTATCTATAGCGAAACAGTCTGGTCACGAGAAAATAGCATATATCACGTACATCGTGATGTCAAGCCTTGTGCAGTTCGGACTGCTCTGTAAACAGACCTGTCGAAGTACAAACTCATCCACGAATTCTGAAATAAATGAGTACATTGGAAACTATTTTTCCTATTGCCTGGACCCTTCTGCCTTCCACTATTTCACTCACTCACCCATTCCTTGTATATATTGCCAACTACCAGAAACGGTTGGCTCATATACATGTCCGTTCGCTTCAACCAATTCATACGACAACATAAAGTTTAATACTGCGCCTTCTGTTAACTTTCCAGAATGTTTTTGTCTTGTTTCCTCATATTTGTATAGCGGCGATGGTATTACTTAAAGCTTGTATTTGTGTGATGAATTTTTTGGGTGCTATTTCAGCGATTACACTGATTTATGGCTGTTTCTGCTGGCAATCTCGATAATGTGTTTCTTATAGTGACTAGTGTGTGACAGCAGTTACCGGTTTCGTATCGCACACTGATGAGAGATCGTGTTATGCAGAACCAGTCAGCACATCATTGACTGAATAGCCGTTGAGTGAGTACCAATAAGTCGACAGATGCTGTGGTTCGGCAACACACCAATTAATCGATATATTTCCCGGGTTAGGAAGCTACTGAAAGAATAATGCCGAAAATGTGAAGTCTGCTCAGATTGTTTGTTTGTACGTGCTGTTGCGCAATCACAGGCACTATTCAGGTCTATGAGAGAAACACTGGATCATGAGCAGGCTTGTTCGTTAATCGGTCGTTCTCTACCATCAAAATACTTCAGTCGCAATTTTTCACAATTCACCGAGTACATTATTATTTTCTAGTCATATAAATAGATTACTACATCGTCTGCAACTGTTTAAGTAATTCCACACCTTTTCAATTGGACGGCGGTCTTTATTCAATTTTCAATTTATTTGTCTAATATAAAGGCAATTTTGTTTGATTGCCGCCAAGCGTTAAAGCAATCCATAAAGATGATACAACCTTAATTAACTTCCAATCGTTTATTAGCCAACTTGTAAAAGGACTGTGCAAATGGTGCTACACCTTCGTAGGAACCTATACTACACCTGTGTGCAGACAATTCAGTTTCTTGCTATTTAAATCAGTCTGTTCCAATTTCACATAACCGTCTCACGTTTGTACATTTGTTCGTCGAAGCGACCACATACAGGAAAAGAGTTTTTCCAGTTTTCTTCTATTTTGTAGTAGTCAAGTAATAATTGTGGATGTAGGAAACAGATTAATCACTTAATCCGTGACGTTTCTTTTCTAACACTTTTGTCGGTTATTTAAATCACACAAGGGCATCCATTTTTAGAGCCTGTGTATAGATGCTCACAGCTGAAATACTGTCACGAAATGGAACTGAATGACAGTGCACTAAAGTTTTTGAAGTCAGTTTGTCGATACTTCCAAATCCCCGTATTGTTCTCTCTCTCTCTCTCTCTCTCTGAAGTTTCAATAATATCGACCAATTTCAAGTTGAACCTCACTCATATTTGATCGTAGCTTCCGTATGGAGACGGAAGATCCTGCGAACCTCCTACGGAAAGAAGCAACAGGTTTGAAATTTATTGACTGTAAAGCTCGTCAGTAGTGCCTATTCTTAAAACTGCTGAGACTGGGAAATCTGTCACGCTTTCACTAAACAACATTGTTGATCTATGCATCATTGGTTTTCTATTGGACATGGCTGAAGTTACATTCTTGGAAACCGCCTAAGTGTAACGGAGTATTCGCTCGGTCACCTCGAAGGATGACGCAGTTACTGCCTGTTAACCCCAATCGATAACCGCGTGATTAATACTGTGGTAACAGCTGGAAATCCCTGATCTCAAAAAAAAACACGTTAGGAAAGCATATGTTATTATAACGGGCTCTAACAACAACAAAACTGCAGTATACATAAATGTCAACAATTGTCCTATACTCAAAACTGTCTCATTCCCTTGAACTCAACTATTCACATACATCCAACTAGAAAGCCTAGACTAGATTGTCTTTCGCATGCCCTACTCACATATCCTGAAACGTCTGACTTAAAATCACTGTTAACACGTTTCGTTATAAGAAAGCAACGTGGACTATGAATGGGGTGTTAGACTATACTTGTACTGCTTTTCCAGGCACATGTTACCTTAAAAATACGAGAATAGTATAATATCTAGTCATTCATTGTGAAACAAACATATTGGAATGATAATTGAACGGCGACGCTGACTTTTCGGGATTCTAAGAGTGGATCATAAGCCTCTCGCTACTTACTGAGAGCCTTATCGTCTAACAACAAAATCGGCTGAATAAAAACCACAATATTATTCTTTTATTTTAGTTTTATATTCGTTCTTCCCATTACGTTAATGATTATCAGAGTGATTATATCTGGCTATAAAAAAAACTAGAGGCTCCTTTAGTCTGCATCTTTCATTCCATGTACCTTGGTTCGTTTGAACATTCTAAGCACTTCATATGCCGGTTTTGCCTTGAACATACTGAAATGATAGTCTCTAGTGAATAAACAAATCAAGCCGAGTGATTTTCAGGGAGTGGTGCAGGCTGCAAGTTGTGGATAGATGCCGGATACGCTTATAGTGCTCCCGTTTCTCTTACGGCTAAAAAGAGTTTACAGTAGTTAGAGCAGATGCCAACTTGTCAATACTATCGACTATTGACTTAATGTTTGGAGTCTCCGGTCATGCTTAATGTGAGGTCACTAGCACTGTGGTTAACATGTTGGTCTCAAAAGCATGGGGGGGGGAAGAAATGGTAACTCTAGTCCGAACCAGAATGCGCACTGCCGGTGAGCTGTAATAAGGACGAAACTCGAAGTAGATCATTCCGAAGGTTTATCTGAATGCAAATGCCACGAACAACCATGGGTTATTTTTCATTTTGAAATAGCCTAGATTCTCAAACTTCTGTTAAACTCTTAAACCATGCTCGGTTGGTTTAGTGAAGTAAGTAACTTCGAACTAAGTTCTGATCACGGGCTTCTTCATTAGTTTCAACGGAGGGATGCTGTTTATTCTGTATCCGAAATTATGTAGCAATTCGATCACCATTCACACTGGGTTGTGACTGAAAGTTTGGGAATTATCATTTAGTTATGCCTACTGTGAGGTTACTGACGTTGTGTTTAACAATCTGGTATTACCTCTGGATGTCTGGAGTAAAGTATTGGTTTCGACGAGGATATGTACTACGAGTGACCTCTGATATGAGGTGAAACTCGAATTCGTTGCTTTGTTTTGCAGTAGGCAGGCTGAAAAAAATATGTGAATGCGAAGTCTGCAAACAGGTATGGGTGGTGTTTAGTTGGAAAACGTGTCTGTAGTTTGTACTGAAAAATCCTACAGAATAAAAAATTGTAAGTGAATATTGAACCATGCAACATTGGGTTGATCTCATCATTTCTTATGCGTGCATACGTTTATTGACAACTAGTTGGTGTGTCAAATTATATTATGGGGTAGTTGATCACGGAAGTGCGAATGGGGATGCCTACATCCACTTTGTAAACTAGAATCCACAAAGTGAGTCAGATTATTACAAGTTGAACATCACTCACAATTGATCGCAGCTGTCGCATTCCCACAGACTTTCCAGTCGGCCCCTTTCGAAAAGAAGCACTAGACTCGAGTTTTGCTCTCATTAGAGCTCGTCAGTAGTGCATATCATCGCCACGTGAGGTCAAAGGTGTAGTGGTAAACACGGTTGCCTAATAAACAGCGTGTTTGTGGTTCAAGTCCCGGCAGTGGCGATTATATGCACCGCTGGCGGGCGCTAATGAGAGCGAAACTCGAGTTAAATTATGTTTTTCCTAGAAGTATTCAGGTATTCATCATTTTGTTCCGGGTACGTGTATCCCTTTACTGGTATGACCACGATATGGGTCGCAAAATAGAGCAGAGTTTATTTTTTTCAAGAAACTCCAGAGTCTGGATTGTTGTTTGTCTTCTAATCTTGAGAAAGTATATCTAATCATAATAGAAGCATGCATTCACCGATGCTGAGCCGGATATGATCTGAGCAGTTTACAAAATCTAACTGTTGATATGCAACCCTACTGACAAAAAGTCCGAAAAATGTAGATGTCACTGGTGAGCGCTGACATACACTTGTGTTGGTTGAGTGCACTGTTTGGCTCTTAAAGAGCCAGCATTCAACTGGTTTTTAATCGACCTAAAGGATATTGCCCTCGTCACCTTTTCAGTCAGCGTAGAAATGTGTAACAAATATGACCAGCGTACTTACTGATCGTGGGCTAATTTTTTATACAAAATGTTTCCCCAAAAGCACAACAGCGAGACATTTGTTTTCCAGTAAAAAGCTGTCATAATATGACAAATACAACGGAACTGTTGGTTGAAAGTGAGATTATGTACAGATACTTACGGGATCATCCTTAAGGAAGCTACCGGCGAGCAGAGGGGATCAATTTCTATGATTTTATTGTATTCAAAATTATCGTCTTGACTTTCTACTGGAATTTATTCCGTAGGCTCTCGCAAAAATGTTAGGTGTTGTTTTTAGGATCAAGGCGTTAAGTTCAACTTCGACATACAAATTTTGAAGTTAAACATTTGGGTGTTTTCATTGTCTCCAAACTTCTCTTCCGTTATTTCCACAAGTCAGTCCCTCTACCAAAGCACTGTTGCTAACAAATCAGAGTGGAGGTTTCATATTCAGGTTTTGTTACCTGAATCTATTCTATTCCGTTGAAAACAGGTTTTGAAGTGAATGACTTATCAAAGGCAGTTTCGGCATGCGGTATTGATGAAAAATCACAACAATTTTTAACGATTATTGACAACTGGTTTTAAAATCTCGGCATTCCCAAGACCCTAACCTATAAGCTGTGCACACACTACATTCGGACAGAAATCTGTGTGCCTTTTGCATTTCACGCATTTTGGTAGAGTTCAGTGGTTCAGAGTTAACGGCTTATCACTGACGTCGTTTAATAACCATAAAGCTAAATCCTCCATCTTGTGAATACACGCCTACTATCCTCACCTGTGATGCTCTTTTTCAACTTTGCTTGCTGTTGTGGTGAGGGATTATGAATCTTGCCCCAAGGCTATAATCTTCTTGCAACATTGCCAGTGGCGATGTAAACAGTGCATATGATCGCATTAAAACCAACAAACTCTTGTCTCAGTTTGAACTTCTCAATGTTTTTGTTTCTGAACCTACATTACCGATATCAATGTTGTCCACCTATACATCTCTGATACTCACAAACACAACTGCGTTTTTGAGGCGGGGTCTTTTGACTAGTGTAGATCCTCAGCTATTCGCGTTTTTGTTGAATTAGTTCTACAACTAGTGAACGTTTATTTTCTGAGATGTGTAGTGCTATTTTCTTTCTTAATTCGAACTGACATGCATGTGACCATGGATCATTAACCCCATTGTAATCCTTAAATATCAAGCTACTGAACTTCAGCCTGGACCTAAGAAATCCGAAATTATTCTCCGGATGCATTTTCCGGATGTGGCCTTCCAGCTGTGTTTATGTAGACGTGTCACGAAGTTTTGTCGAAACGTATGATTAAACTGACTGATTGCACAGAATTTATACTCTTCGGCCTACCTATTACGTGAACAATCTGAAGTGCAAGGCAACCCAGAGGACTAGCAGCAAAGAAGAGGGCTTGTTATTTGCCAGGACTGATTATCATAATTGTTGCCAAACAAGCGGAGTTGTCACAACTGAATGAAAATTATCTTCCATTCTCCATATCTCAATTAATTCATGGTTTCACTCACTGCTGTAAGCAAAAATCCCTCATAAACAAATTGGCACATTCAAAAATCGACACCGATCTATGCTCACCAATTAGTCATGCGGCTTAAGCTGGAAACGTTCTGAACGATCTTTATATTAGTGAATATAGAATGAATCAGACAAACTTCTATTAAAAAAGAACAGTGGAAAACACGTATGAGATTGACGTCCTTTAATAAAGTGACTGGTAGGACTGTCAGTAAAATGTGGATAGTCTGTTGTCTTGGATGTCCGGAAGCATTGCCAATTCTCAATTAATTGCAAACATTCACAAATAGACATGACTGTAACCAACAAATGTCACCGTTTACTCCTTCAACCACTGATTAACCACCTCTGTGTATCCAAAAAGAAGGCTGTTCTCTTAAACTAGGATTAAAACTGGACAATCTGCACTATTTCCCGGACTTTTCTTCATTTGAGTTGTCCACTGTGATATGCTCACTAGCCACATGTTTACCACTAGCCAGGTTTGTTAATTTGCCATGTTTGAATTGCGCCTGTTGAAATGCAGCGAGTCAATTGTCTTTATTCAGAACTGTGAATCCAGTGGTGAGACATAGAAACATGAGAATATATGCATTCGAAACAGATGCATATGGCCTGAAACCATAAAGTCACAGTGACCGATGATATGGCCATTTGTCTACTGTTTTCCAACAGATCTGCCATACACCTATTGAACATGGTTGTCACTACCGTCTAATTGACTGTGCTGTGAATTTCCTTATAAATGCAAAAAAAATTATGCTTACATAAAACTGTTGTTAAAAGATAGCACGATTCTTCTAGAAGATAATTTGAGTTATACATTGAATTAGAAGAAAACACTCAAAGTTCACAATAACAAGCGTAGCCTTCAATCAAAAGTGCATGAAAGGCTTCTCCTGATGGTCTTAGCAGCTTCCCAGTTTGACAAGGGTTATCGAGGTCAGCGCTGAATTGCCTGTTAGGCTGAAGTGTCCTGTCGAACTTTACTGTCGGCGAGTGGCATGGAACGTTCGAGTAAAGAGATTAAAAAAAGGTCGCAATCGATTGAAACTTTCCATTTCACCCAGGATTTGTAGCTGACCACTTTCGGAAAGAGGTTTGCACTTGTTGGGGTTCGCTAAGCTTGCACACCTTCAACACGGCCGGCATTAAGGCGCTGGTAACACTTTGTTCTACGCAACCGTTTTGGCCGCTTGGTCTTTCAGCTCCTCTCAAGCATACCCACGCTCTATGTAAAAGTTGACAACTAAGTGCTTACATTCTACTAACCTAAAACAAATACCGTTGGATTATTACACCCTGTCAATCTAAGGTCAGGCAATTCATCGAATTTTCGCAAACAGTGTTTACTTCTTTTCGATGCAAATCGCAAATCACTTAAACTCACAACTTCTGTACCACGAGGACCAGACAACGTGTATACTAAAGAAACGTTAATGGTAACTAAAACTCATTCGAAAAATTTCATTTCCCCAAAGTTCACAGTAACTTTAGTTTGAAGATTTACTGTGTATATGTGACGGGCTTTAAAATAGAGCTTAGCGGCTACCTGAACGTTTTAGAATATAAATGGAAATATCTGGGCTTTTCACAAAGTTTTCTTGCGTGTTACTGGTTACAACTAAAAAATACAATTTTACTTACGAGTGCATTTCGAAAGCAAACGATACTGCTGCTTTAACTTGAAGTGTTTCACTTAAATAAACATACTACGACTAAATTCGTTTGTGATAGGATCTAGAAAAAGAATGGTTTTTGAGAAATAAGTAGACACTTCTGAGCTAACATGGAGAGGAACCTATTGTGGTAAGCATTTAACTTTTACCATGCAAAATAATTTTTCCAAATTATTTTCACGTTTGCTGCTGTACGATTTTCTTAGTGCTGTAGTGCACTCTATCAAGTGCGTTCGTGGGAATCAGCTATTCTGACCTATATCTACTAGTTTAATAATAATGTGCATGAAAGACAAAGTCAGACATGTTTAGGCAGCGCTTTGAATCCCAAATCCAACTATTTCAACAACTGTGCGCAATACATCTTATATCAAGTCACACATTGATGACAAAAATAAGTCCATTTACCAAACGTGTAGACGTGAAGCATTTGTAATTGAAAATATTCTTTCATTTTGAACAATGTTAACAAACGGGCTGCAACTCAAGTACATTCTTAGAAATTTTACCCTAATTTACTCCAACGGTTTCTGTGCGATATGTACAGTTGGGTTTGGATTAGTTTCGGCACAGTTTGTGTATAATTTTTCACAGCTCAATTTATTTTGGCCCATACTTCATGTACGAGTAAACTTAGGCGACTTTTCCGGCTGCGTTCTTCTGACTTCAAAGAATTCCGCTAAAAAATGGTTACTTGACATTATTCGAATCACTTGGGCGGATGCTCTATAGCTGAAAGCAGAGGTTAGTACTGGAACAACACATGTTATTTATAACAGCTCCTTCATACAGACAATTCCTTGCAAAACTGGTTTCGTGAGGTAACCAACCAGGTCGCCACGCACTTGCCCTCAAATTCCTGAAGAAGCACTGGAATGAATAATCCAGGGATGTGGTCGTCGAATAAGATTAACAAGATGGTTATCGTGTCAGCAGTGAAGGCAATCACGTCAACTGAGCGGCATTCACGAGTGAAATTATCTAAAGTATATTATAAGGTGTTTCTGCATAATGTGTGGCTGAATTTGCCAAGGACCTTATGAATGCTTCATGCGTAAAGATTCAATCCCCAGTCCCGACGAAGTGAATTACAGTTGCATAATTCCCATGGTTCTTTTGGAAATGACCTGCAAGAACCATTTATCGAAGTGAAAAGGTAATAACCAATTTTGAATATCGTTTAAAGTATATCTACCAAACATTTAAGCATCTGTCAGTGATTCCCAAATAGATTTCACATCACAATAGGCAATCCTCGGTTTCCAAAGTGGAATATGAACGCTGTTCGACTGTACACTTCATGCACTGCTAGAAGTTACTCAAACCATAATTGTTCCACGAAAATTTTGCAACGTTACTGATGAATAAGACCGCTAATGTACAATAAAACTGCGGACAATCACTCAAACAAACACTCCTTCATTTAAAGATACTTTATTGTAAGAAAACTGTAAAAGGTCAGGTAGTTTTTGACATGTGTGGGAACAGCATTTCAGTAAATATCAGAGTAGAGATTGTGAAATTTACGGTTAGTGCGGATACTTTACACAAATAATCTTGGTCTCTCAGTGGTCATTTTTAGTCATGAACTTAATAACTACTCATATTCAGTTAGCCAAGTGAGAACATTTTTTGTCTGTCGGAAAGCATCTTTCACTTCACGTACTTAAATTTATAAATCAAAGAAACGTTTATCTGGCTAGATATTGTGCGGTAATTCGCCGATAATATAGACTTTTAGCTGCTGTTGCAGTTAAACGAAGGAACTGTTGGACTGAATTCATCTGCAATCATTCTCAAAGAAAAACGTCAAAACATCTTTCTGTGCAGCCGGTAATAGAGAATACTAAGGCTGTCTAAAGTAATAAGCGCAAGAGAAGGACAAAATTTTGGATCCTAGGAGTATGTTACATAATGCCGCTACAGAAACCTGGGTTAATCAAAGAAACTCTAGCCCACCTTGGTATTCTAAATGCATCCTAACTTATTTCATGAGTTGGTTGTAGACCCAAGCTTACCTTGACCGACCCATGACCTGGTAATAGTAGTTGAGAGCTCTGAAATAGGCTTCCATATGCCGTTCGTCACGAAAAACCGCTGGCGGATCAGGAAAATCTGCCCACATCCCTCGGGCATCAGCACCAGGAAGTAACTGTAGATTTGGAATTCTCAGTCGCAACAGCATGAACCAAGAAAACCACGGAGTAACCTTACAGTTAGCAAATAGCCTAGTCCAAAACGGATTGCAGTAGATTGGTGTCTCTAGTTCCTGAACAGAGCTCGAAATCACCGCTTGCGTTAGATGACAGCAGTTATTCAAGAGTATCCAAACTGTAACACATATGAGACTGGAATATAGAAAAGTATTCCTTTTGTTGACAGCCGTAATATTCACAGTTCTCCAGAGCATTATATTACAAATTTGTTGGTCGGAATCCCAATATTAATCAATAGAGAATTCGTCAACTATTATAGGCAGCACCATTGATGCTATATTAGCGATGCTGGTAAGAGTATAATTGGGAAATGATCTCACCACTTTAGTCCATTTTGTCAACATTGTCTGCCTATTTTCGAGTGTGCAAAAACAACTCAAAAAATTGTCAGATCATTGGTCTGTGAAATAATAAACTGGCCAATGGTAGACCAGTGTGTGAAACGTCTGCAAACGTGTCGAAGTGGTGAAACTATTATATCCAAAAGGTGACTAGCGAAAAGTGAATTCATTTTCGTTTTCAGAAAATAATTAAAACCGTATTAACAAATGCACTATGAGAAGCTGATGTAGCGTGAATTAATCAATAGCTTAATGAAGATCTTTAGCAAATGATGCTAGGTAAAGCATAACCTATTCAGCGTGTCTTTTAAGTTAACCATCTCCAATGGCAACAGTTTAAGACCAAGCAGTTTTGACCACTATTTCTGTTTTTTCAGAAGAAATGTATTCTTTCAGATTGTTACAGTGCTGACACTTACTGTATATCAGAACATCACAAGTGAACAAGACTGTTTGAATGTTATAAATAAAATCTTAAAAACCAACCTCCAAAATGTCAGAAGCCCACTTTAGAAATTTTCAAACTGGCCTAGTTGCTGCGGTGTTGTTTCTTCTCTATTATCTTACAGCATCCTGTTCGTAGTATGAGGAAGAAACGACGTTTACATTACACTAATTTCTTCCCAGGATAATGATATTCCCAGCCGTAAGGTAATCATCTTTACAATTTTACTGGTCTGCTGAGTTCGGAAGCTCTTCACTCGGACCTAAATCAGGACATCAGTAGGCCAATTCCAAGACGTAAACTGCAAACTAGGAGCAGTATTACTGAGACTTTAGTACCATGATTGATAATTTTCAATCTAGGAAATGGCTACCATTTACAAACATGTGTTTAACTAACTAAATAAAAAGGATCGCTCGATGTACTGACGTGAGAATGGAAATTTCATTCTCTGTGTACTACAACCAGCATACGTATTCCTTTAACTACGGATTAATTCTTAAACGGTAATGGCCGTTGTTGTTTTTTCGTTTTCTTTCCTAAGCACTTCAACTACCGTCAAATACTGTGGCCGACTAACTTGTGTGTAACAGGACCGTCTTTACTGAACGTTTGTCCATCAATGAATGTTCCACTGCGTCACTACGGTGTCAGTGAGTCGCAAGAGAAAGATAATTTTTAAGTGTTTCGAAGCTGCTCCTAATTACGATAATTAATGTTTTCATCCTTCTTACCTCAAATCAGCGCTGGTATTCCAACGTCCTTTGGGTGAATGTTGTCGATACGATTAGGGTCAGAGTGCTTTCATCTTACAGTTGTTTCGTTTATCATGTTTGACCTAAACTGCCTATCGTTCTCCACGTCTGTTTCTTTAACCACCACCAGTCCTGAGTCAACTTCGTAGAGGATGAATATCAAACCCTATCCTAAGTAAACTCGGTGTTGCCGCGCTTCTTAGGATACGCGTAGAACCAATCTTTCCCGACCGACTATGTTGCGCTATGACTGTCAGTCCTTATTGTTGAACGGCCGCTCTACTTGGTATAATGATACAACTTCCCAGCGGACGTCTGCTTGAAACACATGCCACCGTATTCAGTAACGGTAACGAAACATTTGGGTAAAGTTCTCTTTGCTATCACAAGCTTTTAGCACTGAAACAGACTTTTCCTGGGGCGCACATGAAGAAGCAATCAAGTGGTGGTATATTGCACAATCTTTGTTCAAGTGAAGTTCGCTACATCTTCTCAAGTACAAATAATTAATACAAAATCGTCACTTGTAGAGTCTCTTGCCAAGGTATGAGAAATATCCGTGGGGACTATCAAGGTAGTGCTGGTGGAATGAACTGTTCATCATGCATGTACAACGCTAGCTTCAACCGTTGAGAAGCAGCCGCCTCGGCAAAGTGGAATAAATATTTATTCCGGTGGATGGAAGTGACTGGGAATGTCGACGGACTACCAATGTTACGATTAGTCTTAATCACGTGACGCACAATGGATGAACCCGGTGACGTTTGTGGATCAACTGTGGCGTCGTCCGCACACTTTCCAACTGGTTGGATGACGCGACTGCAAACCCAGTTAGGCAAATATTATGCCACCCTGATTTGCAACTGCCCATCCGTCACTCCTATGTAGTTGAAATGCACCCACGTGGGTATAGGTTCACGAAGTGCAAGATGACGGGGAGAGATAGGTTACCTTTGGTGGCGGGTTTTGGTGGTTTAGTATTTTCAAAACTGACAACTACTTTGGCTGTGTAGAAAAACTCGTTCAGCAACGGAAGTTAACCGTCGTTTCAACATTAGACAGCCATTATCATCCTTGAATGGAAGTCTAATAAACGTAGATTTTGGCTTGCCTAGTTGGACAGTTTGATTGTTGACCTGTGGTTTACTGACTCGTCTTATAAATCACTCAATGCAACTGCCTGTTCTCATGTCTTCACCATTCTGACTTTCTTCAGATGAGACCCAACTGTGAAAAGTCAAATCTTCGGCTGAATTCGAACCAGCGACACAATCACCATGCATCAACGCGACCAGTAATCTGAAAGCTAAGCAACGAAGCCAAACTGGGAGCTAGGAAATTTCATACTTGGATTCTGTTACCCACCTACCCGTCATATATGAAATCTACCAAATGATCCGGGGTACCGACTGTCCCGGCATTAGTTTTCAACCGGTTCAAGCTAGAATGCACCAACGCCACTGGTGAGCTTAGGAATTATATTACTAACATGTAGTTCTGCAGATTTATGATTTTAGATCGGACCCAAATGTGAAGAGTCAGGGCTTCGGCTGGATTTGAACCACCGACTGATTTTGCTTATCATGCCGGCATTGTTTGCCATTTTCGTCACCAATTTTCCGTGAACCAGAAATGTTACGCCAAGCCATTGGCCTTTTTCAAATTAAATTCAATGAATCACTTCAAAAGATTTTGCTTTCAATCACATCTGTAAAGACCTCCTGCAATTCTGGCTGGTAGTCGGCCTGGCCCCATCTTCGTGATGTTTACATGGGCATAAAATGTCCTGTATTCATCTGATGCTATGCGCTCCCTGGCAATGTCATGTTCCATATGCAATCTTTTGCGTACTCCCTAATCGAATTAGTTCAGCCCTCCTTGTATTCCTATTTTCCCTAGCCAACTCGTCCACTAAAATCTGCAGCACTTCCGAGATCAAAACTTCAAGATATATGAGTTAAGTGCTATCGTAACGCACTCGAAATAATCGATGGACTCTGGCTGGCACGTCGTTGGTTGAATGAGAAAAAAAAACAATTTCTTCCGAACGGAATTAACGCAACCGAAGCCATGTCTCTTGCTGGTTGAAATGCCTTCCTGCAACGCCCATGTTCAACTCCATTTGTCCACGAACAGTAAATGCCTGTGCGTTAATTGTCATGATATGAGAGTTGTGTCAGTCCTTATTCGTCAAAACTGTCACTAATAGTAAGCTGTAGGTTTTATATCCAGAGAAGTTGTAACTGCGGTTGTTTTATCGTCTTCACAATAAACAGGCTTATGATGATAGTCACAGACAATATCGGCTGGAAAATTCCTGTTTGAATGAAATATGTTTCAGGCCACGGAAGTTACTGTTTGAGCAGACAGCTTTAAACTTCGTGCATGTCTGACATGATTATAAGAAACTTACGGCCATGTGTGCTCTTTTCACTATCGCTTGTGACGTGGCCGAGTGCATGAGACATGCGGCGTTGTCAATTGGTCATACATTGGTAGTAAGCTCCAATAGTCTTCATTTTTCCTGTTTTATGGGAGTGGTTGAAGTGTATTGGTGGCAATAGAATCGACCCCACGTGTTTAACATTACAAAATGATCATGGCAGAGTACATGGATATGTTTGTGCAATTGCTGTGGATAAAGAAGATATGCGAAATGCCGAAAAGACATGAGGCAAAGTTATAGCAACAATATGACCTGTCTGGACTAACCGCTGGTAACCTCTTTGTCATCACAGGACCTCTACATGTACTGATGATCAGGAATGCTTTTCATACCGTGGTTCACAACAATTTGAGATGCGTTCAGTGGTATCTCTGTTGACCGAAAAGACATTGAAAGGCTGAGATTATGGGCGAGCAGACTTGGCAGACTTGGTACATTAGAAATATGCTAATTTAATTCCGCCTCGGATGTTGGTAGAGATTACACTTGTTACAAAAATAGCATCACACAATATCCAGCACTCATCGCTCCTTAGTTCACATCCAACACAATTACCCACAAGTCAAGAAACAGGAATCAGGAGATTTCTGGTACCAGCTGCATCAACTTAAGGGCAGATTGTTTCAATCCCTAGGGACTTACAGGGGATCACATTAAACGTTCGCTTTTCTGAGTGGGTTACAATCACCATCGGATGCGGAAATCTGGGACCACACTTTGTAGAAGTCTGAACGTTCATCAGAGCTCATCTTCAGGATAGTCAAGGATGAATGTCGAAGGATGACTGAAATAACAATTACCTCTGAGTTGACAGCAAAATACTCAGCAGCCAAAAAGTTGAACTATAATTTTCACCAAGTGCAGCCGGACAAAAATTTTTCATTTCCGGTGAATCCAATAACCACCAGCCAATTCCTTCTGTTGCACGTTGTAAACTTGCGGACTAACATTTTGTGAACAATTTTTCGCATATAAACCGGCCCTGCAGCTTATGTGGTGGGAAATGAGATAAGCGAGCATATCGTTACCACATTAAACACATGGGTCCTCAGTCAAGGAGATATCACCCCAAAATCTCCGGGAGTCATTTGAAAACATTTTTTACATCTGGTATTGCCCTCAGTGTCAATGCTATCACAGATTTTGATTTTAAAAGCAGCTTATACATTACTGCCAACTGTTTCCTATTACTAGTCCAGTTTGATTTTGCTTCAAACATTGCTATTTTCACATGCTGTTCAGTGAAAGCTTTAAAATGTCCAGAACTTCAACTTGCTAGTAAACTTGTCCATAATGCTTCTTTGCAATCAACCGATTGTTGAAAGAACCTCAAAATGTGTATACTACCTTCGATGCCGCTATTTTTTCCCATCGGTCTACGTAATAATTGACTCTTCATTCAATTTGGTTGACATTCGGTGGAGTTGAAAATACAGAGTGGTCTCCTTCATACTTTATTCTAATTTGGCCATCAAAGGCAGTATTTATTCTACGCTTAGAGCAACAGCAAGATGTGTTAGCTGCGCAG
Source organism: Paragonimus heterotremus (assembly GCA_013368495.1). Taxonomy (NCBI): domain Eukaryota; kingdom Metazoa; phylum Platyhelminthes; class Trematoda; order Plagiorchiida; family Troglotrematidae; genus Paragonimus; species Paragonimus heterotremus. The sequence goes on along the minus strand of LUCH01000082.1, from coordinate 17,893 downwards.
ATGCTAGGAATACCCCTCATGTTATCTCCCAGTTATAAGGGGAACATGATACGGTTTTTTCCAACAACCGTAGATTATACATTGCGACAAAAACGAAGTCATAGGCAATACAGAAAGCAGAAGTAAATTTTTCTACAGATGTTGTTAGCATTATTAACTACTCAGAGTTAGGAGCAATAACCGTCGCTGTGAGAAATTCAGTAAGATCACTCTCCTTGTCCGTGGACTCTTCTATGTTTTAGGTAGTGCACTAGGAGGTCATCGATATCAAATTCCAGTGCCCTTGTACAGCAGCGTAAACTCAGCTATGGAAGCTTACTTACAAAGATTTGCAACTCTGATAAACATCTCCGGATCCAGGTCGACAGTGAATCGAAGCATGCGTTAACAATAAATTTACTTAAAAACTGGTATCACCATAATCGACCGGCATTCAGGATAAAGATGGTTGCATCGACATTCTTATAAATCGTGGACGCACTGCTTTCTGCCGTTTGTCAGTGTATCATATTCATCAGCCACATTGCTGAATAACACTTCAGCCATTTACTCGAATTCCGGAAATGAATGGAATAGTTTGGTTTTCATATTTACCGAAGTGTCTTGTTTCCCCAAAAAACGTCTTTACCTACGTTTCGTTACTGACTACAGTGGACAATAGTCATATTCAGAAAAAGTCAGTCATTTACGAGATGTCATCAACTTAGGATGTTAGTACACTCTATTCATATTTGAGTAAAACCAATTACTAAAATTAAAGTTTTACAAGGTAATGCACGGCAAACGTTTTCATTTCACACCGGGAACAAACCATTGTTAGTCATTCTTAATGGGAAAATTAATATTCCAACTCACGTTGTAATTGTCCTCAGTGATGGAATACCATCCACTTAGGCTTCGATTCCAATTTTTGGCGTCTGTATCAGAAGTTTGACACGCAGAAGTGCTGTCTTATTTGATTGTTGGTTATTGCATCCACCAAGCCTATGTTTACATAGCCTTTTGCGTAACTAACAATTACCGCAGGTATACTCAATGGTGCTTTCAACGATGGTAGTAATGTCATTCAAGTCTAATTCTTTCTAACACGCGAGTAGTCAAAGAACATCATTGAAACGCATCCGCACAAATTCTTCATATGACTTTATTTGGGAGTTTCAATACAGTTTCCCGAAGAATACCGAGGACTGAGTAAGACAAAATCCTTGTCATGCGGTTACGTTTATTGGTCTCCTGTGGATCTGAGCATTCATGAACTGGCTAGACGGCACAGTCAGTGCACAGCAATTTCGAAGTTATCTACTCTACACAGATTTTGTTGGACCAGTTAATGATGTTTGTGTTCCGACTGTTGCTGATTCTACATCTGAAAGGCTAAAATATGGCGTCATAAGGAGACAGACCACCCATTCAACCATTAGCTCATTGAAAAGTCTATTCTGCTGCTTAGATTTTTCGAGGTCCTTGTTTGAGGTAAGGGTGCTAATTTCACATCCAGCAAGTTCTCATTATTTTGTTCAGTAAATGACACTGGTCATCTAACAGCTCCACCGTTCCATGTTTTAGCTGCTTCGTTTGCTTGGAAGCAAACTACGGACGACTTATGAGATTATAGTGCTTAGACCTCATTCTAGTTGCGACCCTCAATTTACACCGAACGTTTTTACAATTTCCTCAGAAACGATCCAACATCGGAGACATTGTGTATTCCAAAGATTTCATAAGCCAACTTTCAGCGTCGATTCCTAAGACCTTTGCATGTTGACGTGGGTAGGTTGGTTGTGAATTGAGAATCGGAAATAAACAACGGATCTGGCACCCTCAATAAGTTTCGCGAGCTACGAACGATCCGAAAATGATGAAACCATTTCAAGTGACTTCTGATATTGACTGCTAGGAGAAGTTCCGGACACCGAAGTACAAACGCCGCCCATGCAACCAAAGGCACTGGACTTTGGTGCACCACGCTGTACTGGGCTGTCATGAGACTTCGTCATAGAAGCTGACCTCTTAAACAACTACTCCAACTGGATCTAGAGAATATATCCTATCATGCTCGAACCATTAGTGGGGTAGACGAAAGACATTACAGTTACCATGTGAGCAAACAGCTTATTTATCCTGCATGTATTCGACCTTGATGGTGAGTAACTTATAGTAATTTATGTTGTTCTCTACCTGGGCGGTCTTTGTTTTTCCTGCCTCTCTGGTCGTGTTGCGAATAACTGGCAAAACTTGCCGCGATGTAAGACAGCAGATATTCATCCGCTACTGTCATGTATTTCAAAACAAGATAAACACCACACGATCGTAAACTGGTGTGATTCTTAGGCATCATATTCAGTGATGATTCTAACTCAATTTTTGGAGGTCGAACGGTCCAGGTTGCAGCATATGCTGAACCCCGTTTTTGTCTCAATTTTTGAACGTTATGATGTCTTAAAAGTTATAACAACCAATATTATGCTTGATTACCGCTCTATAAAAATTTAGTCTTATAAATCCTTTAATCTGTTGCTAAAGTTGATTATACTCATCTTATCAAATTTGTGGCAAACGACCTGGACTGATCGCTGGACTGGAAGCACACAAATCGTTGATTTCCCAGTTAATAACAATACTAACAAAGCAGGAGTTTTTCACATATTGTAGGAGATTGAAGCGTAAGAGGGTATCCCAGCCAATGGTACCTCTAGAAAGTTTGGTGATTCTAACTACATGCGAGGATAAACGTTGAATACGGACGTTTAGTGTTAAGGACCATTACTTATGTCATTGATCAGGAGCGTCCACAAAAATGTCTGATTGATGATGTCCTCTCTGATGAAGATTTTAGTTTGGAAGTTGTGTAATAAGACCAGGGTTACGGTACCAAACGCTAGAATGATGTAATTAGCAAACTGGACAATGTGTAGCTTGATAATAACTGTGAATACGAATATGTGATCGGTAATTTTTCATTTTGAACGGAAAATGGGAGACACGGTGAAAATTATTGACAAATGAATACTTCGTCTATGGACCGATTGCCCAAGATATGAAATAAACGTTCCTACATCTGGGATGTCTTGATTCTCGAGCCCATCGTCATTCGTTACTTGTTCAGGTAGCTTCTGTTCTGACTCTGTGATGCGAACCAGTACTGCAGCTTATAGGTGGTCAAGAGACTTTGTCGGATGCAGATTCCTAATTACACTCGTAGCCTTCCCTGCAGGCTTAATCAGCAACATCGTGATGGCTTGTAAAAATGCAGTGTACCACTCTGTTGTGCGTTTAGTTTCAAGTTGCGCTTGATCAAGTCAGCACTGACAATGGATGAAGACGGCCTAAAGAATACTGCAGATTACATAAGAAGGATATGTTATTGAGGATTGACATGTCCAGATGGACTGGATATGAACAAAGGAACAATGGAAAAAAGACATCAACCACAAAGAACCGATGTATGTAGTGTAATCAAACATCCGTAATTATACAACCACTCGGAACTGCAATCCAGGTAATGTATAGTGTGTATCGGTAATACTTAGGGAGCGGGATGGCGGTGATGCATTGTGGAGCCCTGCCGCTGTGTTGCAGCTCACCTACTCGCGTCCTTTGTTTTGACATGATGTTGAAGTGTTTGCTGTGCTAGGCGCGGTATTTAAACTTGTGTTGGACTAGTCGTCATCGAACCTAGTCACTTAGATATGAGGGCATCACATATTTGTCGGTTAGCGGGTAGGAGATAAATCGTTGAACGTATGCGTTCATATTTGTGTCACTGATAACCACAGTGTTCAGATTATCCGATCGCTCCGACAGGGGACGCATCAACAGTCCTGTTAACCCTAACCGGTGACTGGTAAGCTGAGACTTTTCGTTAGATTGAAGTCGCACAAATCATCCGCTTGTTGGATGACATTTTTATTGTCGGTGACTGGCAAAAGATTCTGGTTTACAGAAAATAAGTGTCACTTACATATGCGCACGATCGTTGTATTTAGGTGGAATTTTCATTCTGCACCGATCTAAAGCGTGACCAGATTCCCAGTTTCAATCTTGGAAAGAACATGCACTACTGATGCGCACTAATAAGTGAGTATGGTGCTTATTTTCCAAAGGGCGGGTTACGAAGTCCGCCAGAATGCGAAAGTTGTAACCACTTTTGAAAGTTATTCGATGTGTGCAAGTCAAACTCGGGTAGGGTGTGAATCGACGGAGATTTTATGTGTGGCCTGGATGGCAACTGTCGGATTTCGCGTCAGTCGATGATGCAAGCAGAATTCTGCCTGTACGACAATGTGGGTTGGTAGCCAGATATGCGACAGAAAAACAAGATGACGAAAGACTGAATCAGGACAGTAACGTTTATGTGACATTTGAAAGCTGACAAATAAATTAGCGTATATGAGTAGACGTACTGAACAGTCTCTTTAGATAGAGTTTTCCTGTGCCTCCCTAATAAGCAAGACGTTAACAGTAAGGCCTGTAAGAAAAATAAAACTAGGTTTTAGGACATGTGATACAAAATACGCCAGGTTCACTCTCGGCAAAATCTGCGTAACACTTCTGAGTTTTTGGAGGCCATAAACCCGAAGATTTTGACAGCAGGTTCATCTTAATGTTTACAGACGCCTTGTTGATATAGACCAATGACTGTTTGTGTGAGTATATTCTCATAACCGGGATAAGACTATCGATTCTTAATGTTATCTGTGGGCCTTGTTTCCTCGCTATTTCTTCGTTGCTTCTTTAGAGGAAAAGTCTTTTTAACGAATAACTTCAGCGGCAAATAGATGGAGTTAGTATGGAAATCCTCCTCAACCATTTGCTAGCCAGTATACTTACGAACAGACTTGAAACTAGCCAGATGAAATAATCGTCCGAGAGCCCATGTTTCTATCGCCGTTAGAAAGATGGCAGATTTGCCGTGAAGAATGGCTCGGATACATTTGCTAACTTTCTAGACAAGTTCAACATATCCTACCTCACCATTTAGTCCACATGTGAAATAGGACTTTAAAGTTAGTTCCATCTCTGACGTTTATTTAATCAGACCACCATCCTCACACTGAAGTGATCTATTCACAGAAAGCCGACTTGGACAGAGCAGTATATTAATTTCGTTAGCTTTGTGCCAGTAACGGAAACCAGGAATCTTCTCCAACGTTCTACAAGTAGCGTAATAAAATATGGTAAGTGGTCGCCATCGAACACGAGATTACTCATGTATATAACGCACCGAGTCGGTGTCACAATCCCCAAAGATCACCATGTGGTCTGGAAAAATAACCATATCCATTAACTCATCGTTCAAAGGCAGTTTAGTAGTAGTGTTCACTTGTTGTCTGTACAGCAAAATTTTGGGATTATTCAGGCCAGCAAAACGGCGACCTTGAAATTGTTCAAGCCTAGAATAGAGGTTTTTTTGCTCTTTCTGTTGGTGTTATACAACGGAGTATATTGAAAACACTGGGCGCAGCTAGATAATTACATACAGGGTAATCACTGAGTCTGGCTTACAGGCTGTTCCAGAAGATTAATGACCAGCCTGCCGTAGAACATCTGAAAGGCAAGGGTCACAACATGAATCGTAGACAGACTTTTGGGTTGTATACAGTGAGCGCATATCGTGGACAGTGTGTGTGAAATATTGAAATGTAGGTTGAGGCGATCGATATTTGACTACGTACTTCTGTACTGTGTTGTCAGCAAAAACACATTCAAACGCTCCAACTCCCTTTGCCCACTCTCCGATTGCCGGAGAACACATTCTGTCGATACACCGTCAAAACTGACCAGCAGTTCAAATTATCCTATTGGTGGGTGAAATCGATTCAGTTGGCTGCTCACTGTCCAATTGCAACGGCGCCATTCTCATGTTTCAAATAACTCATATTATTCAAAATTTAGAAGTAAAATGACCCATAAGCCATCTGTTTATCAATCTTTCTTACTCTGAAGAAATTAGTGGGTATTTTGTTCACACTCACAGCCTTTGGAATCTGTCTGGTTTAAACCATTTTGTATGCAAAGGTGAAGGAGACACTGTGGTCTACGTTAGCGCTCCACTCTACAATTTCTCGACATCCTAAATGGAACAGGGACGAAAAGCTCGTGCGATCATCTCAGGAAGAATGTTCACTAGTTTGTTAAATACCACCGAATTAATTTCGTTAATAATCATCCAAGTAGTCTAATATACAAGTTACACAAAGAACTCCTTGTCTTGACCATCGAAGTGGAGCACCAAACAGATGGAGACTGCCTGAAACTAACCGTCTCCATTCCCAGTCATGGGTAGCCCTACTCAGTTTTAAGACGTGATGTCGAGGAATTTGATATCAGTATACATTCCCCCGTAAGTGCCCTGGAGTGTGGTAGACGTTACTTGTCCCAGAGGAACGAGAAACTGTGAGTACAAAATGAGTTGACATTAGTGAGCCCCGGGACCTCGGGTTGAACCATCGTCTTAGTGCAATGAAAGACAGTGATCTCACTAAACTGCTCGTGAGTAATCAGGCGACGACACGAAATTAATCATAGCAGTAACCAGGGGAAAACATAAGAAACACTGGAGTGCACCCTGCCAATAAATGGTATTTTTCACGAATGGCTTTGAGAGTGGCAGCTGTGGCGCCCCAGGACTGGCGCTATCTGTAAGTGGCAATTTGTCTTCGAGGTGGTTTCTGAATCTACACCGCTTGTGTGGATTTTTTGAATAAACAGTTGTTCTGGCGACCGCATTCCTAGTATTCTATGAGATAAGTGTACCGTATTTACACAGCCACATCTTTAGCGGATAGAATAAATCAAGTCGTTTAACCAATATGAGAATGCTTATTGAGCAGGGGATAACAGATGACCGTATGCATGAGTAGGGTTTGAAATAGGACACAGCTGAGAATGTAGACGTACATTCAAAATTTTTGGAGTGAGGGATGTTCGAGATTTGATTTCACGTTTAATGCAAGCGACATGTATGCTTCGAAATGGTGAACCACAACAAGATGCCTAAGGCCACAGCCAACAGCGTAGCTACAGTCAAACGAGTGACTCACGGATCTAGGAGGCAGTAGATAATACTTGTTTGAAATACGTGGAAAAGTGATCGGACAATAATACAGCAGGACAGGCAATATACATGCATTCACGAAACAGGGGATTAGATGGTTCGGGGGTGGAAATCGCCTTAAAAGTGCCAATGTTAACAAAAAGAGACCACCCTACTTAACATACTGCAACGTGCAAAGAAATTTGTTTCCAACCCATATTCTAAGAATGCTTTCATGAAGCTGCTAGTCGGTTGCTCCCTTGGGAAAGAAGAACAACGTGAATGGATTAAGCAACAAAGGAGCGTGGTCTAGAAAATCTAGCTAATTCGGAAAGAATATTCCGAATACCTCCGAATGTTGAAGGCCAAAATTGAGATGTTCTATATACTTCGGCAAGAGCAGCAACTTTGGAGTAGGTTTGGAGTTCCTACAGAGGGAAAAGAAATGTGAAAACGTACTTTTAACTTGGGAGGCACCAGCTTTTGTAATTATTAGGGAAGATTCTTGACCATCTCTGCTGGTAAACTGGGGATTTTTCAAAAGCAGTCATTCAACAGCATCACCTCAGGGAGTTGGATGCCATACATTCAAAAAACCGGACAAATCGTTTCGTTGATACATATGAAACCATTGATGTATTTGGAAATGCTGGAACATACTGCCCCAAATTTTCTACCTCGAGATGACAGAACTGAATAGACTGGACAGGGTACTGCGTCAACGGCGGACTATGTCAGATCACCTGCAGGCTGATATGGAGGAGCGCATTTATACTGCGACATCACACTTTCAAAAGTAAACCCCTTACAAACTTTCAATTGTACCGAAGTACCTATATTTTATCAAGATTTCAATGTGACTTTCTTAGTTAGTACTTGTAGTTCTGTCACGGTCAGGAAGGTTCTTCTGTGTCATACAGCCTACGAATGTATCCGTAACTTTCAAGCACACTGTTCCAAGAGAACTAACGACGATCCATCCAGCACTCCAGCTTTGCCAGGTTGACGCTGCATTATTTCTGTGTATAAATTCAACAGGGAAGGAATTGTTAATCGCAGAGAGAAATTCACGTACAGAAGATGTAGGGATGTCTAGTGAACCTCACATTTTTCAATCACTATTTAAACTTAGCAGAGAATTTCACACATGCAAGCTGACAATACTGGGATGCTTCATTACCTTCCACGCCAGATTTTGGTACCGATCAATGTCTAAGTTTGCGTAATAGTTAGGCTACGTAATTTCTTTCTGATTGTTGACGAAAACGACTCTACTGTTGTATACATATTTTTGCTCAACATGCATTGTCTTGCATTCGAAACGGTTTCTTGAGATAAAAAGAAGTGGAGCTACCCGATCGTGCGAACGTTGTTTTTCGAGGCCACCAGACGTCCAAATAGAATTTCTAATTAACAGAAAGTTTTATATACAGCAAAAGCGTCGACGATGTGCTATACGTTACTCATCAGCAGTAAGCAATTCCCGGTTATCTGTACCGTGAAATTTCAGAACTTACAGAACCTTCTATATCATCCTACCTTTCGTTAAACTGCACATCAGATGTCAACTGTTCATGCTTTCTCCACGCGATAGTGGCTGTGAACTTCAAACCTCAGAGGTTGCCAGCATGAGTCGAACAACCAGAGTTGTCCTAATTTAAAAGCCTGATACACTGAAAAAAGTGAATTACAATAAAAAATAATCCCGATAATAGGCAGTCCTATGCTGGAGAAACTAGTCAATACTCCTAATATTCCGATAAGCAGTGGACGATTTAACGGATACACAGTAAACACTATTCACATAAAACTGCAGGACGTATCCTCTGGGGACTATTTTCTTTCGGCAGTTTCGCAGTGAGACACAAGACCTGAGTGTCTCTCAGGACATTTCAATACTGCAGGTCGTTACAGCAACCAGGCTTCAATCATTGGCCTACATTCTCAAAAAGCAAACAGGGTGACCACTTCTAGATCAAATCTACAGCAAGCGTGTCCGAACTACCAGGCCTGAACGCTCAATCATACTGGCTTGTGGTAACGGCCGTATTGGTCAATAACTTGACGAAAGCCTCGGCAATTATGTAATGATGTATCGTCCAGTTGCGATGACAAGCCTTAGTTAACTGCATGACCAGTTCGTTACTTATTATTAGATGGTGAGCAGGTTGGCAGATATAAATTACGCATTATGCATACTTCATTACAGTCCTTCACAAGTTCAACTCATCTAGCTTGACTGATTGCCGTGTAAGTTGTCATTAGATTTACTGTCATTTTAAAATATTCTGAAACATCTGATTATGTGTTGATAGTCACATATCCAAAAGTCAGTCAATCACCAGTTAATCAATGTACACTATTGATTTCATGAAGTTCAAACCGAAAGTCTGTTCTCACGAATGCCATATAAAATCAGCTCTTCACTGCCAAAGTTTTACGATGAAACTGTCTGAAATTTGCTCTTTTCTCTTGCGTAAACAAAGTAAAATAATCCATATATCCAACAGTTTAAACCAGCCACCGAAAAACTGCATCTTCCATGGATCCCATGTGATCTGGCCTGTCCTGGGTTTTAATTTATCGAAGTTTGTCAGCCTTAAGCCGACTGGCTGATTAGCATCTCATTTACACTGGGAAAGAATTCACCAAAAAGAAATTGTCACAACAAAACCAGCTTGGTTTCCAATGTGGTTATCATTCAAAAGAAAGTGTGCGTGGGACGTATTTTGTTCACTTGGTTGCCAAGTCAATTCAACTCTGGTTAGACAGACATGTCCAATGTCCTACTGACAACCCGAAACAAAACGACAATAAATACTAAATTAAAATTTGTCCAGTCTGAAAAGTTTGATAATTCGATTGAATGATTTCAAATGTGCGTGAGTTGTGTACATTGAATATAGTTTTCACCTCACCTTTGGAAAAACTCTTCGTGGGTTGCCAATCGCAAGAAACGATCGTTTGACATAAATCTTGATGGTTGTTACTTTGCTTGTTCGAGTGTAGACTGTGTAGATTTGGAACTTGGGCATGAGTCTTATTGATGTACCGGTTTGATGTGTGGTGCTTGTTTGGTTTGCAAAGGTTTTGCCAAGATGCCTGTCACAAACAGCCGCGTAACTCGATGTGTGACCGCGTATGTTTTCTGTGGTTTAATTTTATTATCGATCAAATTCGCTCCGTGTAACAAAAAGAAATATAAATAGAGGTTTGCTCACATTTTTCCATAAGGTACCACGAAACAAACAGTTCGGTGAGGTTTACTGGAAAGTAATCACGTCAGTCTATTCAAATAATTCGACAACATTTGGGTTTTAGTTACGACTGATTGAAGCTTCGTGTCAAGTGCTTACAGGTGTCGGTTCAATACTGACAGTTAGAAATAGGAAAATCCGGGTTAAAATGAGTGAAATCAGACGTTACCGCAAAATTGCTTTTTAAACAATAAAATGAGCAGAAGATTTCAACTTTTTGCGATCTGTACTTTCAAACAAGCTTTAGAAGGTAGGTTGTTTTAGTTAAAACATGTCGAAACCGGTGTGAATCATGCTATAGTAGTCGAAACTACTGTGGAAAGATCCAGGATCAGATTAGGATTGTTCATTTCACAAATCATGTGCTCATATTTGCAAATGAGACTCAGCAGTATCAAAAGTAACTTACGTGCATGTTTTGCAGTCGTGTTCGGCTGAGAATTCTACAGTTCTGTTTAACAGCTTGAGTTCTTTAGAGGACGTGCGGTGTGGATGTGAGCAAAACATATTTTCAAACGCATTGAAGAGGTTAAGAAACGTCTCCCATCAAACCACGTGGAAAATCGCCTTCCTGAAGTGCACCGGAGCACAACTGTTACGACGAGCCCAATAAAAATGGTGGTTTGGATTAATCATGAATATTTCAGTGATATATCTCTCAAAATGGATAAACGTCTGCTTTGCTACTAACAGGTAGAACCGCAAACATCACGCCTTATAACGTACTAACAGAAACCAGTACGATCATTTAACACGATTTTCTACGTAAATAAGCAGTGGGGCAGTATTGTTACAGTGGTGTAACAAAGAAACACATTCAATACATCCTCACTAGCTAGTTTAAAAGATATACTTCAACCCGCGAACTAAATTTCTCCAATGTAACTTCCCGAAAACTGAGACCATAGCCTGTTAAGCCCTACCGGAGTGAATCATTTCCGCTGTATATTGTTTTATGTCAAATACTATCTGTAGACGGTACGTTCATAATTAATTAAGTCTCGACGGAAAGGAAGAATTTTGAACTGTTTAATCCCCTTCCACCATTTCACTTAATGCGATGCGTTAATATGTTGTTCAATCTCAACAGTTGCAAATGTAAAACATGCCAGTATATTTATATACTCCACATAGATAAGGTAAAGAATACCTGTAAATTGAACACACAAGTTCAATTTGAATAGGTGCACCATCAACTGAAAAAAATTTCGCTCACAATTAGATTGACATTCTGTGTCTGGTGAATCCTTGTAAACAAAGAGGCGACCTCCAAACTGGCCATATGTTTTTGAAGTCCAAACCGTTGAGTAAATCAACTAGTTTAAAGATATTCCTCACAGCTTTCTGAACCATCAATTGCCTTACGGGCTGAAGAAGTTTGGCTAACCCCTGTGTCATCTTGTGTTGTGGTGAATTGGACAGGGATAGTATGGACTGCAGTGGTACACCAACCTTGTGCAGTTTGAGCAAGCTATACATTTGAGGAGTATGTGATCCTCTAGGTGTAATTGACTTCGCTGTCGACTGATCAATGATGTGTCCTTCCAGCAATGCTTGCATTTCTTAGTTACTGCGTCGTTCAATTTCAGCAACATTGTCTACCGAGTTATTCTGACAGAATTTGGTTGTCATTTAATAACGGCTGCATCTCTGCTAATATAGTCAGCCTCAGCCATAACCACAATGCCGGAAACTTTTTCTGGTTGTAGAATTAACAGGCTTTCACTGGTTTGTAGCCCAGAAAGGGCATCAGTATGTTTCAGAGTCAGGATTGTGTCCAGTTTGGGGGACGTAACTCTGTATCGGTCCTCAAACTCGACTAGCTTGGCCTTAAATAAACTCCCGGCGTCTTCTGATACCGGACTGAGTTGTGAGAGTTGGTCAAACAGAAGCTCGAACTGGGCCTGTGACTCGATACTGTTTTTCTTCTTTGAGGGTATATAACATTTGAGACTACAGAATATGGCTTCCAGCTGAATGCTGCTGAGTTGAATTAACAACATGTTGCTGACATACCTAGCCGTATTTTAAGGAAATACTGAGTCTGTCAGATTGTGTCTGAGTGACCTCTGTAGATTACTGAGTAGGTTGTTTTCCACTTGCTTGACCTTGTCACTACAAAATTCGATGAACTTAATGTTGAAGATAAGACTGAGTTTCTCAAGTCAGAATGTAACAAGTCACAAGGAACCAGCGTCATTGATCGCCCGACATTTGTTTCGGATACGTTCGGATACGTACGCTATGTAGTCTTCATTAACTGATCGTCTGTTAAGTCGAGATGAGGAGGAAATCCGAGGTAATCGTAGGCGACGCTGACTTTATGGCGTACTGAAGTTATACTTTCAGTTTGGTAGTAGTAAAATTTAGCGAAGTTATGTATGATCACTGAACGAGTTCATCTTCACTCCTGGCTTTACCTTACCTAATGCAAGGCCAGTGTTATGAGTGTGCCGCCAACTTCTCACGTCTGCTCCAATAAGGGTAAGCTTTCTCAGTAATCCAGCTGGTAGCAAATTATCGCACGTTGTGGAATGCATAAAGGGTGTAATTGGTTTCACAAAATCAATAACATAATTACTTCCCAAATGTGCTCCGGCCAGACTATATTGAAAGGTTTCTCTTTCAACCATTAAAACACTCAAAGTACTATTCAAAACGGTTATTGTCGAATTACAAGCAAAAGTTTCACGTCCATTTTCTTCGAATTCTATTCCTACTGCTTGAAAGTGAACAGTTAATATAATCTCTTTAGATTCCATCCACCCTCAAGTTTATAGAAAGGAAATTACGAAACGACATTCAACTTTTGTATAGTCTTTTTGCAAAGATGCCATCTACTACCAAAATGTTTTATATTATGTCTGCCATTGAGAAAGAGTATGAGTGTTATTGGACTCAGTAGGATTCTCCTAGCAATCCTCGGTCCGAATTCACGGCATGAACTGTCCAGTAAAACTGTGCACCAACAGCCCACTTTTCGGTTCCAGCTTGGAAAAAACTAGGCAGTATTCACCCTAAGGTGTAAAGTTACATTCGTCAACAGTGATTCAAAATGTTTGGTTTGTTTCAGGTGTCCGACAAACAGGACAGTGAGTCATGTTGGTCACCGATGTTATACTTCACGAACATAGCTTGTGACAGGGACGTGATGAACGGGTTAAGTTGATTGTACCTCATTGGCTAACTGCATACTGGTACTCATATATCACTTGGCTGTTACCAGGGATAAGTCGGGCAAATCACAGATGTGTGTTAGGAATAAATGACGGATGAAGTTTGCGAACGCCTCGAAGACACCAAATCCCTCGAAAAGTAATATTTTTCTTAGAGGTAACCTCATTGTTCCCTAGAAATTTATTGCCTGCGCAACCACAACAAAAAGAACCAAACATAGATCAATCCTTCTTTCAATTGCCTAGGAAAATTACTAGCATTCTGTAGCCTAAACTCAAAGATAAGTTCATTGGAGAATAGTGATAAATTAGTTGATTCACCTCGGGCCCTCATGATCGTGCACTTATCAATGACTAAGTTACAGTTGAACTAAATCCATATCATGAGTTACAGTTCCACTCTCCGCAAGGTTTACTTAAACAGCTTGGCGTATCTCATAATCGTGGTAAGCCAGGAGAGCGGACAATGTTTGTATTCACATGTGCAATACTAAAAATAAAAACTTTTGCAGATACATAAATAGAACAAAGTTAATTTTAATTAAATCTGCCATCCATGTTCGACAGAATATTTGCTGGTTTGGGATCATCGTGCACAGCGTTGATGTGGCTTATGTTCCATTTAACGAGGACACTACTTGTTGCCTTAAAAGTGTGATACCCGGCATTAATTTCACCACCAAATTGAGAGAGCAACTGTTTAGCTCCTCCGTCTAAAGTCTTGCTCCTTCAGGTACATGGATTGTTTCAAATGCAACTCAGCAGAAAATGCGGAACAGTGGCCGATACAAACACTCCTGAAACTATAAGTAGTAAACTAACTGTGTCTGTTGCTTGTTAAAATACTTGAACCATTACATACCCACTAGGTCAAGGAACTATAGTCTCTACGTTGGAAGCATGCATATTTTGAACTGACATCTTCAAATGTTATTAGTATAAAATAAACGGTCATATCGTCCACAAAATAAAGATCTGGTCTGATATTCTGCAGCCATCAAATTCATTGGTGACGCTATCAGTCATCAACTTACGAATGCAGTGAGGAGTGTTTATACTGTAGTGCAACCTAACAAGTCGTTCAGGAAATGTCCAAGATTGATGCTCATTTTCAAAAATACTTTCTCTAAATTTGGTTCGTCTTTCTATATCTAGCCTCTGAAGTCCTGTTATCACCTGTAATCACTACACACTCTATTTCTATAACTGCATATATAAGACTTGCTGAGGCAAACCCCTTCCACACGACCCTCAGTTAATCATCCCGAAATCACATAAGGTTCGGACAATTGAAAACCTTGTGACACCGAGTAACATCGCAGCCACTCGCATACATTCTCCAATGTATCCACCCTCTTTCAGTCAGTTGTGATTGCCTAGTAATTATGACATTTACTAGTCTCAGTGACTTGTTTTATTCCATACTGCTTTTTCGGTTTCTCCAGTGGAACCGTAAAAGGTTAATGGGAACGATCAGAAGCGGTCGTTTGTTTGATTATCCTCTGGTGACTCCACATTTGCTTTATTCCAAACAGGAAGCATTACTTCGTTTAAATAATAGAATGAATGGTATATAATAATTGATAGAAGGCGTTAATTATTCTATTGTGCAAATCAACTCAATCTCAGCTGGTAAGTATACCGTTATCCGCGTTAACATGACTCAAATGTTTTCGATTTCGGAAAAGTCAGTAAGCAACACATGCGGAAAGTAGGTGATAATTCACAGTGTTACAGAGACACATAAACAAACATAATCAAGGATTAAAGTCTCGTTAACCATTCAGGTATGCCACACAAACTAGCGTCCGCCGAGGCACAATGACTACTACAAGAAATTGTGAATGCAAAGCTAGTGAACTGCACATAAGCCATACATGTCCTGTTAACTTAGTGTCAATGTACAATTTAAAACTCACTCGACTATAAGAATACAAACGAAAAAAATAAAAACGGTTCAAGCCAATGATACCAGTGATGTCGTTAACAGATGGATGAATCTGCATTGTGACTGTGCGTTACGCGAGTGTGTGTGTGTGTGTGCAGTTGTAAAAAGCCGAAACCAATCAGTCAATTTTTAACGCATCCGAGTTAAATATAGCACAAGGTCGTTGTGGGGATGACTGTAAATGTAATATCATTTTATGGTACTAAATAAATTATCCACGTCATGATGATGATCAATTTTCATTTCAGACTGGATATTTAGTTCAACTTACCTGGCTGATATATACCTACACAAATACAGCATGATGTAATCTACGTAGAAGTGTTAGTACACATTGTTTGAAGATGCCCATGAGAACAGTTTTATCTTGAGACAAAACAAAAATACTCGTTTAACACAAAAGGCCTAATTTAGATTATGGCAATACTGAACAAATGATATGTTGATGGTATGTTTTTTTTTATCAATTTGGGTACATTTAGTAATTATGTGTCTATATTATTTCTTAAAAATCCGGTTATAAAATCATTCATTAAATCAAGCCCAAAGTCAGTCGGGCAGTAGTTGACACCTTAGATATGTGAGATGAACATAGCACGTTGCTACTGTCTGTCAGTGTCCCACACAGCGTGGTTCGTTTTTATGACTTAGAACTGGGGTCTAATTCAAACCTCGTGTATGCGGACCGAAGAAAACTTTGTAGAAAATTACTGTGCACATGCGTAAGGCCGAAGAAAAAGCACTAATGATGAAGCAATTTACATACAGTCCTTGTACTTCCGCGATGAGAAGAAATCGAGATGTCTCATGATATAATTAATACATAGACAGACTTAAAATACCGTTGTGCGTAAATAACACAATCAGTGCGTTACGTATTAAGAGTGAAGCCATTCTGAAGTGCACACAGCATACGGTGTGATCGGGTTCATTGTTTTTGACCGCTGAAGTAAGTCCTAAATACGCCTTGAGCAGTTCATCTAACAATTTTATCTCCCACGTTATCCAGCAGTTCACAGGTGGTTGCAGAGATACCTATACTAGTGAAAAGGATTGATGCTGAGTCAAATGTATGCCCGAACACCCGCAGCTTGGGAGCAACCGAGCGAGATCTGTTGGAAATGAGACACTTGAGTGCAGAATGTAGCATAACTCTTAAAAACAATTCAAGCACGTACCATAGAGGTACAAATAGGTCAAGGCATAAGTCTTTGTGTATACACACATGGTTTGGTACGAAAGTCACTGCGCGCTGTTGTAACAAATGTGTTAACTAGTCAACTCATCTATGTTAACCGTGACGTTCGTTGGAACACAAATTAAACAGACTCACGTACCAACTAGCAAGGTGGATCACTGGCACTCACTAAACCACTTGGATACATGCTTGACCACACATAATAAGAGTAACTGACATGGTTCACTAAACTGACACTGTGACAACCTGTAAGACACTCCCACCCCCAGAAATTATGAATGTGGCGGAAAAGTTTTACCGCCTAGCTCGCAACAAAATGAAAATCCTCGTTACATTTTTGAAACACCTGCAAGCAGACGCTACAACTTGCAACATTAGTTAGGAGCGATTTGACTTCGTTGTAAGTGAAAAATAGTAAGCAAGATTAACCGAAAGTTAGAAAATATCGTTCGCGTGGACATCTTTTCTCGAATCTATTTTCTACCGCGTCATCAATTAATGATGTTTAAGAATGTTTTCATCAGCCGAGATCATAATGTGACAGCTGGGAGCAACCTGCTGGAGAACAGTATTTGATCAATATTTGGGCCAGATTTGCGTGTTATAGCCAGCTTTGAGAACGACTCAGACCATTGATTAGCATGAACGTGTTTATATTCCTCTGGAACTGGAAGTAAAGAGTAGACAGAACACATTTGAATTTCCAGGCCAGGTAACTGCATCTGGAAACCGTTGACTTAACGGGGGAAAGGATCGTACAAAAATTCACCTATCGAACTGAACAGCACTCAAAAAGGAGAAATGGACGAGATGATCACCGTTGTTTGTACATATGGTTGCCCGAAACAGACTGTTAGGAATTAAACAAATTTTCACATAAATGAACAAACTTAGTGACTTTCGACAATCCCGTCGAAACATGTCGAACTAACATTGGTCTACTAGAATATACGGATGAGTAGTAGGTGATTCCGGTTTCCATGTGAATTGGGCATCTGTCGCAGTTAATCGCGGCTGTCCAATTCTCATAGAATAGAACATCCTTTTGAAGAGGGTCGACAGGAAAATCTATGAGAATTCAACAGCTGCGATCAGTTGTGGGCAATGTTAAACTTATATAGAAATACAAATAATTGTAATATATTCTTGGGTATTCTGTTATTATTAGCGGTGTGGAATAATTGCTCAGAACCTCGTTGTGAACAATTTGGTCAGAACCGTGATTATCTCAATCATTCTGTCATGGACTGCAATAGATGAAGGATAAACATCTAAGTA
>LUCH01000081.1:318760-367293 GCA_013368495.1 Paragonimus heterotremus | reverse complement strand
ATTCCTCGGTTTGGGCCAACCGATTGAACGCGTAACCAACGTGACGATCCAATATAACCCCAGCTTAAAACTGACAAATGTAGACGACCGAGCATCTAGAGAGCGTGCCATTGTGTTGTATGCAATCTAGTTCATGTAGCGCACAATCGATTGCTGTGTGAATGCCCGCTACAGAGTTATCACGGCTGTCCCACCCACACAGATTGTTCACAAGGGAATTGTGTGTCTACTAGAGGTTTAGCACGAAATAAAAAAAACCGTTTCATGTTATTGTAAATTTGGTACTGATGAGTCAATACGAAATGCTTGCATCTACCAGTTTTCGTGTTCTAATGGTGTTGTTCAAATGAGAGATAGTGGGGATCAGTTTACATCAGCTGAAAAAAGCTAACAATTGATGACATTCTACGGTTTTTCTAGATCCTGACTAGATGTAGTGTTTCTCCACATCCACTGATTTTGTCCTAACAAAGTGTCTAAAATGTGTGAAATTCCGGGTTGAAATATCCGAGGCTGAATTGATCGAGATACACCAAAACAGCTTTAGTGAATAGTCGCAAGTGCACAAGTGGAGCGAGAGAATTTATTGGGAAGTTATGAAAAGCTTTTGGGTGGATAACTTTAGACAAAGCATCATGTTACCATCAAAACTTCATGATCAACTGTTAAATCCTAAACATTACTCTTAAATGATTCTGAATTTTTGAGTGATCGTCACTTGACATTAATATTAGACACAATATGTAATAAGCTGTCATTTGGTGGGCAATACAGTAAATAAAATTGTGACTGTTTATTCTCTAACTAGATTGTGAAGGTCAGCCGACAGAAGTCAGTGTGATTTGTCTGCGGTCGTAGAAATATGTCTGAACTGCAGTAGAAAAATTGCTGACAAATTTGTCAGTCTAAAAGTTACTGTTGGCTTCTGTTTCACTCTGCGAAGAATTGGAGTCCGCTTACTATAGTTGTTGAAGACTTGCTGACTTCGGTAAAACCATACTGTTGATCGTTCTGTCCGAATCCAAAAGGTAGTTTCAAAACTTCGTTTTTTACTCAACTACCCTACTACATTTAGGGGGCGACAAAACCATTGGATTTATGTCACATGACAAACTCTTTTGTTACGTAGGTCTAATCTATATTTACATTCAAGCCATCGTAATGGAATTGTCAGTCAACGAAGAAAAAACTGACTGCCAGACTTGTTTGGAAGGGTTGTGCTGTGATCATCTTGTGGGTTTTCGTTCTTCATTTGTTGCAACGACGACAACACCAGCTGAAGAACTGCTAAAAAATAGCAAAGAATATGTAAGACACCTGCCGCAATCACTGACAACATTTGTCTTGCGTTGATCAACAAAATCTTGAAAACACTTTCAGAATGTATGTCAAGTTACCGTACATAGTGCGATCAAAGTTAGATCATGACTCAAACGGAATAGGAAATGGGAGTGACATTTGTAAAACACAACTGGCTGCGCTGTTGTTTTCATGAACTTCGGTGTACAACGTGACCGTTTTATGTTGTTCAGTCCCAGTGTAATACTAAATAAGTCAGAATTTCATCACGCGACCTGTCTAGAGCATGTGCACAACAACAGCAGAGGATGGATGGGGGTCCGTTGAAGCAGCTGGAGTAAAAAAGCTATAACATGAAAGCCGGCCATTTTTATTCTGAATGCCCGTCACGCTTGTGGACCAACTCGGCGGAACAGCGTTTCGTTGAAGTAAAGGTACCAACAATAGTCTTGAGAAAAGAAACGACATGGACAACGATGAGCCAAAGGCCCAGCTAGTCACGCACACACAACTAATGTTGTGCGCCAAGAACGCGGATGACACGAGGGCTATCTATTCAGGAAAGCAACACGTGGGTTATGCGTTTCAACATGACAACAAACAAACACTCATCTACGTACGGCACTGGACCCAGACCGTTACGGTTGCTACAGACGTCAATGCTCAGTTCCTTTACATACCAACCATTTCATGCGATGCTACACTATGATGTTTCTTCTTGTGTTTTACCTGCTACTACCTCAATGGCAAAATCTATGCACTGGTCCGCGCTACTAGGTAGCAGTAGTGCGACCAGTATCGTACGATCCCTCCCCCTCAATACACTAGCACAAAAGAAAACTGGATTGGCGCCAACAACATGGTAGCATGCTCTGTTACACAACTTCAATCTAATCATTGCGCGTTTGCTAGTTCCGACTGCGTCTTACAAAGTACAGCTATTGTGATTTACAACCCCCCTAAGAAGTAGTTAACGGATCGGGGCACTCAGAGAATGATTGGTTCTCTGTATGTACCGCCCAATAAATATACACGAAAAGTTACAGACTACATGGAATCAGACTTGAACACTTCTAGCTCTACGCTGCTGGTAACCGCATTACTCACCGTACCATAGGGGCGGAACAGTATACCAACAGTGAGATAAACAAATTTAGGTTTTATTTAAACGGACAGGATAGATACATTGTACACAAAAAGTATCTCTGTGGAAACGTCCTTTTCACTTACTGTTATGAGACAGTTATTTCTCAGACTTGGCTTACACTCTTATAGTTGTTAGCGAGTAATAGGGTGTTTCAATTTTAGAATGAAGCTCAGAGAATCAAATTTTCTTTCATTTACTCGCCAATCTCCATTGAATAAGAAGTCATCGTGTATAGTATGCAGACGGCATTTGAAAGTATCACAGAACATACAGGCTGAGGTTGAAGTCCGTGTGGTGGCAGTATCTGCACTACTAACCAAGTGCACCACGAATAAAAGTTGAGTTCAAAGTTCAGTTGAATGCGGTAGCTGTGAGCAAGTATGAGTGCTGCTCAAGTTAACTCAACCAAACCTCCGTTTGCATATCAGCAGTTTAGTGTATGCTCAGCTGGTATGATAGGGAAGTATTGAATTTGGATTATTGATTGAAATTAACTCGTAATACGTCCATCTTCCGAATTCACCGGACGATCTGGTCAGTATGTATAAACGAAGGCGGTAAAGCGTTTTACTAGGAAACCTAACTCTTTCCTAATGTGTGATCATCGGCGTAATTATTAACGGCAGTGTCTCGTGAAATCATATACCGGAATTCAAAGGTCGGTTGTGTATTAATCTACTGCTTTAACACGTGCAAAATAAGCAGTGGGCTAGAGAAACTATCCGGCTACAAAAGTTGTGATCAATTGTAAGCACATCCAAACCATTTTCTAACTTGTGAGTGACTAACTGGTTTGACCAGTTCACTCGTACCTGCAGTCAAATGTTTTCTGTCATTGCGTAATCGTTTCAATCTATTTATCATCCGCTAAATTCTAGGTCGAACAATCTCGGCATATGATCTTGCTTCGAGAAGCGCTACACAAGCTGGGACGTAACGAGTCGCAAGTCAGTTTAGATCAACTTGTCCTGCAATCTCGGCGTCGCAATCGGTCGGTGATCAGAAAACGCAAAGCGGCTTGGAGTCGAGCACGATCGGATACATTGAAAATAACGAAGAGTGGATGTATAAATGCATCTCCTCCGGACTTAGTGTAAGTTTGACGTATGAAAGTGAAACATTTCCGTTTTAGTAATCATACTGAATGAAAGTATTCGTGATACATAAAAAAGCACATTTTTCATGTATACGTATGTATACTGACCGTATTTACTGTAGTGTCTAGCGCATTATAGAACTGCCGGAAAAGGAAGATAACCCCTTTGTTGTACTTTGCTTAACGGGTATTAATGGGTGATTAGCAACAGTAGAATCTGAGAACTCACTGATGGACGGTAGTGTTTCTTATTGATCCAAATGGCATGATGAACACATCAACAAAACTTACTACATGCCAGTCATCAAACGTTACCATCAGAAGTAATTTATTTGCCTATTTGAATGTGTGGGAACGGAGGCAATCCCGCTGTAGGTTAACAGATGCATTGCCTACGAATGTTGGGCTGATACCACATAATATACACGTCACATGGTTTGGCATGGACGTTGCTGCATACACGTATGCAATGCAGATCTTGGCGTTGTTGATAAGACACTAACGGGAGGGACAATGATGACGCAGTTCCTTTTGTCTCTGGCAAAACTGAGGGTAAGGTTAACTAGCCTAGTTTGAAGCGTGTTGATTGTAACGACGTTGTAAATGGCAAAGGTAATGTTAGCATCGGCGCTGTTGATGATGTTGCTATAGTTGTACTGCTGGTGATAACGATACTAGCTGTTTGAATGATGCTGCGTATCATGGAGCAGACATTACTGTTGCTAGATTTCACTACTCTGTATTCGACTGGTAGCCAAATTTTTGGCCTAAATTTGGTATAGGTTTACTTGGTTGTATTTAGTAAGGTCACAAATGCTTCCGTCCCACATTACATCTCCTCATATATCCCTACAGCATGGAAGCTCAATTCGACAGCGGTCTGGTTGCCTCAAATACAACCACTGATAGCGGCGGTTACTGTGTGGAAGAGGATCGAGATAAGGGTGCAAGAACAAGCGAGCTATACTCCCCAGACCCGATGTCTCGTAGTCTGTTCGAGTGGAATGACCGGACGGTCAGAAATGGACAGGGTCCATGTGAAGAAGCTATGAGAAAACAAATGATAATGAGCCGGTGTGTTGAAGTGCTGACATCGTTACTTCAGATGACCGGTAGCCTCACCGGCGACAATGATGTAAGTAAACTGTGATTGTCACTTGGAATTAAATTCCATACAGCATTTGGAAACAGATAGTTAATAATCAATAATTAAGGTTACTGATTGCATTTTGATCACTCGCACTCAGACGGGGACCATTCGTGAACTGTTTTCTCTCTTATTTGGGCTCATCGGACTGAGATAACTGTGTTTACATTTGCCTCGGCCGATTTGTGTCCGGGTACCGACAACCTGACATTGTGGACCCATGTTATGGTACATTTATACTGTACATTCATGCTGCCGCCACGATCTGTCCTCCTTCCACGCTATCAAGCAACTGTGCCATTGACATCGCATTAGACACGACCCGATTATCATATGTGGACACCAAGTCACGTTTGTGTGTATGTAATACTCTGCTGATTGCCTCGAGAACAGACATGACAATTGTTCTTTTACCTCCAGTCGATGACCCCACCACAACGACAAGGTTGTTTACTACTGAGGAGCTCTGGCATAAGCGAAACTAGTGTTTAGTGTTTTATTCAGAACGGAGGTGGTTGTAACGTCAACCAGAATTCGAAAGTCATGACCAACTCTTGACTGCATCCAATTATTATCAGCAAAACCAGAACCATTATGAATTTTTTCTCATGCACGTTGCCTATGAGGGAAAGATTGTAGCGGTGTCTTTCTTATAACAACAATCCATCCGTTCATTTGAATACAGTACACAACGTATTTGACGAATCTAATTTGACTGTGAACTTACAGTTGGACTTCAACCCGACTAAGTCTTCAGTGTCCATAAGCACTTCTGAGCAATCATTCGTTGGACAGCACTCAGATGATTTTACATATTTTTACGGCTAGTCGATGATCTCCTACGTGCAACGCTCCACTCAAAATTGTCTGCCCGTAGGTGGTATCTTACACAGTTTGCCGTAATATATTCACGGTTATCCTCACTGTGAATCGATGTTGACCTTCGAAAGCATTGAAACTTTCCACACAAGGGCCTCGTGAAAATTAGAATATATATACATATGTGTGGGTCAGTAAGCAAGGGCTGTTTAAAAACATGGCCACCAGTTGAATCCGAAAAGAACAAAACAACACAAACCGTCGATAAGCACGTTTAATTGTAGATCACCTTGCTAGATAGGGTGTAATTTTTTACGTCCGGTAAGAGATTGTGAGTTTACAACAAGTAGCGATTATCAAGGTATTCGAGGAAGAAGAGATCATTGGGGTGAAATGTTTAGAACAATTCAATAAATCAATATATCCCTAAATGAGCGTGTTCACCTTTATGATTAAATGTATGCGAGTACTTGCATAAAAACACGGCACGCACTTGGTAAATTGTCTTTTTCCTAAACATAAGCGAAAACCAGTGTGTGTACGCTCAAGAAAAACATCTTATGCTGGATTACTAATTGCGTCCTAGTTATTTTAACTGGACGGCGATGATAACCGTGCTAATCTGTTAAAACTGAGATTACTTTTGACAGAGTGATTAGATGGACTCATGTACATACAGAACGAGTAGACCACCGTTTCACGGACAGTATCTGAACATTCGTGTTTGAACAGATAATCACTTTCCTCTTAGGAGTGATTCTGCAGCTGATGTCGTTTCAGTACTCATGAGATGGATGTAGTTGGAGGGGTGAAGCAATGTTTCCATAGAGATTCTGCACGTTAACTAATCAGTGATTGATTATGATCGGGACGCTTCTGTTCCCAGTGTCGTATTTTTGTAGTTAGACAAAGCCGTTTCTATCTAAGTTACACATAACGTTTCTGTTCGTTGTAAAAAATGTTTTACGAGATAACTGGGTACATTCAACTCCGAAATAAGGCCTGGAATGGAACTTGCTCGCGTCTGGGTTTAGAAAGACCACTTCTTATATAGATCTGCTAAGAAACCAACTACACAAATTAACGATATGGTTCGCAATTGAAAGCTGTCTCCTTCATTGCCATGCCGGATATTTTAATGGAACAGTACACGTCATTGGTCGTTTTCACATAAAGCTGTTAGAAGTAGTAAGACTTCAAGTTACTTAAACAACAACGACTTTTTATGCAAAGTTGATTTCGACACTATCCGGAAATGTCTTTCTGTAAGTGGATTCAAACTGTGAAAGTGCCATTACTAACAACCACGTTTCTAACATTTTCATGATGACGAAATTTTGTGCGATTATCAATAAAAGAGGTTGGACTTGATGTACTTTTGCAATGATGCGAATAATGAACTATCGACAGCAACTGATTGATTTGGTATACATAGATGCCTATACCTTTGACAAGAATGTATCCATCCAACTGCAGTGTTGCATGGTCAATGTGGCCTGTTCCACAAGAACAAGGGTGATGGTATGTACCGTGTGTTAGGAAGTCAAAACGCGCGTTTATGGTTGTCTGTAGAGACGAAAAAGTGTTGAAAGATATACTGCTCATTTGAAATATATCTATAGAACAGGAGAAAATATATCTCATACTTGCAAAGGGTTGGTACCACTGACCACCAGTGAAGTGGTGGATAGCTGTTTCAACCTCGTTGGGTTAGTGCTGATACATCCCAACTAGGTCGAAACAGCTGTCCACTACTTCGCTGGTGGTCACTGAGAACAACCGTTTGCAAAAAGCCTTTCTCAAACCATTCTGGGGCTGTGGTGGATGCTTGCTTTTTTCCAGGCCAACCACAAAACGGCTGATCCATTTCAGCCTATGAGCGAAAGGAAGCGCAGCGGCTGAGGAAACTAATTTCCACAATTTATTTACAATCCCTTTGCACCTTCATCGGTTTTCAGAGTAATTCCTCTCAACCTAAAACAGAGCCAACCGCTCCGAGCAATCAGACCAGGTCGTCCGAAAAGAAAACTGAGCAGACAGTCGATATGGCACAATCAGTGAAGATTATGGTGACATCTACAACCAATTCAGATCCTTTGGCAAATTCACTTATGGCTTCGTCCGATCAAGAGGACACGGGTGGACTGGGGAATGACAGTGAGTCTTGAAGCATTTTATTTGTAGG
This sequence comes from Paragonimus heterotremus, assembly GCA_013368495.1. Classification (NCBI taxonomy): domain Eukaryota; kingdom Metazoa; phylum Platyhelminthes; class Trematoda; order Plagiorchiida; family Troglotrematidae; genus Paragonimus; species Paragonimus heterotremus. The sequence continues at coordinate 359,600 of LUCH01000081.1, read as the reverse complement.
ACGCAGTAATCGGAAACAATAATGTAAGCGTTCGTGAATACCTAAGAACAACAACTGACCAACCGTTCAGTCGTTAGGTGTACACACCCTAATAGCAACTGTTGTATATTGAAGGTGTTGATCCAGACCTATTTCAGACTTCAATATTTTAGTTAGGCTACTAACTAATAACATCCTGGGAACTTTGTCAGATATGTTATAACGATCAGTTTGAACAATTGCGTGGAAAGTGTGGGCACCTACTGCCTGCAGTATGCTGGAAGCTGAGTCACGTGCAAGCAAAACGGAATCCCACACAAAGTGAAACATTTATTTCAACTGAATATATCAGGCTGTACAATGAATAACATAGACAAGAGTTTACATTAGAATGACATCATGAAGCGCGTTTACTCAAATTATCAGCAAACCAATGACAGTTTATTGATATCGACATAAATTTGACTCAAAGCTTCACTCACATGCAGATGTCGCTGACACAACTGTTGGTATACTTGGAGCAATCCTCTCTGAAGAATTTATATCGTGCATTTGAAATCAGAGTCTTCTCTTCCGTTATTAGCCTAAATATAATGATTTATACTTGTATTTTTTCTGATAGTGACAACAATCCCAAGATCTGCCACTGCAGAGTCATTACAGCTTCATCTGGGGAAGGACAACTCAGGGCATAACCAGTTAAAACGCAACTATCGATCACTAATCGGAGAATGCGTCGAGGTTGGTTGACATTCAGTTTTACGCTTTAACTATTCGAGTTGCATTGTTCCGTTTTGTGTGTCATTTTTGAGGATGTTAACATAAAATTTGAAATTCTTCATATACTTTTGAAAAACAATGTATGTGCGAAAATACGATCGACTTTTCTACTGTCCACGGAATCAACTTTTCTTACACTGAAATCACATTCATGGAAACTCTATTTCAAGTTCCATATTGGAGCACTTTTAAATAATGAATCTGCAGACTCTTCATTTTGAATATGGCGGTTGGTATCCGATATGAAGGCGTCATCCAGTTAAACTGTTTCGTAATAGGCATGTGGAAACCGACAATTGCAGAGATCATCAGTCCGGTCGGTGAATATTATCGGACAGCTCTTCAGCTGACAAATTGTTTAGAGATGACCGAATTATGGAAAATCGGAACTTCTGCCGGGTCGCTTGATCGGTTTTATGTGAGAAAGTGGACTGACTGAGTAACTAGATAAAAATACGACATTCCTGGGCGTCTGATGTGGCTTCGTTGTACAACTGGTGTGGCACTTGCCGCGGCTGAGTGCGTTGCTTCTACCAGTGTCTTGAATCCGTTTGAAGTCTAGATTGCTCGCGATTGAGTTTTTTTCAGATTCATAACTCTGCCACAGTGCTTACCTGTTAGGCGATATTTTAGTTTGTTGACGAGTAGTTGGTGATTCGGTTAATTTTGAGTCGACCATCACCCACAATTGATCGCAGCTGTCGCGTTCCCATAGGCTTTTCAGTCGGCTCCTATCAATTTATTCAACGCACTCACTTGTTGTTGTTTAGAAGCACACATTATAACGTTGCTGTATGATATAGGCGCATTTCTTTCATCCGTATACTATAAATATTCAGCTGCCCACTCTCCACATAGATGGAAACAACACTTAACATATAATGTGGGGTGGTTCACATTTATTTCCTGCACATTTTCACGAACATGCTTGAATACCAGTAAGTGCTGACTGAAGCTTTGTAGTCGCCTCAAGCTTGTGGCCGGGTTACTTTGGGCGAAAGTACTTGACCTGACTGTCACAAGCAGTATGGGCTATCAACGAAGTATCCCTTTGCCCGCATAAGAATTTATGTCCAGACTTGTGTTTGTGAGACGCTATCCTTTGCAATGTCCAAGAATTGAATAGATGAACCACTCACACTATACTGAGGTTGACATGCGTCCACTATTTCCCGTTAGGGTGGTTCAGACTGAAAGCTCATTAGAATTCATTGGTGAGTGGAACTCAACTCCTGGTAATCCAGTTTCGTGATCTCCTATCGCAACGTTCTTCCTTTGTAACAGTTTCTGTCTAACGCATGCCTGTGCACCAGAAGATGTAAACAGAAAACTGCTGTCGGGTTCAGCAACTGGAAAGTATTAGGTAAAGTGAACGTTGCTTATCTTATTAGGAGAAGTAATGGGAATTGTAGTCGCTGGTTACTATCCCTGATGAGTCAGTTAACTACCCAAACACTATCCGGCGAAGGTAATTTAGATGAGACCAAGTTGCGGCTGGATTTGAGCCATCTTTAAAAAAGACATGCCCCAAATTGGAAAGTGCCCCACTAACTGAGTGACTAAGCCACACCAGAAGCTGAGAAACGTCTGGTTTGCACTTAGTTAACCACCCGTTCTTAACTGTGACAAGTTGACTCAGGAAAATGACCTGAAGATTTGCTGGCGAAGTACACTACTTCAGACAGTTTAAGCTGACATTCACCAAAGCCAGTGTGCAATACTTTATCAACAATAAACGGTGTGATACTTAGAAGAAGCCCAGTTCCGGAAACTCTGATCTTCGGCTGTACTCGAACCGGCGACAGAATAAATCTATCCATAATGAAAAAGCGCAGTTGTATGATCTTTTACAAACACGCGACCCAGTTGTCGCTCACGGTCAATAGGCCACGTCATTCATATATGTACCTATGAGGGATCATGACCAAAATGACCTTCGGTTAATACCAAGTAACTTGAAAAAGTGGTCCTTTTAAAATCAAACCTCTACAGTTTAGAACTATTCGTAACTACGTAATAAACGTTGAATAACATAACCAATACAATCTGACTTAAAAGCAAATAGATGAAACTTCGCAAGGTTAACGACTGGTCTATAATCCTTAAACAATAACTAAATGCTTGAAGGTAAAAATATAGCATTATTTTAACGTTTAATGACAGCGAAATATTTTAATCTTCAATATAAAAGAAATGGTGGGGATACATTGAAACAAAAACAGGAGCAAACAGTCTATGACAAAGGAGGACACTAAGAATGTAAGAAAAACGAGGTAAAGTTGATTATGCAATATAAGGGTGTTACGTAGGGCACTGGTGTGTGCTATAGATAAATGATTACGGCCTAACACTAATTACACATAACAAAAGAAGGGCACACAGTCGAGCAGTAAGGTGTATGACACAAATAGACATAGACAGGAAGATGATTAGAACATAGACAAACCGGGAGACTCACGTACAGTACAAAATAATGTCCGTGTAGATAATAGTGTGGATAGCAGTGTACAGGTATATGCTGTGTGTTGGCAGTGTTGTGGGGATAGGATCACGTGGATGCGATGTGGAGCGGTACAGTTGTGGTGTAGCTCACGTCCTCGTGTCCGTTGGCTTTGCCCGTTGTTGACTTGTTCAACGTCCGAGACGCGGCGTCAGATGTTTTGTGCCTCTTGCGGCTTGGGTCGCCTTCGTGTGCGTGCGTCACACGCCTGTCAGTTAGCGCGTGTGAGTTGGCTCAGTCGATAAGCGCGCGTGTGCGTGTGTGTGACCTTGCCTCTCGCACTGTTAAGGGGACAAGGCGTCAGTGTCCGTCGGGTGAGTGAAGGTGAATTACGCTAAGCGGAGCCTGTGGGTGCAGAGTGGACAGGACCTGTTGAATCACGCGCTGGCCTGTGGAACGCATGATGTGTCTGCGACCTTGTGAACAGGACAGGTGAGTGAGAGACAGTTAACATGTGGTTTCCTGACCAGATGTGGGGTGAATGGATGGCTAGAATTGAGCCATCGGGTTTAGCGCAGGGTACTGAACCGTTACAAGGGGAATGTGATGGCTAATAAAGTAGTAAACTAATCCATAAGACGGGAACTAATAACTGACCGATTTGGGTTGCATTGTAGTCTGTTGGAATCACGAAGCAGATGGCGTTTCGAAGTAAGATGGCATGATTTGCAATCAGTCAGTATTTGAGCCTGAACGGCCATACCAAAACTGAAAAATCAACTGAGAGTAGTGTTTAAGTTGCGTAAATGAAGTATCTGACACGGTTTACCAGCAAACCGCCAACTGCTCAGCAAGTTATATTGGTCTGGTAATTTCATACTGACAAAACCGTCGTTACACTAAAAGAATCTGCTGTTATTGATACGACTCTGAGTGTGGTTGTTATCGAGATACTCAAACAAATTGACCATTGACCATAAACAAATTTAGTTGAACTTCTGGATATGATGAATCGATCACGCCTAATTTGGAGTCAGTGACGCCATGGTTAACATGATTGACTCAAAAAATCTTTTGCGAAATTCGGTACTTAGTAGTAACGAGGATGGGTCTTTCTGACGAGTTCTGGCAAACAAGATAATATGAACTAGTGCTATTGTTTTTGGAGAGTCTTTGACTGAATAGATTCCTGACTGTAAAAGCTATCATCATTCCTAGATGATGTTCTGTTTATACGGGCCAAATCTCCCTATTGCTTACAAATAATGTTCTGTTAACAAGAGGGCTTTAATATCGGGTATTTTCTAATAATAATCTTTGTTCTTTTCGCAGACATAGTTGGCTTTCATTCTATCGAGAAGCTCTACTTAGTGGTGAGACCTGATAGGACAACGTCAGCTTACGCAAATAACCTTCTCAATTATCAAGTCACAAGTCTCCCCCCAACCTAGTCTCGCCTAATTTTTCTTTCTGTTAACGTGCATATGCCGCTGATTGAAAAGACTGCTTGTCTGTTATCTGCTCAAGCTTGTCTACAAAGTACTTTGTATTTTCTGAAGCATGTGCCGTTCAATTATGTGGTACGTAGTCAACATTTTGCAGTATGTAGTGTTTATTTCCATCTAGCAACAGGTGTTGAATGCGTGCAATTTTTTGTGATTCAGTGATCGCAACTTGTTAATTTAGTCCAGTTTATTTATTTCTTTTCAATCCAGGGTTTTTCAGTTTTGTTGTGGCCGTTCAGGCTCAAATACTGACTGATTGCAAATCGTGTCATCTTACTTCGAAACGCTATTTGCTTCCTGATTCCAACAGACAACAATGCAACCCAGATCGTTCAGTTGTTAGTTTCCGTTTTATGGATCGGCTTACTACTTTATTCACAAGGAATTTCCTACCAGAATCCAACCATTGTTAATGACAGCGGTTCAATCTGCTGACAAAAGTCAAATCTGCTGCATTTTTGATAAAAGAGTAACTGAATTATCATCCCCGATATGAAAGCTTTAATTATTTGTGAACGGTGGACAATTTATGTCTGAAGTTCCTGTCGACAGATAGCTGCAAAACTGGATAGAATACATTTTATGTGGGATTGACAAAACACAATAGAACGCTCGTTTTTGAAAAAACCGACTGCCTATTTGTGCACAAACGCATACTCAATAATTGCAGCATGCATGTGCATAACTAACCATTTGGGGGATGTGTATGCTTTCCTCAAAGCTGGTTTTTCGTTTATTCATACTGAAGGGTATGTCTAGACTACTTAATTAACTCAACCATGATAGCCCAGTTTCTCACTGTTTTCTGGGCCCGAACAAACAACGTGAATGATGTTTTTAAGGCTGATAGAATCACGTGATGTGCCCTGAAACAATATCTCACATATGATTTTACATAAATGAATAACTAGATCCACAGTAGAAACAAACGTTTAGTGAATCGGACAGATAAAAGAGAGAATTTTTACGTGTTTGTTTAGCAAAAAACAGCCCTATGAGGACAAACGGGATGATTGTAACAACATAGGAGTGTTTTTGAACATACCAAGAAGAAAAGTGTGGCGCCTAAAATCCAGGGCCCGAGTGGACTACAGCACAGGCCTTTGGTTAAAACGACGATTCACAAATGCAACGCCATACTTGATTGTGTGCGGGGTGTTGATGGTCAAACGGTGTCCTTCTTCAGGGCTTAACAAGACGCCATATGTTATCAGCCTGAAACAAGCTTTTTGTACAAGATGGGCTTACGGGTACACCAAGAAAACATGCATGGCAGAATGTTAACATTCCGCTCTACCTCATCAGTCACATGCAATTTGTTTGAGAATCACAAACAGACGAGTCAGATTATTCAAATCGATTAGTCGACAAAACGGTGAACCAATAGTTAACGCGAACAATTTTTGCGCGCACATTTTCAGCCGAAGTGGACTGAATATCGTACTATCTTCGATAGTGACCAGGATCAAACGGATGTTACGTATCAGCAGGATTTGTCCAGCTAATGACGTTGTTTGCATATGTGAATCAGTTGACGAAGTAGAATTTTCCTATTTGTGTTGGGTGTGTCCGCCTGACAGCTTCTGTACTTGGAGTAACATGTTCAAACATGCGGTGACTCAGTTATCGTTCGTTCTACCAGGGTGAATGTGACTACGACTATACACGAACTAGTAGACAACTCGAGAAGCAAAATGTTTACTCTGTTACGCACTACTCCTGTAAGACTTACCTGCCAGGTTGAAGATTGTGTTCGCTGTGCGGTAGCTGGTTACTACATTCTGTGGATTTTCTGTTTCATGAAGTGTGGCAGGTGTAGCTTTTTTGAACGACAAGCTAAAATCGACACTATCCTTGAGAGTGCCACGTAAATCCAAAGGAATCAAGAAACTGTGTTAGAAAACGCTCGTATTCAAATTTATTCTTTTCAGACGTCTTTCAAAATATAGCCTGATTATTTGCAAAAGTGCGAATGACAACTGTTGTAGTTTTGATGTGCAATTTAATGCAATTTTGTAGATGACTAGTTTTTAAAAAAATGTTTTGGAAAATGTTGTCATCAAAATTTTGACAGTCACTGTAACAAACTTGCTTGGTAAAACTGGATGACCGAGTCATATTTGTGACCAAATGATGCAGAAGTGGAAAATCCCGAATGACATCCGCCCCAAAGTTGATGTTTGATAAACTGTGCGCTTACGCGCCTCTTATGGTAGTGCATTTTTGGGGAATAGCAAAGCACCTTTCGGATTGAACAAAATAAAACATTTATTTCTAGCTATACGCTACTGTGTAAATCAAAGTAGACTTATCGATAAATTTCCCAGTGAGTACACGTGAACCACGATGCTCACCAGAAATGAACAAACTATGGTAAACCAAAAGAAGACTATAAGCGATGGTTAACAATTTGCTTCCGGTTATTCTAGGCGCATCACATTTTGGTTGCTATTGTTTTAAATCAGCCAGTCACATAAGTTCAATAGTTTCACGTAATTAGGCATTTGATACAAAATCGAAATTTTTGGTTAGTCATGAACGATAGTATTGTACAAAACAGACCAAATTTGATCTCCCAAAAATGTAAGCATGCTAGCAAATTCAGAAACGATCAACCCCGTTAATGGCGATTGATTGCCTAGAAAAGTGACCTCAATTAAACAAAAAAATCACGCAGCGAGAAATCCGAAGATATTTTTAACTTTTTCTTTAAGGGGGTACTAACCTACTAGAGGGGTGTTTAACAGTTGGTCGCTTCACCTAGTCGTCCCGATGCTCCCAGTATTACTAAGGCTGGTCCGAGGCTTTCCGATCGAATTATTTTGAGCTCTTCTTACTGTCGGATCACAAATCCGGACCTAGAATTCGCTTGAGTAAATCGACCACATTTTTCATGAAAAAACTGACCTTAATAACATAAAATTCCCGAAAACAAATGTTTATTATTTCCTGTTTGAATGGAACTTGAGTACTCACATAGAACATAATCTTCTTGCGGTCATCGATATCAGAAACATCGTCACATTGTTTATACTCAACCTCATTAAACTCGTGATCACTATAATCATCCTCATGATGGCAACATTGATGCTAACTATGATAACAGTGATACTGTATCAGTATTTCACAGCGGAAATAATAGGTGTCTGTAGAATTGTTATGCATTCATTTGTGTAAACAGTGTGCAATTATAAAACATTAGATTCGCCTGAGTGAATTTTGCTTTTTAATTGTTGTGACAGAATGGCCGATTTAGTACCTTGACATCCAAGGAATTTTGCGCTTGGAATGAACAGAGGTAACTAGCGCTCATAGACCTCAACAAACTTATCGCAGCCTGCTGACTTTCACCGAACAATTTCCTGCATCTACAAAATCGCTATAATTTATAAGGTCATGAATGAAGAAAAAGAATGATTTCTTATTAACCCAATCTGCGAGTAAATAGGAGATTGTATAAATAAATACGTGAGCGGTGTCCGCAATAAAAGTCCTATTGAGCATCACTCAAGATGGAATTACCTCACCCTGCGGATCACTCTTTTCTTATTAGCTTGTCGGTAAGCTGATCACTTTTCCATGGCCGGCTGAGTAACCTCTCCCACATATTCACATTCCATCTACACACCCATCTTCACTGCCCTTCAAACACACAAAGTTGTAGTTAACGTCGAGTATCATGAAGTGTTGGATCAATAAAACTTGAGCATTTCGACAGACGTTCATTGGAAAGGTGAGTAACAGTCAATCCTGCGAGGTGTATCTGGTCCGCCGACGCCCACCGTAACAGGTCATTGCGCACCACTCACCCTGAGAACCTAGCGTCCTTTTATCTTTCAGCTATTCGGCGAGCTTGTTGAAACTTATCTCACAACACCATCACCGAGCTGCCTTCAACATGACTTTAATATATGTATTTTTTGCTTCTCACTCATTCTTCGTGCACACTGATCATCATTGGGTGATAGACAACCATCTCTGCCGTTGAATTCCGCACATGAGAAGCTCGCATTGCGATAGATGAGCTAGTCAAGGAATCGCGCACATCGGTTAGTTAAATGGACCGACCCTGCTCAGACGCCATGTTCGGACCACTATTTCTCATGAGTACTTGTTCAACAATCCAGTTATCCGAAGTGCACTACTTTATACTTACTACAGTGATCACATTGTCCCTAAGTAGTCCTGAAGGCGTGTGCTTGCGTTGCTCTATCTAACAGTTTTATGAAATAATTCCGAAAGATATTTTACATCCTCAAGGAATGAGTTGTCGGTGATACATCGTGTTTAATCATCACAGTGCTTGTGCGTTTGAGAGTCGGACGACAGCATATCACACGAAACACCTTTGGTGAACAAGGTTTATTGTGTGTTCGCAATAAGCACTCTCAGTACTGATCAACAGAACGCCTTTAAAAAATCCACTAAGGAAAATACCTTGTTCTGTTTTACGGAGTGAATCAATTTGGATGACGATCGCATGAGTACCATCCCTGCCGATCTTCACCGAGTTTAGGAATTAGGCAGAATAAATTATCTTATGGAGTGTCGTAGAATATGGAAACAGTACTGCCTATTGAACAAATTTCATTTACTTTAAAACTCTAGAGTTGGCCTGAAAACCCACTTGCTTGTTTTAATGTTAAGAGGGCAAGCGCTGCCGTTTTTACGTGAAGTTCGAGTTGATTAAAGGCGACTACCAGATTCTGACCATATTTTGATCATGTGTGAGTGTGTGAATGTACAGTCTTGATGGTCCTGATGCTGGTAGATACCATGCTCATCACTTTTGTTTACATGTTGTCTGCAATAGGAATAGACGAATTTTTCAACTAATTTGAGTGGGCTTTGCATATTGCAGACTGCTTTTGACACTGAGACGAACCACGGCAATCAATATTCTGATTACTTTTCTGGGTGGCATTTGAAAAAATTGATTCGTTGTTTATTTTACTTGGTCTGATAATAACAGCATGTAATGAAACTGTAATACTAATGGCAGATTTATGCTTTTAAATAAAACCAAGTTGCGAAAAGTCAGGGCTTCAGCTGGATTCCAACCAGCGACATAAATACCATGCCTCAATGCGGCAAGCGTTTTACCAGCTGAGCTAAGAAGCCACTCCAGAAGCTCGGAAACTTCATCGTTCTGTGCTCAACACTGGCGTTGGTGGATGATGATAACAGTATGTAATGAAACCGTAATATATTTACTTTGGAGGGCTTCTTAATTTAACGGAAACCCAGCTGTAGACAATCTGAGCTTCAGTCGGACTTGAGCCAATGACAGATATAACATGCTCAAGTGCGGGAGGCAGTCCGTTAGTTGAATTACGAAACCGTCTGAATAAAACCCGTGGAGCACAATTCGATCTGCTTAATTTCTAGTTCCACGAAGTGAAAATTATGAATTACATTAAATGCTGTACAGTGTTGAAATAAAATCCTATTTTTGAAAATGACGCTCCAGTTCATTTGAAACATTCGGTCTATATATACTCAAGCATATATAGACTGCAATGGATATATATATATATATTCAGTGTACTGTTTCTAACTACGTATGGCTTTCCTCTAACTAATTAAGGCGAATTAACCTCAGCTGCTTACACACAACTTAACTTCGCCTTTTATTATTCAAGGTACGGGTTAGTCCAGTGGTTAGCCGAAAAGGTTACCTCATGGTTCTAGAAGCAAAGACTGGCGGCTGGCTTCGTCGATGGGTCGTGGTTCGTCGGCCATTCCTTTTTATCTACGCGGATGAGCATGATCCAATAGAACGGGGATTGATCAATCTAACCACTGCAAAACTAGACTATGAGTAGGTCACCTTGATTTATATTGGTTATTTTGTTCACTTCGATCTTCTGTGTTCCATGCTGTAATTTACCTTTTTCTTTTCCATCAATTTGTTGTTGAAATCTGTGAACAGAAAGCCTAAGTTAGGCGGTTTTGTTAAATCATTTACTACCTTGTGTTTTTGACATGTGTCCGAAGAGTTTCACAAATCCGTTTCAGTGAATAAATGAACAGAACGAAAGATCCTGTCATCAGCATGCCTGTCAAAGCCGACAGTTCAATCTCGAGTTTAGTGTGTATCTGAAAGCAAGAATGAAACATGATTTTATTCAAAATATCTTTAGCGTGTTGACAAAATAGATCACTCTTCTGATTGGTCGGCTGATTGATCAATATCTATGTTAAAGTTTCAGTACTGGCGGTGGAGCTAATAAGCGTGTATGTAAGCAAAATTATTTGTTTCATGAAATGACAACAACATCCAAGTGATCAGAAAAGCTGCTGTTGACGTAAGCATAATCGCACTGAATGAACTGACCACCAGTATCACACAACAATTTTTGTGGTAAAACTCCCACAACCCGCTGAGACTTGTTGGCCATCCAGTACGACCTAGTGTTTGTAACCGTGACTGAGTATTTCTAAACACAAATAATGTATAATTACTCCCGCAATCACGGTTGTCATTATATTGCTCTAAGTGTGCATTCTTTGTGAGCCCCAACGTTGTTTGTCAGAGTAGTTTTACTGAAACAGACAATGAACTGAATTATTTTGTGTATTCCGGAGAATACAATGAGGTGTGAGTAACTGAGACCAAATATGAAACTTCTGAATGCTAAATGAGGCTTTTTAGGTCAATCGAAGTAGCACACGTAACTTAAGGAACTGTAATGCGTGACAATGACTCGTACGTAGAACTAATCCAGATATTTTCACCACTCGTTAATTGGACCAAATTGAGTGTTAGTAGTGTGATCCAGTTTGGTGTAACCAACCGTGAGTTTATTTCGACGATCTGATGCACTTAGTGAAGTTCCTTCTACAAGTAAAACTGTGGGGGCTGTCTAGTTTTCTCTCATAGTGAATTCACTCGCCACCTAAGTTAGAGGTATGTGAAAGCTTGCTACATTTTGACATGTAAAGTTGTGAGGGGAAGCGTGCGTTGCACAGTGGGTCCTTTATTCTAACCTTGATGTATGTATGTTTAATAACTTCCAACCGAATACTGACACCATACTGGTGATTTTCTCTTGATAGTTTGCTTACGACCTGATTATTTAACAAGCCATCAGAATAAAACATCTAAGTGGGTTTTCTAGTATCACATAAAACGATCAAGCACATGGTCGACAACCTAGGGCTGTTGTGGAGCGGATCGAATTAACCACGGAATAGTGAGATAAACGTACTTAGCTTCATGGTATCTTTTTGAGTCGGATGATTTCTGTCTGCCCCCAGGATGTAAGTGTGTGCATGTGTTTGCGCACTTTTTGAGGCTGGTACATACGGTTTGAGACTGTCACAGCTTTCGCTCTCCAGATGGTACCACGACTCTGTTTAACCAGCTAGTTATCAGATCAAACCGTTTACTATCCAGGGCCAGAAAGGTTTTCAGTGTTTTTCATGGTCCATGGTCAGTTGTGTTTAAGCTCGACAGATGGTCAGGCTGATAAGCCAACCGATACTACCAGGATACACTCATTGGCAAAGCCCAAACGCTACTAAGTATGTTTATGGAAGTCATACAAACCCATTCGTTTGTATATTTCATAAACTGCTCTCATATATTTTACTAGTGCGATCCTTATGGGAGGCATGGTAACTAAGCGCACGCACTTTAGACCTGAAGTCCTACAGTATCGACCATATTGGTGGGTCGCAACAGCGAGAAAGTAAACGTTTAAATTTAGAGAAAGCGTTTCACAAAGTCAAACAGATACATTATTGATTAGGACACATTTTCCTATCAATTCTGAGAACGTGATAATCTCTGTGTTCCCTGGCTATCGGATGGCATCACTAGGCCTCTTTCACTGATGGTGAGGGAGACTTCTGGAAATGTTTTGTGGCAATCAGTAGTTGTACTAACTATTGTGAAGTGCAACTAACCACCCAATGACACAGAGTACGTTGCCACACGGTCGTAAATGAAGCGATTTTAGTTATTGTGCACTAGGTTCAAAACCGGAACTTTTTAATCATATTCTGACAGAATATAACAATTAGACGTCCGTCTCCTCAGAGGAAAACAGGGTACGAATATTTTCAATTGCATAGGGCTTTAAGATAATCTAAAATGAGTAACTTATTTTGGTAGACTGATCACGTGTAAACGTTCCATACAGAGATCTTCTGTAGCTACAAGTATCTGTCACGCAGTCGATAAGAAAACAAAAGGTCAGATGCCCAAAATGGGCATTACTTGGACTGATGAATTTCGGATACGATTGCTTATAATAGCTCACTCTGTATGCTTCTGAATAGGTGAGTGGGAAGCAAATGTTCACAAGGTTTGAGGCAGAAATCTTCTTCCGGGTAACCTACTGATTTTTCGTTATACTCAACCAGTGAAGTTATCCGACCAAAATCCCTTACCTCAGACTTATAGCTGTTTCATTTAATCACTCCGAAATTTTCTGTTATGGATTTGGTTGTTGTGTGATTGATGTCACTCACATTGGTTCATATCCTTTGCATTCAAATAGAAACACTTGATATGAACTTCGTAGTCATGAGAAAAGACCAGTGGTCATATGCTTGGACTGGCCTGATGTTGATCTGTTCAGCCGTTTGTACAATGGCTATGCTGCACACAGCACCATTGAAGGTATATTATTAAGAAATATCACATTGATGCCTAAGTACCATCACATTTTCTGGAGAGTAACTAAAAAGACGGATTTGTGGGACTTTGAAGGTATCATTTGCGATAACATATTCCGTACATCCGTCATCAATTGTGTAATTAAAACCATTCTTTTCAATTTCAGTCACTTTCAGCCTAATAATTATATATGTAAACCAAAATCCCCTACTACTCATCATCAATCCAAATACCACTCAACATGTTGATGATTTCTGTCATTTTAACTTGGAGCGAAGTGCCAGTCGAGGGTTCATCGATTGGAGTTAACAGACAGTAACTGTGTCTCCTCTCGAGGCGATCGGGCAAGCTGATCACTACTCACAAGCGAAAGTGGTTGAGTGTTCACATATGATAATTCGGTTGTGCCTAACGTGAGGTCAGTGGCGCAGTGGTAAACACGGTTGCCTCATGAACAGCATGTGCGTGGTTCAAGTCCCGGCAGTGGCGATGATATGCATCAGTGACGAGCTCTAACGAGAGCGGAACTCGAGTCTAGTGCTTCTGTTTACCGAAAAGGGCCGACTAGAATGTATGTGAGAATGCGACAACTGCGATCACTTGTGGGTGATGTTCAATCCGTGCAGTAATTATATGACACAGTGTTATATAATTTCCGGGACTTTCGAAAGATTAACAACATGTCCGCCACTGGTTGCAATAGGCAAAGCTGTGACGACATATATGATAAAGTTGCTTTTACAATTCTAGACACTCAACCCCGGTTTCGTAATCATACACAGGAAATTTATCTTTGTCTAGTGGATCACGGTTAAGTATTTCCAGCTGCTTCCAAGCATGTTTTCTGAAGTAATATTGAATTATAATCGATTGACTTAACATCAGCTTCTATTGCTTTTTCATCATTCAGTGGACTTACCTACCCCGCCAGTGCAGTATGCCTTTCGTATAGTGCCTGAACGTGTACGATCATTCATAACTAACGCGGCCTGTTGATCTGATTTACTAACTGTAATGAACCGTACATATCCTAGTTGAATTATCTGCAAATATGAAGCGTGATTTCTGTAATTGTGAACTTCAACAAGTCTGTGACTGCAGTTCATTAAATCTGAGTAGCAAACAGAAATGATCTTAGCCCTGGATGAGGACGAAAAAACCCTAACGCGTCGTTCACACTATGGTTGCAACGTACCTACCCTTGGACCCAATCAGTTTCATTGACTGTATCTGAAGTCACCTTAGAAAATAAGCGGGGTATGAGAGATATTTTTGAATACGGAGTTCTGAAACCCAACTAATCATTTAACTTAAACTGAATGGCACTTGTTACTGATCGCGGCAGTCGCGGTTTCATAGACCTTTGAGTCTTATTTGGGGTCGTCATTAGTTCATATCCTTGCCACTGCCGAGTGCAGAACTCCTGTCTTACTCTTATGAGGCAACTGTATTGATCTTTGCGCCATTAACTTCACAATAGGCACGACTAAATTAGCGTATTTAAGCGCTCAGCCACATATGCCTATGAGTAATGATCAGATTTCCGCTTCATACTACATCTTACAAGTAACCAATAAGTTTATTTCGACGGATTCGCCAACAGTCGATTAATTCGACGGCAAAAATGTAAATGGTAGGGCGAGTGTTAAGGCGTAATGGTTGTCCGTTTGCTGCAACGAAGGACACCTAAACGAAATGATTGCAACTAGGATGCTCTTTACAGCGTTCACGTTTACTGGCAGTTTGCGCAGAAAAGTAGATGAGAGTAACTAGTCTAGAATACATTTTATAGAATCCAACGGATGTTTATGCACACTCAGGAATGCGCCAAAACATAAGAACAGCCATTGGGAACTAGTGAAATTTGAACCAATGAATTTGACTGATTCAGCTTATCACTGTGTCAATAAGACAACAGGCATGATATGTTAGCAATACGTTCCTTTCCGTTCATCGTATCTCTAAAACCACTGACAACGAACGCACTACAACATGGACAAATGTTTATCGGTGAAATCTTGGCAGTACTGCTTACATATAAAAACTGATGGGGTTGGGTGGGTAGCTGGTCTTTTTTAGGAGTGATTGAATACCGTAAATTTTGGCATTCCGTTGAATGTGGCAAGATCTGCGAATGATACGACGGGCAGATTCGGTCCAACTCACCTTACAATCATAGGATGTCTTTCCAACCAAATTCTCCAAAACTTTAGGAACGAGAAGGTAAAGCAGCCTACCATCTTTAACAAGCTTGTTTCACTTGTGGTCACTGTGGTAGATCACAACGTATTCTCTCTGGACAGTCAGCAATGGGTGACCGTCTCAGATCCTTTGTCTGTACCCTGTTTCATAATGTTAGGCTGATAATAGGAACACAGTTTCTAAGGGGTATCCGGTCAGCCCGTGTTTATCCGAAAACATTCATGTCAACTTACTGTAAAGGGCAACTCCGAAAACTCCAAGGGAACCTGCTTTCCAAATGCCTATATCTGAACGTGACCTGTTGGAACAATTTTGTTGCCTTTCATGCAGACAACCAGTTGTCAGCGGTCTTCGGTGGTATTTCAACGACTGGTGATTTGGGACTGTCGTTTTCAGTCGCAAAATGGTTTGCCATGTTTCCTATTGTGGTGGACTGTCAGGCAGGAAATGCGAGCATTCCAACTCTCGGCGGAATACCCACAGCGGGCGGATGGAGGACGGCGTGTGCGACTGGATGAGTTATCACCCGACCGGATCAGACCAACGGGTGAGACGTGGCAACCAAAATAGGATGGATGACCAAAGTAAAGGTGTGATTATTCCAACTCTCGCAGGAATATCTCGACATGGCTGTGGAGTACTGTGATAGCCCACAATGGATGGACGGAGGATAACACGAGCGACCAGACAAGCCATCGCTCAATGGATTCAGATCAAAGGATGAGGAATAGCGGGTGGAAAACCCCTGGATAGACGGCGCCAATCATCCATCTAAACGGGGTAGAAGTGCACATGACGTGTCAGCGGAAACCTAGGGGTGTTGTGGACTGGAATTGCGATTCAAAATCGCACACGCGCGTATGGCATTGTAACTAGCGAGTTGGACAATAAAGACTGTGCTTTATTGGACGCCTTTTCGCTACACTATGTTGATTCAGCGATCTATTGGGAATAATGTAAAATTTACCAAATCATGTGCAGTCGCGGTAGCGTATATTGATCCGATTGGCAGGAATTAAAGAAAACGGATCATAGACCTCATCGCTAAGTGTATTTTGAACTCAATGAATCAACAGCTACTCGCTACGCTTATTGGCTAATCGTGAGCCTGGTATCCCCCCCCTGCCAATGGCCTTGCACATATGCCATCTGGCTGACGCAATAACACCGTTCACACTGTTGTTACGCAATCAATCCTAATGTGTTACCACTTACGGAAACCACATCCCCACCAGCAGTACGTGTAGACGCACTCACCATAATTGTTAGGTGTAGCAAAAATCACCTCTCATTTCCTTCACTGCTGCCGTACGCTAGTTTTATATTAAAGCAGGTTTTTTGTTTTACGACCGATATAAATATACAAAAAAGCTACCACTTAGTAACATCCATCTGTCCCGCCGAGTTGAGGATAATTGAAAATGACAGTTAAAAGTAGCCTCTTTTGAGAAAACAAAACAGCAGAAATCAAGATATCACTCATGTTCCAACCCAGCTAAGAGTTGGATAGGAACTCAGAAACCTGACATAAACGTGTTTCAATGAACCTGTGGTTTTATAACGTCGCATTCAGTGACGTGGGTGGACCAACAGATTTGTGCATATGAACCCAAGGTGCAGAAAAAATTCTTATTGTGCGATACTAAATAATAATTTGATAGGCTCAATTACAAAATTATAAGGCACTCAAAATACTTTAGTAATAGATTACACACTGAGACTAACAACTGGCAGTTAGTAAACACTACTACCAACGAGAAAGGCTAAGCAGTTCGGACATTGATTTTCTGTGAAGGTCACATCAGAGTTCACGTAGTTCGGCAACGAAACAACTTGGAATAAAACGAATGTTTACTTACATTTTTCAGAAGGGAACCAGAAGGGAAAAAATAAATAGTCGATCATGTTGAAGTTGAATTATTTGGCCTTCGAAAAATAAACTCACAGGTTAAATGCAGTTCGATAATTTTAAAAAAACTTTGAAAATAACTTACTGCGCTGCAGTTTCAACTCTGTTATTCAAAGTTGCACATGTGCATTAGGGCAACCGTTCATTGTATTTTAGATGCAAGCTTTTAACGAGTGACTCCGGTGACCTCATATTAAGCATAGCAGTACTGAAGTGTTTGATAACGGCAACTTTCGAGTAGCGCACATGGTAGTTGATTTTCTAGATTGAAGACAGGATACCTGTGCTTCTGCCCTCAGCGTATATTCCAACAGCTGTTATTATGCGGTCAGACTAAAGTGTATCATGCAAAATGATGAGGTTAGAATGTTTGAAGAACTTTGTGCCCGTATTACGATTGGATATTCAAGTGATTTTTACACACCTGGAGACAAAACCTAAAAGGACCTTCGATTTTCCATTGTTTGTTTTCATACTTGAAGTGCCAAAGTAGAGATACATTTGATCTGTCGCTTGTGATTCTAACCAGATGTTGTCTACTCTAAACTATTTGACGCAGTTGTTATGTGCATGACATACGGAGACTAGTTTATAATCCTGCTCATTCTTTTCTGGCCTTCTCTTTCGCAGTCATTCTGTTGCTAGCCGTCTAAAACTAAAACACTTTTACGATATACTTTCCTACTGAACAGTTCAGCACAAATTTGACTTTGAGCAAGCAATCTCAGATTCGTCTAATCTGTGAAGTTCCTGTGAGTCCCTTCAAAGAAAACTTTCGTATTTAGGGTATTGACATAATGTGCTGCATGATTTCAGGACGTACAAATAACTTTACATGAGAACTTTACGCTAAAAACCCGTTTGCGTTAATTACACCATATAGAGTTCAGAGGTTAAATAGGCTTAATTTAAAAGCAATGTAGGGCAAGAATGAGTCATTAAAAAAGCCGACAGTGGACGACGGAGATACGAGTTAACCAGTAAAGAATGAATTATATTACAATGATGTTCAGAAGTTGACTTTTTTCTAATACAAGCCGGCTTAGGAAACAACTCTACTGTCATCGATTTGAAAACGACGTAATCTGAACTGTGTGCAAGTTGTTGAAAAATCCAAACAAATCCGTTGGTATTCGAATCGAAAAAACATAGGTAACAAGAAACAAAATCATCAAAACCCATACTGGAGATATTAGTCAGAATTTGTTGGTAAGCAACAGAGCACTCAAGTTTAAACGTGTGTTCTGAATGCAGTCACTATTAAGTAAAAGCCAGTGAGTCTATACATAACGATACATTGATACCCGTGAACAGATGGGTTGTCAGTCTCGTTACCAATGAAGATAGAAAGTGAATGTGGACATATTAATTTCACCATGCTGAAGTGCATACGATAAATTGCAAAAAGTTTTAGGATTTGTTTTACAGTAGCAGTCGTCTTCTGGGAAATCCATCCTAATATATGAATAAAGCTAGCGTTAAATAAATGGCATCTTTAGTAAACGGATTTTTAGAAGGGTAAGTGGTGCAGCGAGGAGCACGGTGTCTTTGGATAGAATGGGTGCAGTGGTGGACTCTGAAAGTAAGATACAGAAAAGGTTACAAGAATACCTTTCGTGGAATTATTGAACCTGATTGAAAAATCGTAGACATACTTTTGAGCATGTTCAATGTGTAGTGACAAATTGTACCCACGGGGAAGGTCCTATTGATTACTTGTGGTAGTGACATGATTTCTGAACGGATTCGATGAAGATTCACAAAACTTCCAGAATAGCCGACGTTTGACCATTGACAATGTGGTCGAAACACCTGTTCTAAGTAGTAAGCAGAATACATATGTGAACTCTGTTAGTACCAGCTGGGACGTGATGAGTTTGTCTGTAAGGTAAGTCTGTGACACCATGATGATTTTAGATGTCTTCAAAGCAGATTGGAATATTATACGCGCAGTCTTGATTGAGTCTTTTGCAGGAGCCTGGTAAAGCAGTGGGCTAAGAATCTGGAGTAAAAATGAAAAGGTGCATCTTCCAATGTTCTCTGAAATTATGTATATGATCCAGGAAAATTATGGCGATGAGCTCATATACACACAGTCTTGGCTGAGCAACATGATTACTGTATTGTAAAGCATCTGGTCCTGAGTTGATAGCTCACAGTCACTCATGGTCAGCACATCGTAGGACATCATTTTACAAGACCAGTGAGATGCAGTTACTGGTGGTTTGGGGCGCATTTTCAACGGAAAGTAAAGTGTGTAATGTGAGCCGTAAGGAAAACAAATGAATTTTATATGTACATATATGAAAGACGTCCTTGAGGGTTATCACGTCCTACGTGCCCGGAACCATAGCTTTCTAACTGGAAAATGTTCTCAGTGCATACTTATACCACAAGATTATGGCTGCTTCGCGAACTGCACGCATTTCGAGTCTGGACATGATCGGGCAGGAGTATAACATTCTCACCCGTATACGTGAATAGGGGATAAGTTTTACTTCTCAAAAGCAACACTGCGGGCTGCTTCAACGTTGGTATTGTATAGACTGCTTCAGGTTGTTTGAATTCACTTGCCAGAGATTTAAGGCAACAACGTACCAATGTTCTGAAGGGGAACTGAAGACATACGTCCTACCAGGTCCTTCTGGACGAACACATGGTGGTACCGAGGCCGTTATTTTCTCTGACTTAAAAATCATCACACTATAAGTATGTTTCATTGTTCTGTTAAGCAATGAGAACCAGTTATCCACAAAGTGTCACTCTGTTATTTGGAGTTTTAAACATTCATTCACGCTTAGAAAACAGTATACGTAGAATACATGAAGGGACAGTGACTGATTCGTTCTTGCTTTGGCTGCCGATTTATTTCCTCCCTAGTCATTGCAAATGATGATGTAAGTGAATTTTGCCTACAACCAAACATAACTTTGGGTTTCTTCATTTTCTCGAATAATGGTTTCAGTGTGATTGTACGTGTAAACTGGGCGTCACAAACAGGATACGAATGTCAGAATGGGACTGATCAACTGCTTTGTTGCAAAGGCTGTGTAGATGTGCTTCTGGTGTGTAAGACAATGCCTCAAATGACGCACTTCGCTCGATTCAACATGTAGATTGTTTTAACTTGGACCACCAGCGTTAAGGTTAGTTACACAGGCTCTACTCGTCGAAAGCATGTGACAATTTGTCATCACTGTTTTTTTCAACAACCACTGGTTAAGTGACATTTGGTCAATTCCGGTTATTCATTGACACATACTCTAGACATTGACAATAAGTATGGTCTGCATGCGGCCCTGGATCGTCCTCGTGCTCGTGATGGTCTCCATGTTTCGCGAGATGAAGGTAGTAGCAAGCAGGACAACTGCGTTAAAATGTTCACACTCCCAGACAAACTAAGCTTACAGAGACATGTCGCACCGCTCAGACGACGCATTAAACTGACGTGAAGGTTAATTAACCGCCGTTCTAGACTAGATGCATTTTTACGCGCGTGCGCCTGCACTTCGGATATTACTGCGACTGGTTTGGTTATTGTCATTCAACAGGCCTGACAGACACACCCATTGTTCAACGAGAACAGCCGGTACATATCACAGCTAATGACGGGCAGCAGGACATCAGTGATAAAACTGAAGTGCGTAATTCACGTTGAGAGAGCACATACTCCATCAATGGACATGAACAGTGCGCAGTCAGCGTAGTCGAAAGTAATGTGTTTTACTTACGGTGTGAATCCCTGATCGAGGAAGGCTTTGTCCATGAGGTTTGCTCCTTAATCCAATTTTCGGGTCATTCTAATGCTGTCGTAAGGATCCGAGATGACAGGTAGAAAGATTTTGTTTCAAAATATTTGATCGCATGAAAAAAAAACCGAAAGCACGACCAAACTAGAAAAGATTAAGGTCAATTCGTATGCAAAGAATCCTCTAAAATCTATGATCTGAGTGGTGTTCGTTGCTTCACACAAAGAAACGCACTCCTTCACAATTTTGGAAAGAAATGCACATCTATTGCCACATCATCGGTTCTGTTGCGGGTAGCAACTGTTTGGTGTGTAACCCTGTCCTCAGGTGGTCTTTCCATACACTGTAATAAATGGTCACTTTCCACATTTGGGCTGCTTTCCAGTTCCATTTTCCCGTGTACAAGTTTTATTTTGTTTTCTTTACATGCTATGTTTCTACGGTCCCATCGACCAAAACCAAGATCTTGTGAACAACCACCCTCCGTTCCATAGACTTTTTCAAACTGTCTGATGAGTATGACTTTTGAAAATATATAAATATCCGTTTTTTTACTGAGTTATACAATGATTTGGCTTACTTCTATAGCTCGTTGGCAATTCTTCCCTGTTGATATAACTGTGAAGAAAATACTGAGACGGATATTACACAACAGGTTTGTCATTTAAGAAAATCTTCGGTAGACCTGTGTATGTAGTCCTTTTCGATGCTACGGACTCCCGACCAATTTACCGACTGAAACTGCGGTTTGATTTATACAAGATTTCTTTAACTGATATTCTCCGTTAATTTCAGCCCGTTAACTTTTCGTGTTTGATTTTCTGTTGTTTGCGTTCTGTTTGTCTACAAATAGTTATTCCGACAGTTGTGCCTGTCATAACATGGCGTCCAACTTTTGACATGTTTTTGTGCATTCAGCGTCAATGCTGCGTTCGCCAACTCACCCCCACTAAACGACAACCAGAAGACGGATATATTTCGATTGCCCACCTCCGCGGAATCCACTGTGTTGCCTCCAACTGCTTTGGTTACCGCATCCTCCCAGTTCAATATGTTCACGCTAATTGGTCAACATCACACTCTACTCATTCAGACCACATCTGAAAATGGTACAGATATACACGACTGGTTGTATGCCTTAAACCCACTGAAGGCAGGCGAGATTCGGTTAGTGTTGATTTTGTTTGCACAATTGTATCACACTTTATAGTAATCGGGTCACTTATATTAGAACATTGCTCTTCACATTTTGCGTATTTCTAAGTAACTCTCACTCAAGACAAACGTGGTGGCTTTCCCTCTCAAATATCTTTTTTAATGGAAACTTGTTTCTGTTATTTTTTATGTTGGTGACTAAAGTTTTACTAGCAAGATAAAAACAATTGAGCTATTAACTGGCTGTATTTCGTCAGAATTAGCCTTCCGAGCGTTATAGTTATAACAGCAAATTTGAATCTTATGGTCATCTGGAACTCAGAACATATTCAGTCGCACTTTTACTTATTCGATGTGTATGCGTTTTCAATCTTATAAAATATGGCGTCAAACAATAGAACGCAAGTAGTTTTGGAAGATAAAGGTTGCAAAAACTAGTCGATTGAGACAAGAAATGAACAAGTAAGTGGAATAATTTAAGGCTGCTCGAACCGTTGTAAAAAGTCGTTCCATTTTTATGGCGGACATCATTGTTTATAAGTTTTTTTACATGTTCGTGTTAGGTTCCTAGGTCCCTCAACAACTTATGATTGGTCTTGTTTTAGTAGCCCGTTGCCAGAAAATGATATCAGCAACCATTTTTATTGGCCAGACATTTTAATGTGTTTATCGTTTATTTTTCCAGCTATTCTGTCAGAAACTAACAGCGATCAAACTACCAGTCACTTTGGCAAGCTTTCCGAAGATTTCAGCCGGAAGCCAGTATAGCTTTAGGAGAAATATAGATTACGCTGATTACTTCCGTAATCACGTGACTCACAATGTAGATCACATACAAAGTATTCTATCAGAAAACATTAAAACCAAAAGTAAATAGGTCTTTCAAACAGTCCAGTTAGTACAAACAACTAGAAAAAATTCCACGATTCCCAGCTGTAATTGCATGGTGGGATAAGGTGGCAAATACCAAGCAGAGCAGTTTGAAAGCAACCGTGTAACATAAACTTTAAAAGCAAACGTTGTTTATCGATCGACCTTATTTGTGAAATATGTGTATAAGAACATTGCTTGATACGAATGTGCGAATAGACTTGACAGGTGCACAGTTACCTCAGAAAATTGTACTGATCAATGTGGAACCAATAACTGAGGTATTACAATAAAAATAAGAAGAATATTGTAGTAATTTTTAGTCTCAGACATCGATATTCCTTATAAGTAAGCACGGTATACTATAACGAAAGCTTGGAGTTAAAAAATTAACGACAAACATTTTGGGTTTAATACCTTATGGACCTATTAAATTGATGGTAGTTTGGATAGTCAACAAAAGACCTGCGATGCATTCATTTCATTGAAAAATATGATATGCTACTCATAAAGAGCGTAATGACGGTTTTATAGACGGACCTTGGAATGAGCGTTCGAGACTGCAGGGGGTGATTCTTATAAACGTAGGACAATATGATTGCTATAATAACCATAATGAAAAAATGGATTCCTGTGGATATGAAACACTAAAGTTCACTACGAGACTAGCTTCGTGGTGACTGTGTTCCCGACGAAGCCGTTATATTAAATACCACGGAAACCTGGTGTAAGAAAGAAGTGCGGAATGGTAAACTGTCCATCCCCGGCAGGACAATGTTTCGAAGCTATCGGGAGATCGACAAAGAAGGTGGTATAGCTTTTTATTTAGGATAGCACCTAAAGATCTCGAGTATTCGTTACAGGGTGCTGCTGGATCCCTTGAAATAAGTCTGAGATATAGTTGAAATCACATTATGTGATCGGTGTGATTTACAGATCACCTTCTGCGTACAAAAATGCCAACGTGGCTCATCTATAGGTTACGCTCAGACGTTGATAATGGGAGATTTTAATCCTCCGGAGCTATACTATAAGAATCAGTTAGTCAATACTGCAACATCTTTTCAGTGGAAACTGTGCCTTCACAGCATGTTCAGGACCACATGAGGTTGTTAGTGGATCAGATGTCACCTTGTCTTGTTCAAATGTTTACCTATGAGGTCGATATGATTAGCAAACTCAGTATCACAACTTCAATTGGTCGCAGTGATCGTACAGTTAAGCAGTGTTTTAATCAAAATACGTGTCTAAAGGTCCACCACGGCGCGACTTTCGCAGAGATGAAGACACAACTTAGTAAAGTTGAATGGTCTAGTTCCTTCACTACGGTCAACTTGGATGGTTACCAGCAGCTCATCATTGCGGAAATCTCCGATGCCGTTAGCACTCATGTTCCAGTAAGCTTTTCCGAACCTAGTAGAAAGAGTAGACATCTAGAAAGTAGAATAAGACTTTTGATGACAGATACCAACCAGGAAAAGGTAGACTGGTGTCTGTTGGTTTCGCTATGTGGAAAAACCTTAACTTGGCTGTTATCAGAAATAATTGATTTTGCTATTAATGCGGTCTTGCTGGAAGGCTGATAGTTAATTCCAAGCTTTTTTGCAACAAAGTCGCAGTAAGCATAATGAGTGTGGTCGGTATTTCACAGTTACAAACCAATACAGATCTATAGAGCACCAACACCCTGGATAAACAGTATATAAGTATGCGTAACTGGAAACCGCGAATGACTTTTCAGTGCATAGATGGCAACCTGATTGAAGTACCTCAAATTTCAGTGCTATAAATCAGAGTCAATTTAGAGAACCTGCCAACCTACAAATTACCCAATCCGGAATTGATGTCGACTGTTCTCTTGAAAAGTTGCACCATGGATTTAACAGAACTGCTTATAGGACTTTTCAGTCGTTCTTCATCCAAACAGCCGTTTACCGAAAGCCTGGAAACAGTTCACCACCACACCTATTTTTAAAGGCGGATGAAGTAACGAGTCGACGAACTATCGATCAATAGCTTTACTTTATTTCAAGTTAAACATCACCCGCAATTGATCGCAGCTGTCGCATTCCCATAGACTTTTCCAGTCGGCCCATTTCGAACAGCACAAGCACTAGACTCGAGTTTCGCTCTCATTAGAGCAGCTCATCAGGAGTGCATATCATCGCCATTGCCGGGACTTGAACCACGGACACGCTGTTCATGAGCAGGCAACCGTGTTTACCACTGCGCCATTGACCTATCTATATGAAAATCATAATCCCCTACTACTCATCAGCAATCAAAACACAGATCAACAGGTCAATGATTTCTGTGGTTTCATCTTGGAGAGAAGTCCTAGTCGAGGGGTCATCGATTAGAGTTAACAGACAGCAACTGTGTCTCCTCTCGAGGCGATCGGGCAACCTAATCATTACTCACAAGCGAAAGTGTTTGAGTGTTCACATATGATAATTCGGTTGTGCGTAATGTGAGGTCAGTGGTGCAGTGGTAAACAAGGTTGCCTCATGAACTGCGTGTCCGTGGTTTTAGTCCCGGCCGTGGTGATGATATGCACTCCTGACGAGCTCTAATGAGAGCGAAACTCGAGTCTAGTGCTTCTGTTGTTCGAAAGTGGCCGACTGGAAAGTCTGTGAGAATGCGACAGCTGTGATCAATTGTGAGTGATGTTCACCTGGAAATAAACCAAAACCCCTACTACTTTCCAGCTTTACTTTAATTGATCTACAAGGTAATGAACAGTTTAATAAATGACATTCTCCGGGTTAAGGTTGAAGACCCCCAAATCGTCATGAAGAAACAACGTAACTTTCATAGGTGATACTCATGTGTCACGAGTCTACTGACTTATTACGATGTTTGGATGTAGAAATTGTCATAGAGGTGGTTTATTCTGACATTTCCAAATACACTTGACAGGCCTCATTTCACCTTGCCGTGGAAACTAAATGAATAGGGCTTTGATTAAGGCTTACGCACGGGAGTAGCGGACTATCTGACTGAACGTAGGTTGAGCATCAAAGTAAATGGATAGCTGTCAGAGTGGTTTCCAGCCAACAACAGCATCCCACAAAAGTGTTAAAATGCCGGTTATTCATTTTTTGTTGTTGCTGAAGTACCTAGTACAGGCAAATCGCCGATGTTGTTTTACGCGAATGACACAAGGCTCTGGTGAGTTTGAGAGTACCCGGAAGATGTGGTGGAATTACAAGACGATCTGAACTGCTTCACTCAGTAGTCAATGAAAAATAACTTTTCGCTGAATGTCAGTAAATGTAAAGTTATGCAGGTTCGCTATCAAAACTGTATTGAGTACTAACGACGAGAAGAAGCTGTTCGCTTCGACATGCGACAGAGACCTAGGGACTGTAGGGACAGACAGTCTGAGGTTATCTACAAAGTAACCCTGAACTTTCTAGGAAGAATTTGCGAAAACTTCCACCCCGAAGTGTTTTCCAGTGTGTTCGTTTCCATGCTCCACCCACACCTGGAAACAAATATACAGACTATCTTGTCCTTGTCTTTAAAAATAGTTGATGACTATTGAAAGTGCACACAGACACGTTACTAGAGAAATAATGGGGCTCAGTAAAACCTACTGCACAGTAAGACTGACAGAATTAGGTCAGTTTGCAGTGAATTACAGATACCTTAGGAGAGACCTAACTCTCATTTGCAAAAACACTTCACACCCCGAATTATCAACTGACACATTTCCTCCCACTAAATAGGAATGAACATTCAAAAGGTCACTTACTGAAACTGAGTAGTGGAACAGACAGGTTGCCTTGCAGACAGAACTACTTCACGGTTAGGGTCTGTTCATATTGGAACGTGTTGCCTAACTATGTGGTCACGGCTGAATCAATCAAGAGTTTTATTCGGTCAGTGCAAGAGTGAGAGACAACCGGCACTACAAGTTCTCTAACTGCTACACTACCACATTCTCACAGGCCATCAAATGCGCATGTCTGAATGCATGTTGTTTCAATGTTTGTTGCTGATATGATCGCAACCAGCAAATTCACTGGGTTTATCTTCGTACCTATTGTACGATCTTCCAAGAAGACGTTGGATAACGTGTAGCAATAAACCAACATTCCCAAATAATCAAAACAAGATTGGACCACAATATCACGATATGCAACAGTTTTGGTTGACGGATCGTTTTCGGGAATTCAATTACAATTTGGTGCCAAATGGAGCAACAGAGTTCTTTCGAGCAGTTAACGGGTTTGTTGATAATGAGGACGAGCCAAGCTCCGGAACAGTGATGCATGCACCACTCAAGCAAAATGCGGCAACTGGCTATCAACGCAACCATCAGATTTATACGATAAAACAAAAAATATATACGTCAAGGTCCAGTTAACGGTCAGAAACAGGAGAAACTGAGTATAAAAGAATAAACACGTGGGGAGAATAGGGTTGTATGACTGAACTTCGGAAGTCGATACACCTATAAACTGTCCAACACAATTTTTCGCCAACCAGCGCA
Organism: Paragonimus heterotremus; assembly: GCA_013368495.1. Classification (NCBI taxonomy): domain Eukaryota; kingdom Metazoa; phylum Platyhelminthes; class Trematoda; order Plagiorchiida; family Troglotrematidae; genus Paragonimus; species Paragonimus heterotremus. The sequence continues at coordinate 331,887 of LUCH01000081.1, read as the reverse complement.
TAGACAAACGCATAAAGATCTTTTATTCTCCTATAACAAATTATCAATCTATGATTTTGCAAATCTTAATGTGTGAACATAGTTCGGAGACGTGTTAACTTGTAATTAATTGTAAGTTATTCCCTCGTGGAGTCATATCAACAGTTAAACGGGAGTTACTGTACCGAAAAAGATTTGCATGGATAGGATAAAGTCATACGTTTTACTAGTTATTGTAGTACGATTAATTAGTTCATGGTTTACAAATTCACAGCTGTCACGGCATGATGCTTTGCAGTAGTTTTTGTATGCTTTTTATCGCACTACTGGACTAATTTAAAGTATATTGCCGATGAATGCTTTATCGGGAGTGTTAATGGTTTTCATTTAATATAGTTTAAACGTCACTTACAAATGACCGAATTTGTTACGTCATCATTGATGTATCAATCAGCCCCTTCGAAAAGCAGCGCTAGACTCGCATTTTGTAAAATAGTTTATGCGAGTTTCATCGAGTTCATATGAGCTGACTAGTTAGTTTGCTTTGTCCACAACGTATACAAATTGTAGTTCGCTGAAACATGAGAACATAAAATGACGTACAGACGATGGTGGGTATTTTTCAGAGGGGAGTGGCTACAGTCCTTTGATCAATGCTCAGAACACTGTCATATTACTGGTCTTTAACACTGAGTAGCACATAGCAACATCAAGTAGGTGTAATGTGGTTTGACTAAAAACAAAAGAACTTGTGACAATGCGTTCACACATAATGCCCGAATGACCTTGAGGAGACCACCAGCATTAGTCGTAAACATAACCTGATTAGATGAATATATAACTCTCTACAGTGTACATACTTATATTTGCAGTTCAGTGAACGAAGAGTTTAGCCGTGTTCTTGCAAGTCAAAAGCATACAACAAGCATCTTAACCTAGTGGGACCAAAAGGCTTCGAAAATCGGCACCCCATGACCTGCCGTCTTATGCATTATAAGCGGAATTGTCGTTATTGCTAGCAAGCGTTGTCTTAAGAACTAAAGGTACTAAGGTGTTTTCCTTCTTGTTTCTGAACTAGATCTGTGGATTGCGTGTTTTTAATTTGCACTACATGGCTTAATCATGAAAAAAAGGCCAAGATGTTACCAAGCACTTCTTGGTTAGTTATGTAATCAAAGGAGTAGACTCAGAATCCGCGTTGAAGACAGAATATCGTCCGACTGGTATTTAGGGCCGTTGTTAGGTATTAAGACACGGAGGGGCAGTCATTTCTAATACCATAGCACACGGGCATGTTCAATCAAATGCATAAAATGGCCAAGTCAACACGATCAACAGGTGGTCTTCAACAATAACTACCACGGACTTACGATTTTATTCCCTACACCCATAAGTAAATGTAAAACATAAACTCGGCGGTCCCTAGTACCTTTCAAAACGTATGACTACCTCGTTGATGTGAGCCTAACATTACGCTGGAATATATAAACGACGTATTTGAGAAAACTGGCTTTTATATGTTAATGCACATGAACACTATTCAGCATGTTATATTCGCATACTTGATAACAGTTTTCAGGATACCGTGGGCAAATTGAAACAAAGATTAGACGGTGCAGTTACGTATTGCTAATATTGTAACGCCGGTTATTTCGCACTCTCTTCGAGAATTTGCTCAGATACGAAGTTCTACTTGACAGTGATGTGAGCAGCCACAATATGCCGTCACATTTCTGCTGCCTGGCTGGATGTGCGCATTATGCGGATTTTACTTCATGACCATTTCAAGATTAAAAATCAGTCTGCTAGAAATACAATCTGTGATTTCCACCGGGTTTACATATGTTTGATTACAACTGAACGCATGCAGCCACAAGTTGCAGTAGAAGTGATTGGCGTTAGAACATTTGTATAGAACTCAATGAGAATGAGATTGATATAGTGTCACTGGAACCTAGCTGCGGTTGCTATAGTACTTTATATTTGTTGACCTAAGCATATCGGTGATTGTGAAAACTACAATGGTTCAGAATAATTCATCTGAGTTCTGTTGTAGACGTGTTTTAAGGCTGCACATCGAAATTGATGGGTCAGTTTTTCTTTTCGTCGACAGTTTAAAATTAGTCTGTAAATGGGTACTTGGAACGATTTACGTCTGATCGTTGAGTTACGCGTAGCCCAAAAACGGATCCCCAAAATGAGAACAAGATTGGATCCAACAATTTCTACGGTACTATTAAACAAATGCGTCAATGATTATAAAAGGCAAACCTCAATCGTTCGTGACGATAGTTTCGTCCAGCAAAATCAATAGTTTCTCAACAGGACCAACAAGGTCAAAGGTGAACCGTCACGCCAGCGGACCAGGACAAGAATGGCCACTCGCGCCGCGGACATTTGATGACACATTAGTTCAATAAAACAAAACGGGGTGGGTGAGGTAGTGGGAACAAGTGTCAGGTTAGTGGGAAAAATAGGGAATGCAAACGATGGGGACGAATTTTCTCAGTTCGTGGATCAACAAGTTTGCAATTCGTTTTTCTTTCTCACTGTATGCTTGGGTAGTCCACCCAGCTTTAGACATTTAGATACGATGGTTCAACCGACTACAAAACACTGAGTTTCCTATATCCAGTCTAAGAAAACGAATATGAGGCTTGTCGTAATGTGCTAACATTCTGATGTGTTTTCACCTGTCTCCGTCATCGGTAGATGAGGCGAAACCGAGAGCATTCTATACAACTTGCACATAACAGCAAAAAGTGAACTCGATAACCAGAATGGTTTCACACTTCCATGCTTTGATGGTTCATTCAGTTCCCTGGCAAGCAGATTGATTGTGCCAGTGTCTATGTTCTGGAAGTATGTTTGCAGAATAGGTAGACTGTCGTTTGCTACATGTACAGTTTAGACAGATATTACTCAGACATTGAAGTCATCATGACAAGCCATATTGACACTCAGCCGTTCATACAGTCTTCTTTTTCAGCACTAGTTGACTACTACTGAAATTCTGTCTTTTTGCTAACATTTTGAGTGGTTCGCAACTTGAGGTTAACTAATTGGCTCCGGTAGCATCTACGTCAATTTTGAGAGCGGTTCTGAGGAAATTTTGTCAAATGCATGCTCATTTATTTGTGATTTCCCACTTGTTAGTTTATATAACCATGAACGGCTAAAAAATACCAAGCACCGTAGTACAGTTTGGTTGTGTACTTACAATGTCGATCTTCACACTGGAGTTGTAATATCAAAACTCAAGATGTTTTGTATTTTTGTAGGCAGTTACAGTTAACTACCGATGATGTGTGTCAGTTTACATTAATGTGTTATTAAGTTTGTCCATGTTTTACTTGTCGTTTGGTATTGAATAATCATTATGCAACTTCTTCGAAATAATAACAGATTTAGTCCTATCGCCCGCCTGACTGTCAGTAAAACTAGTTCCCTTCAACATCTTCATACATTCTCTGTCCAGCTCGGTGTTACGACTAATGAGAATGTTTTTAGGTTAAACGGCAGGCATCAATGGAATGTGAAATTATTCTGGCTTCTGGTCTTAGTGCAATGGACACCGGCATTGGAAGAAATCGGTTTATCGAAAAACTTGACGAACATATTAGAGTGCATGTTTTTAAGGCTTGAGTACATGTTTGCATCTCTTCTGGTCAGTTCTGATCAACTGCCTTTTTGACTAACCACTTTATAATACAGCTCACGTCTTGGACGAAATCGACGGTCACGTAAACACGAACAGGGTGGCCTTTGCGCAACAAAACGGGATGAGAAACTCACAACTACAACGCCTGATTGATTCTGGACATTCCCGTTTGAGTCCTGTGTATCATCAACTGGTAAGAACCTTTCCGAGAACATCATACAGAGAAGCATAAATCTTGTGAATGGATTAGTACGCAAGTAGGAATTTAGTCTTCGTTTTCACACAGACATTCTGTCTGGTTCCCACTTAAAAACATTAGGAGAACATAAGTGTCTTATTCAATCTTTCGGTTATCTTAAGTGGACTAGAACAGCTAACAGTCCTGCTGTGTCAAACCATCTCCAGGCAAACGAGTTTATTAGACAGAAGGTACCAAATACATTAACTTAATACGTAACGGTTCAAATGCAAGCTGGCGACAACATTTTGCGGGTGCTTTGCTTTCAAGAAATACAGGGAACAACACAGTTTTGAGTGGCAGTGCCTTGTAGTTGTGTCAGCCACTAATTAAAATCAGTAAATAATTTTGTTCAACTGGTTAATTTCTTGAGTATTGATGAAGATATGAATGAAGCGACCAACAGTCACATCCAGAAGACCGACACTACGTTTATAAACATGAGTTTTCTTTGGCTACAGAAACACTTCAACGGTCCTAAAAAATGGCGGATGTTATCTATATCAATATGGTGTACCAGGCCTGGTGGCTTTGAAGCCTGGTTGACTTGAACTAAGTATGTCCGCCGATAACTCATCATCGACAGTCTACGCTTACGCAAAAACGTATTTATATGACGATATCACCGAGCAAGCAACGATCATAGAAAACAGCTGAAACCTCTGTAGACATAGTGTTTACACGTCACAGGTTTCTCACGTCAGTAAGCCTGATGGGCCTTCCCGGAATAACACAGGAATGATCAAAGCAGGTAACATGGTGACCGCGCAACTGGTGAGCACACATACACACGTACACACACAAATAAACGGATACTGGAGTTTGTTTTGGTTGAAACGATGCTTTAATTTTTCTGTACAGTCTTCAAGGATTTGAGTCAGATATGGCTAGCGACATTGTGAAATAAGGCATATTTGTTACATTACCAGGTTTTGTATCAAGTAAGTGGATATGACCTGCTACAAAATCATAAGGCTGCATAATATGTTCTATACAATTTTCCTACAATGCTGTAGAGAGTATTCATTCTCGACTCTAAATTACAGAAGTGATTACAAGTCAGTAATGATATATTTGTAACACAGTTCATGAAAAACCGTGACACCACTCTGGCAGGTTGTCTACTGTGTGTTGTAAGATGTATTTTTCCCGAACCGCTTTACATACCCTAATGCATCTTTTGTGGTACATTGCTCTCAAATGAGAGGATGACTTGTTCGTTCAGACAAACATACCGAAGCTTTGCCATGAAACGCTGGGTTCAAGTATTTTCATATACTTGCCGAATGAAAATGTCCCACCGTAATGACACAATCGCATACCTGAATAATCGTTACTGAATGAATCTCCTGAAAACATCCGGGTCTTATGTGACATGATAGTCTAGTTAGTTTCATGAGTTACCGTAAGTGCCCAGAGGATATTGACTTAGCCAGATGCCTGGCCGACAGACAGCCAACCACAAATTCACAAAGTAGCTACACGATCGAATTCTTACAATGGACATAATTTGACTGAAGGCTGCCTGGTCAAAGATAACTCCTTATTTTCCAGACAAATTTTTACATTTCTGTATCAACCGCATTTTGAACAACATAATGCCCAAAGATTTTTGATTTGGTTCAAATGAGGACCACAGGTAACTGGTCTGACATATGTATTCCGTAAAGATTTGTTCAAATTATTTTGACTTGAAACGTACGTACTAGACTGAATTGTTCTCGTGTACAGAGTGCCTCTTTTATTCGCACACATTATTCAACGTGTGTCACGCTGAGATTAGTTCACCCACCTACACGGGATTTTGTTCAAGGATCTCTCGCATATTTGACTGAAAGCCAAAACATTGTCTTTTTTGGGATTCGCATAACGTTGTATCTCACGAGGCTGCGAATTGAAAAACAGCCGATATTCGTTAATATCCGCCGTTTGAGGACTAGACGCGTGGTTATCCTACGTTAGATTATTGAACTGGATAGGATGTGTTAAAGATACGCAGTTTGTATTGTTCGATGAATATAATGTTGTGGTACGTGATCACTAGTAAAACGCGTTATTGGTGAACGCATTTATCTTGAATGAATTCGAAAAGACGGAGAAATGTACACATCATGGGACGATTAAGTAGTTTATCGTGGTCATTGTTGGAAATGTCTTAACTATTTCCATGAAAATAAACGGGGCTGGGAAACTACGCATCGGCATAACATGTAATAATTCTATTTAATTAGATACAAAAGATGTGTACCCGGAGACCTGTTGAGAGAAATGCGTCCGCCAGATATTCGGTGTTGCCGTGGACAGCATATATTTATGATGCAGTAAACTATCGTTCAGTGTTACACTTTGAATGGAGATGTGTGGCTGAAAACAGTCTACCTCGGACTGTCAATTTGCATTAACTGCACTCATGACTGCTGAAAATAAGTCATAATGTTTCGTGATGCTAACCTCGATTAGATCCCTCACGATCTGTCTGATCCCAATGTGAACTCAATAGATAGAAGTTGTTCGAGTAAGTATCATACAGATAGTCGTTCTTAGTAATCCATCCACGAGGCCCAGTTCTGACTTGGTTAAGCCAACCAACAAATAGACCGGTCGTGAAGCATTAGTTTGAAGGTAGACATGACAAAATGTTGTGGACGCCACTTCGAGCCATGATGGCCACAGTCAGTACGAACGAATTGGACGGTGTCACACCAAGAGGGTTGGGGTTAAGATTTTATACGACATTTGATATTGTTACCAATCCTGTTATTTTATGATTTCGAACTTGTTAATATCTCCCCTGATCCAACGACGTTTTACTCGACCTATCAATTTGTTGTATGCCTATCGATACTGCTGCTGTGCATAACGTTTCAAGAGCTACTAAACTTGAAGAAATCACAGCGGTAAACGATCTTCTAGTGATCGTTTTTACATAATCTTTGAGCAGTGTATTTGGTTTAGGCGATTATAAGATGGATATCAGTTTGATTAACATCCAGAGAAACCAATCGTTAGCAAAGTCCGTGGTAAATATGTCCCATGTCTTTTCGATACATAACTGATGGAAATAACATAATGCGTGATAAACAACCTCGAAAATTAACGTCTTTCAATTTTCACACACAGAATCTCCATGGCCCATAAAGTTTAAAGCAATGGAAAAGCCCCAACCATAGATTCTTTGAATCGAACAGAAACATACCCAAACAAGAATATATATTGATTCGCCAAAACCAAAGTACTTGACGACGTTTCTGAAAAAAATACAATACATTTATTTCCCAAGTCTTGTCAACGTCATCTTTTTTCAAATACAGGTTGGTGATGTATTCTCTTTGTTTGCCTGCCCCATTCCGGAAACACGATCGTTTCCTTTTTTGTTCTTTTTCTGTGATTATGTTGTCACTGTGAGTTTCGTGGACTTGCCATCATGGAGTGAATGGGCAATTTTATGGAAAAATACACAACTTCAACTGCTTACTGAATGAGGTTTGTTCTCTACCAGCAACAGCGATGGACTGGATAACGTGAGCGCATCTCATGAGGGCTTCTAGGTAGCCTGTGAGTCAACCATGACAAAAAGCGAGATTAAGTTCTGACAGGCTTGAGTTTCTTGGTTCAGTTTCTGACAAAGAAGATGCAAAACAAAATAAGATAACATTGAATATACACGTAACAATGTAGCCACTCAACAAAAGCGTTCAGGATACGTCAGGTTCAATCACGTTTCTACTGATCACTTGACCTACCAATTAGCAAATTACCGGAGGCGTAACATAGAAACTTTTCGTCCAATCCTGATGTAGTATCTTCAACACGACGTTTGGATTGTTCCCCTGTTATATCTTTCATTTATAGGGGTTTGGATAAGCGATGAATTGAATAGATTTTCACCAGTGTATGATGTCACGGTTGATAGTAAGTTCGGGCATTCTGCTGTGGTCAATAATCATAGTGTAGACGGTCCGGACAATACGTGAATTTAACCGAAGTATCACTGGTCATATATTCAAAGTAGTTTGGGAAACAGTAGTGAAATGTACATCCATGTATCAGTGAAAGTAATCTCTGAATCATCCAGCAGTCAATTTTGTTATTTGAGATTGCTATCCGTATACTAACTTTGGACAAAAACATTTCACTGAACTAAATCCCATGGCTTGCTTCACTTCCAGATTGAACTCAAGCGTTTATCTAGTTCACTAATGGTTTCCAAGCGTTGTCTTTCGCTAATGAAAATCTATGAAAACGTCTAACTGATGACTGAAAACACTTGCCTATTAGTAAAGAAAGAACTCAAGAAAAGCTTAGAGAAATTAACGAAAATCCGAGTCCGCATATATAGACATATTGTCTGCTCATGTATTCTCTATGACATTAGACTAATTTATGCGTAACGACGAAAACCGTTAAAATGGGGTTTGTACATTCTAACCATCAGTTTAAAAACTCTGTTAAGGTTCGGATTTTGCTAACAGTTTGTCAACTGCTGGTTGCGCACTACTGATGATAGGGTAAACACGGTTAACTTGAAAATGGAGCAAATTTCTCGATTCGATTCGAATCGTCAATAGACTGGTGCACCTTGCCTCAAAGCACAGTCCGGAGGTGTGAGCTAACAACGGAGCCAAGTTTTAAAATTTGATATATATGCGGGTCAACTATTTTTCGTTTACATGAAATATTTTCCTTTCTATTGTGTGAATCTTTTGTATCAAATAGATCTTTGACCTTACTTTCATAGTTAAGGTCAACAATCTGCGGTTTACATCTATTCATCTGAGGTTCTACTGTTTTTTTCCCGGAAAAAGGAATTAATACCTTCCAACACCGTGTTTTTCCGTTGCGAATGTAAAAATTTCATCTCTGGACAGTTTCGCGTGTCGAAAAGTGAGTTATTTAAAAAATGGCAATAGTAGTTGGATTAAACCTGCGAGAAATTAAATCAACCTGACTGAGGTGGCTTATTATGTTCAGTGCGTTTGCTAATTTTGCTGGACAAATCTCACTGTCACAACAGTGTGCGGACAATTGTGGCATTCGTTACTAAGATACAGTTTGACTTCATTGTGTAATGCCAATTATGCTAAGCATGCCAATTATTTTCACTGAGAAGGTCAACAGAGACAGAAATATTAATACAGTGCGTAATTAAATGATAAGTTTTTCTGAAATATCCGTGATAACAGTATGAATTAGTACTGTCTGGCTTGTAAATGTTCATAAATTTGTTGGCGTTATTAAAAGCGGAAGAGATTCTTGTCTTCTTATGCTTCGTCGTCAATTGTTTCTGTACAGGAAGTGATGGACGTCAAGCAATTATTTATCAAGCTAAGATTTGTTCTTGATGGATGAATCCATCTCTCACACTCATCAGTAGGACAACATGTGATGTGAACACCTGAATAAATCGTCCACAACGCAAAACATGTGAAATAGGAGAAAAAAGTGTCTAGTTAAACCCCGGCAATCTCAACGTCACAGTTATTTAATTTCGCACACACAGAGTTATGGTTGACTTTTGGCAATCAGCAAAGATCTCATTAATGTGAGCAGCTAGGGGTTGGATTTGAATCCATGCCGTGGTCGGTTTGCAGGGTATATCCACAGTTAAGTAAAATCAGCATAGCACTGACTTGGCAAATTTTCGATTGTCTCGGAAGACCTTCATTAAACGATATAACCTAAAACAGTTGCAATATCGTGACATGTATATGAAGAGCTCATCGAATGCCACTTGTTTGCGTGTCTAACGCCGTGGACTAATGCCTCCGCACAGTGTGTGAATAAGCTGTCTGACTGGTGGCGACGGCGACTGAAACGCGTAATTTTTCAAGTTAGTTTTTGTGTCAACTTGGTTCAGAACGCAAAGTCTGTATGCAGAGAAATTTGGAACATTGAGTCTATTCGAGCCATTTGAACGGAATGGTCATATGACGTAAGTCACGACACAAATCCGTTTTGTACATCATCGTCAATCGTAAGCGTGTGACTAGCATGAAAATGAGAACAAGACTTAAATTAAACGGTTAAGCGATATCTAGATTACTGATAAGCGCCAATCAGCAGCGATATCTCTGATTTCAATTCGAAAAGAAGTCTTAGTCGTTGAGTCATGGATTAACGGTAACACAACAATTACGGTCTCTCCTCTCAAGATGATCGGTTAATTAGAAGAGAATGTATTTGAGCGTTCACATGATAATTCAGTCATGCCTAGTGTGAGGTAAATGGCACAGTGGCCAACAGGGTTGCCTCATGAAAGTGTGACCGGAGTTCCAGTCCCGACTGTGACAAGTATATGTAATACTGACGCGTTCTAATGAAAGCAACACCTGAGTCTATTGCACCTTTTCGAAAGGGACCTACTGGATAACCTATCTGAATGCGAGGGCTGCGAACAAATACGAGCGATTTTTAGTTAATATATGATTACTTATAAGGTGGTTATTCATTCCCTTCACCGTTGCTTAACACTTTCAACGACTTTCCGTTGCAGACAGAAGAGCAAGCTTAACCATGGAAACAAACTACTGAACTGTTAAGTGAGGTATACACTTAATATAAATTTTATGTAAGCCGGTTTTAAAGCGAGGATTCTTCATTGCGTATGAGACCACGTCATTGTCGGACAGAGTTCTTCAGTTATACTCTTTTAAACTACTGTCTTCCATCGTTTGGCCATTGTCCAATATTCTCTTTCTGTACAGACATGAAGGTAATCATTTGTGGTTGCGTTTCTAATTATACTTTAGCCACCACTCTGGCATAAATAGCGCCTTCATTTAAATTTAGCAGAAATGGCTGAGAGCTCATGAATCCCATGGTGGGATATCACCAGTGTTCTAACTAAAGAACTTATCGACCAAAATATCAACCGTGGTGTTTGTCACTCAGCCCTTTCTGATCCTCACAAATAATAAGCAATGGCGGTAGGAAGACAAAGATGATATCTGCTTGTTTTAGTGTCGTACCGGCACAACAACGATTTCACTAATGTGATTGACAAGACTTGCGGATGAGTGAATATATGTGTAAAATATTCCAACCTGATGAAATCGATTTGATCTGGTCTGTTTTTGGCTGGTTATTCACAGAAAGTACACAGTAATTTCTTAGCCTTTATCCACGCCAGAGTTACCGACAGAAGCGGAAGTATGGAATTTGTGCATACTGTTCAAATCATCCAACTCTAATTAAGCCACAACCTGCAGTATAGTTTTATGTTTTGCCAGCAAAAGTCAACCCTTAAAACCGATGGCCGAAATAATTCAGGTATTAACGGGTAAGCCGGTATGGAAACACACAGAAAAGATGGTTACATAAGTTCGTAAAGAGATACCATTGTTCAAGTAGACATATCACCGTTATAGACGTTTGCTTGAAGTTGTAATTGACAGAAAAGCGTTGGTTATTTTGAACAACAGAGAGGGACATGAAAAAGAAGAAGATATTCGTCACTTTTATGAAGCTGTTTTGTTTACATAACCGTTTGTGATACTGCGAGCAAGGCTTTGACAGCATGAATCGTGTGGATTGCATAAATACTGAGTAGAATTCACAATCGTTGGTTAATCGCCCACCATTGGAATAAAAAGCTCGTAGGAACATTGTTTTTAAACGCTAACAATTATTGACAGCAGTACCACACCTCCTGGAACAGGTTATCTTATTTTTCACTCGAAAAACCTTCGGTAAATTGCAATGTTAACGGATATACAAGAAACAGTGTGAGAAATAACGTACCGGTTAGTTAGTGAAGGGAAGCTCTATTGCTCCCTCATCAAAATGGTCATCATCTCATAGATAAGGTAATCTCTTCGTTTCTCCGTTAAGCTGTCAGCTTCGTATATCTCCAAGTACCTGGCAAACATGAAAGTCAGGAAAACTAGAGAGAACTGTACATGTGAACGTATTCACTCAAAACGAATAGATTTAAATTTTTCTGTAGATTTTAGGCAGCTTGTCTGTGAGTACACTTTGTGAGAAAAAAAATGTGGAACGACATTATATTTGACAGATAATTTTATCACAATAAGTCTCAGAATATTCGGCTTTTGTAAGTAGCCCGATGAAATTTTTAAACGTCTAAATATTAAAGAGCTATCTTGTTTTTTCACTGATGACACGAGAAGTATGCAATTAAGTTGGAAGGTACTACTTGGTTGCGATGTCGAAAGACATAGGGGAACAAGCGGAACTCATGACACCTTCATCTAATTGTGAAGTCTGTGTCAGAGGTGGATAGCAAACATCCGAGACGTAATACAACGAGTGCGTCCAACTAGTGTCTTCCGGTAGATTACTTTTTTGAAAATTGTTGAATAAAGTTTGTTTTTGTCGCTTGAGGACCGGTGAAACTTATGTCAGTGCGTGGGTGAATATACAGTTTGATCTGAAACAAGTGCATCGATTAACCATTTTTAAAAATGATTGCGCAAAACTAATAAAGTGCAAATTCCACCGTCACAGACAATACCCAGAAAACTGGTGACCAAACAAGAACAAACCTGCGCTCGTAACACGAAAAGCAGCCAGTACGATCTTCCCATCAAACTGTATTTACCTGTTAATTTGAACAAGAACGAAACCCTTCTTAGAGTGTCAGGTTGGGCGTCAAGACGCGTTATAAATACCAGTCTGGCCCGTTACGGTCACAACCAGTGCAAACTGATCACATTTGTCAACTAAACCACATGTTATTATGATTATTGTTCAGGTTGTCCAAAACTCTTTATAAGAGACATAATCATTGTCTACTTCGAAAGCCTCAATCGTGGGGTTATCAGCCGAAGTTAACGGACAGCAACCTGACCAGACGACCGGGTAATCTGATCGTCACTCTCAAGCGAATATGCTTGAGCTTGTAGTGGCCTAATGAGTCAAATGATAAAAATAACCAAAATATGGTAGTATCAAAGAAGTGTCGTAATGGTTATGGATAGGCCCAAGGATAGACGTACAAATTAAACAGGAGATATAACGGTAAAATATGAACGACTCACTGATAAGTCAAAGTCCGTTAGGTTGAACGGACCACTACCAGATAGGAGGACAGCGACAGAGATGAGAGTCGTTGGACGGCCATTAGATTAATTCTGATGGCAGGTAAATGAGAAAATTTTGCCACATTAGCCAGGTGATTCAGTTAACTCCCAATTCTCAAAAAAAAAACTGTTTTTACCAGCGGTACTGGACGCAGAGAGAACGCAAGGCTCGCGAGCCCAGAAGTGTGAGTGAGTTGTATTTACTGAC
>LUCH01000081.1:268180-308216 GCA_013368495.1 Paragonimus heterotremus | reverse complement strand
TATCCCTTCACAGATTTAATGAACATTTAGGAAGTTGGATTCATAATTACCTTGTAACAAAAATGTGCATGTTTACACATGTGTCTCTAAGGACTGAACAGAACTTTCGAAATGATGCAAACAATACACACAAACGCGTTAACGATAATCTTCATTGATACTTTTTCATGTTATACCGGAGCTGCGTTTTCTCCTACTTGACTAGCCATTGAATCAGTTTTCTCACTGGTGCTGTTTATCACATATTCACTCCGTGGTGATTTACTGGAGCTCGGAGTATGTAACATCCTTAAAATTAGGCTCCTTCGGTTTATAAAACATATTTACTGAAGAAAAACAAGAAATAATCCATATATCTGTCATAACAACAATAGTAATATGGTTAGATGTGTAACATCTTTCGATTGTGCTTTGGTTGTATTTAAAATGTCAGCTAGTAAGAATCCTACTCGACTTTTCAATGCCATGCTAACAGCCACGTTAGTTAGCTTTACTTTCAGTTACATACGCGTGTGAAAGAAATTTGTTTGAATTTTTCTTGTGTATATAAACATATATTTCACCTGGAAATAGTTATACAGGCGGACTTCACTCATCTTTTAAACTGACAATAGTAGACTTCAGTTAAACTATGCAGACCTTAGTACATACCAGTTTTCCATAACTGTACATCGGGTGTATATTAAATCATTTATCAACTTGGAATATTGTACAATTTTGCGCAGGAAGCTGCTGCAGCACCTCTTCTGGTTAAGTCTGAAGAACGCTTATTTGAAGTGTTACCTCTGTAACAGCTGTTCCGTCATCTGACCGTAGTTGGCCTATAGGTCGGTGATTACATGACATACATCAACTACGATAACTTCGTCTGGTGTGCAGTCATGTAGGTCTGAGCTGACGAATAGATACTAGATGCTAGGACAACCAGATAAACAGATACATATATTTGTACATGTTTCTACACTCAAAACCATCCAAGTGCATCCATATGCGACTGATCGAATTTTTTAGTGAACAAACGCGAATTTACGGAAGACGTTTATACCAAAAAACTGAAAATCTCATGTGTACATTCTGCATGAAAATGAACACAGTTATCATAGGATGCTAAATCGTTGATTGTTCGCTCAGATTTTAAAATCCGAACACTGAATAAGATTTAAACTATGTCAGTGAGAACAGAGTTTCACCGGTTTTCTCTTCTAGGCAGGGATGAGGAAGAAACCAATGTTTGCAACAAAATGGTAATGCAATCTGACATGAATGACTTAACGTACGTTGACGTGCAGATTTTTTAGACGAAATAGGAAGAGGGTACATCTAACAAGTTTAAAAGATCACTTCCGATGATTCTGGTGACAGAAAGAGAGGCAAAATTTTTACGTTGAGATGTATGCTAAGGATTGCTAGCTGTAAATATACCATTAATGAGGTTTACATGGCCTCCTCTTAAACTTGATTCGAAAGGAAGATATGTTTGTTGTTTTTCACCAACCGTTATATGGCTAGGCGAATTTATGTAGCAGACTTTGGGTATCAGATGTAAGTATGAGGGATTAAAAAAAAAACTGGCTTTCTGCGACTTGCCAGTGATCAACAGTTCGATGTAAATGAATCAGGTATGGTTGGGAGATAACCATACTCCCAGGAGATTTGTCTGTGTGAGACATTAAATCTACCGGGAACAAAAAATAATCAGAGTGGGTGTTGTAGAAGTCTGGAGAGAGAGAGAAACGTGAACAGGTTTTCAGGAATCTTATTCTAAATTTTTTTCAGGTCAGTGTTCACAGCATTGCTAGCCGATATGGAACGCCAGCTCGTTTACGTAAGGGAGCATTGAAACATTGCATCTTCTGCGAGGGTTCTGAAGAAAACTAATCGGGAGGAGTACGGTTGATAAGCAGCAGAAACAGAGTGGGAAAAATAATCTAATCTCACTGGATGTCTGTACTCGCTTTCTTCCAAGGTGGCGCGATATTACCTGTGCGACATGCAACAAAACGATCTTTTTGAGGACGAGTATTTAGTTTTGAATAAAGTCCTTACATAAGTAACTTTACCGGCTTATTGCCTCTCAAAACATGGTGGAAAACTTAGAATGTTCGCTGAGATAAACATAATCCATATAGCATTTCGGATGACCAGGTTGAACAGTGCAACGAGGCTGGTTTAGCTCGGAGAAAATAAACGACTTGGTACGCGGACTGAAAAACTTCATAAACTGCAACTTAAGAAGCATTTTATCACCTACTACGAAGCTCGGTTTTATAATTGGCCTTCATCTCAACCGACGATTCTTGAGATCCGAGCTTTTATTTGCTGTTGATCGAACACTTAATCCAATAGGGAATTCACTACAATAACTGTTGTCCAAACACACTCACTTTTCTAGATAGTGTACAAATGTTGGATGGCCAGTATTGTTGGCATACACCAATATACTGTAAGGTGCAGTCGAAAGTAGCATACGTTCATGGAATGAATTTGACTTGTGTAACAGAGCATGCCGCTGCTGTGTTGGCGCCGTTTTAGTTTTCATTTGTGTAATTCGTGTGCCTGGCTTACTGGGCCTTGGACTCATGCTTGTTTGTGTTTTTCCTTTTACAGTACTGTTGTTGGAACCCATACTTCGAAAGAACGTTATCTCCCAGTGTCTCTACGTTGCCCTAAAGTTGGTCCACGTGTTTTATGGGCATCAGAGCAAAAACGGCCGGTTTGCATGTTATAGTACTCAGGTTTGCTATCAACAAATTACAGCCTGTAAATGAAACGTAATTGGCTACCGATCTGAGAAAACTGGAAAAACATTGGCCTGAACATCACTAGGTGGTATAACTTTATTAAAAGCCGATGCTTTTTAAATAGATAACCAGACCGTTTGCATCAACGGCGCATACTGGACGACATGCTTGTTACATTTTGATTGGTCGGTTCGTTGTGACACTCCACCTTCACTTAATCAATTCGGTTGTTTGAACCCGACACTCGCTTAAGCAAAATGCTTAAGCCACCATCTCAAATTAACAAACTGAATGTAGCGACCAATCACCGTTTTTCGTTGGCTGAGACTGATCGGCCACACTTCCGTTTGCAGTAGCTTGTGCTTGGGCTCATATCGGCTGAAGGTTCTCTAGTTATGGCAGCGTTTCAGTCCAGTCTCTTTATTGTAGGTAGTCCAGGACTGCACGATGACCCAGTAAGTGGCAAGCAAGTAAATTGACAGCTATGGACGTAGGTTTACGAAGAGTTCATTGGGGAAATGATCGCCCATCAAAGTCAGCTTAGGTTAACTAATGGATATCCCTGGCATCAGACGATATTTAGTGCCCAGAACTTAGTCCCTGTTGACTATCTATTGACAGTAGATACTTGTAACTGTGAATAATCATGGGAAATTTAAGAACATTTTATAAATGTATATGTGAACAGGATTCGTCTTCCAGATGAGCTTTTTAGATATACCGGACACTTCTCCAACTTTGAGGACGAAGTATAATGCAAATTCTCAAGAGTGCTATTATCATAGTACCGCAACGAAAACATTGCAGGTAGTAAATAGCTCAGTGGAACCTATGTAATATTCTTTCCTAATCCGCATAAGAAAAACGATTTATTCGTGAGATTACTGAGGTGGGGTGAATTTCCGAACGGAAAAAGAACACGACAGCCGAACACTAAGGTTTGTGTGAATTTCGGGCGCAGCAACATTTTGAGGGAGCTGGTGTATTAAAGGGGAACGGTTCTGCTACACTAATAGTGAACAGTCAGACCGCTGCACATACGGAACAAGGGGATGAACGGAAAAAATTAAATCAAGAAATTTGACCTTTCATTTACGATTTTACCATTCATTTTTGTAATGTAGTTAAGGTATGCGCCACCAGGAAGATCTACCGAATCATTCCTCCTCAGGCTATCCACGTGGTTAGCAGACAACATCTGATAAAATGAGAAGGAAGTGACGAGGGAGATTTTGTGGTTACAACTTTTAAAGGAACTTCTCAAAGTTAATGATCTACCCATACGATACACTTGCAGTTGTGACGGAATCTTTTGAAATACCAGGCGGTTATATCACCTATAATGTGATGCCTGCAGTACTTTTGCTAACCGTATGCCTGAATTGAAATTCGCGTGGACGTCGCTGATTAGCCTTCAAAAATTTGTCCGGGTCGTACTTTTCCAGAGACCCTTTCAAGGTCACTCCTTCATGTGATGAATGATGAGTTGAACATCACAACAGTTGATCGTAGCTTTTGCGTACCCATTCCGAAAAGAAACAGAAGACTCGTGTTTCACTTCTGTCACACATCTAATGCATAACCAGTGAATTTCAACTACGATTCTATTAGGCGACCGCGTTTACTACATTAGGAGCACATCCATATTTACCTGTCATCAGTTAGAACATTGCGGAGCACGTTTATTAATTTCCATGATTTAACCATAAAAAGACGTTCTGTTCTTGTGGTCTCGGATTGGAGTTAACGGGACAGTGATTTCATGTACTCTCGAGATAATCGGGCAGTGAGAATATCATTCACGAGCGAATATGGCTAAACGTTCGCGAATAATAATCCCGTTGCGTCTATTGCGAGGAAAATGGCACAGTGCCTGGTGAAAGCGTGACGAGAATTTCACTTCCGGCATTTGAAAATATACAGCACTGAGAAGCTGTAACAAGATTAACATTCCCTAATGAGTATCTGACTGAGCAATGTGTGTGTGTACACGAATTCAACGAAGTACTTTAATTGCATCCTGATATAACAACCTCTGGTTAGCGAGATTTCGCTTATCTTCCATTAGTTCCTTTGCTACAGTTTTTCTAAACTGAGTAACTTGTTCAGGACCGTCTGAGACAGACACACAGAGCACAAAGGACAGAACGTAGCTTAAAGAGTTGGTGACTGTCTTGGCATTGATCAACTAGCTGGCCAGCTCAAGGATCCGGGTTAGCCGTATCCAACTACCAGTACATACACCAGGCACACAGGTGTCGTGGTGAAGTGTAGGTCTTGGGTCTTAAGTAAAATGGCCTAATCATGTGCAATTATTCACTACACTCGATGCACGCGTCGTAGTCGGATGGCACGTTGCGCTACAGGAACCACTTCGAAGACTGGGCAGGCCGTGTTAGATTAGCCGTGAACCTCACCACCGATCTCCTTCGATATGGTAAGTTACGTGGTGGTAAACGGCGGACCGCCCACAGTAGTCGTGATGAATCTGCCCAATCACATCGTTGGTTTCAACAGTTTCCTCTTATCGAAATCTACTAGTTTTCATCCATTTGCATCGTAATTGCGAATTAACCCGTTTGGCACTGACTAACATTTTCTAGACTATCAAAGCTAAGTGTGTATCTATGTGGGTTCAAGTCTGTCCATGTCTGTTGTGGACGAAACCCTAAGGCTGGTGACCATGTCTGACCTCCTAGTTGTCTGGATGCGCTTTAAACGTTGTGAATGACAGCGGTTTTATACTGCATATTTCTTTAAAACAGTTTTTAGGTTTTGCAAAACACAACGGCATTGACAAAATCATGACTGATTGAAGGAATGATGGTTTTGTTATCAGTCGATTTGCAATCAAAAAATTAATTGAAGACGTAAACGTTGGCGTGAGTAAAGCAGCTCCCTCACCACTTGTTCAGCTCCGTCGACCGTATTATCAAAGCAGCAAGAATCTAGAAAAACTACATCATGTCTTAGAATTCTAGATCTGGCGACAAAATCCGGAGTCTTGACCATGTGGCTTACTTAGCCGGCACGCCTCCCAACCGAGGCGGGTGGGCGATCAGGCACAACATACCGATGAAACCACGGATAGATTAGCTGGTTATGGGCAGGGTAGGGGTATGCACGCATTTCCAGTCTCGTCGCTCGGACCCATCGGTCCAGTGATCTGGCCACCACGGTCCACGATCATTCACAGCTGGTTATTCACACACGTCTTTGTAACCGCTTCACTGCATCTACATCAGATTGAAGTCTGAGAAAAGTGTTTATTGTGACGGGCAGTTTTCATGATGTGTAAAGCAGTAGTCAACCGCGTGCATCATCAGATGTATTTTGCTGGTGATGTTCTGCGACATTTGGCTAAATCATACAAACGATCTACAGAGAACGTCCACATATATTGGATGAACTCAAACTGCCCATAATTGCGGAATGCAAAACAATCTGCTAGACTACTGCAGTGGAGTTCAGCGATCGTAATATACTACTGATACCGCGGCTATTCAGTAGCAGGTGCAGGGCATATATTTTGACAACGTACAAGCCACAAGAAGACTGCAGGAAGGATAATCACAGTGCAGCATCACCCATAACGATCCATGTTACTCAATGGAACTGAGCACTGACATCTGTGGTGGCCGAGACTGTCTGAGGCCGAATACTGCGTGCAAATGAGTGGTTTTGTGACAGGTTTGGTTCACATGCTTAACATGTGTATTGCTTTGTCGAATAATCAACTTTTGTGCCATCCGCGTTCTTGGATGACAACACTACTATGCAACTTGTGTTGTCGTCATGCCTAAGGAGAATGTTTTTGTGCAAGTCAAAAGTCAGACAACCCCTTTGAAAAAGAAGTAGTTAACACGAGTTTCACCATTCTCAGTACTTGTCAGTAGTAGACATCATTCCCCTGACCAGGAATCGGTCTCTGGCCACACTTTTGTAAGGCAATTGTTTTGATAATTATGATGCAGAGTTCACATTAAACACAATTAACTTACCGTTAGCAAACGTTCGCTTTTGCGCAACGCTTAGTTAATACGACTGAGCCTTTACGTGTGCAAATGTAGGTTTTGCTTTGCAAATATGTGTTGAAGAGTCGCTACGTTAGGAAAGGAATTCGAAAGCAGAACTTATTGCATCAAGCTAACCTCATTTTTACTGGGTTTCTATTGGTTATTTTACAGATAAAATGTATCGGTGAAATGAATAGTTACAAGCGGTGCCGACGCTTCGGCTAATCTATAGGTTGGCTCAACTCCGCTTGCAGTTCGTTCGTTTGAACACGTGACACAAACAACTCGTTTTGCTCCGATGCCCGTTATAACAAAATCCGATGCTTGACAAGCGTGCCCTGTGGATTGGACATTGCACTGACGTGCTAATCTGCCTGCGTTGTTGATAGTGAATAACCGTAACCTTTTGTGAATAGCCCGTTGACTTCATATCGATGTGTCCATCCAGTCCATTCCCTTCACAACCGTCACTCCGTTCTTTGTTTTCTGTGTCTGTCTGTCAGTTCAGTGCCTCTGTACAATACTGTCATCACATTGTATCTGAGGTAAATCAGAGTTAAAAAATCTCCACTCAGTTAGTGCAAGCAGGGTTGAAACCTGTCATTGAGGATGAGCATCAAGAATTTTTATGAACGTTAGTAGAGTACGACTGGAAGCATAGGGATTCTATCTCGTTGTCCTTGGCGACTGTGTAAGTGGTTGTTCAACCCAACCACTTCTATCAGGATTGTGTGACCCTCATATATTTTTAAACTTGTTAGTCAGGAAAGCAGGGTTTCCTCAGCAAAAATTGTTAGCCTGTTGTTTCCCCTAACAAGAACAACTTCCGTTGTAGCAAAACTGTCTCTTCCGGGAAAGCGTTTTTTACTTAAGGTGGTGTGAGTTTAGGGGTCGTGTAGTGTGAACGATATGAACGCAATATGGTGAGTACTGGGAATGTAATTTGTCAGAACCAACCAAATAGACGTGCAGCCATAATTAATACTGAATTCTCAGAAAGACTGTAAATTAAACTAATGGAGACCTACTGAGACGAAGCGTGCAATTCAGTGACTTTAGTTCACAGATTATCGTGATGACTGTGTTATCATTGCAGTGTGATAACGGCTAACATAACAAGATGAAAAACACAAATATTCACGTCGTTTGTGAGATAAATGGTTGTTTTTTGGTAGGTCCTACAATGCATGACCGGGGTGGTACACGGTCTTGTTTAATGCCGCAGTATCTAAATCTAAACCAAACTGTTCAGCTCTAGAAACATCCAGTCAGTTTTTGTGAAACTCAAAACTGGAATGTAGCGCAATTGTATCCTCTTTGTTTTCAGACTGAAGAGGTTCTAGTTCATGTTGTAATTGTATCGCTTGAATTACTAGTTCAAGGTGTTCAAGTTCGAGCCCGAAGTCAGCGGATAGCAAGCTGAATTCGGGAGGATAAGCTTGCTAAGCTGTTTCTACTTAGACTGAACTGGATTCAGTTGACGCCCTCTGAAGTACATTCTATTTGGTTTTAGGACGCTTGCTTATTCAATGAGGGAAGATCATTTAAAAACAGGTGCATATCACGAAAGTATCTTCTGGATTTGAATGTCTCTTCTTGGGATTTTTATTCATATATTATTTTATACTCACCTCTAACTCTTCTCTATACTCCATATGCTGATAGGTCTTTGTCTGATAAAGTTGAAAATGCTTGGAAGTCTGGATAGAAGCCAGACAGTATTGAACACGGTTTTTGCAGGGTTCATTTAATGCCATTCCGTGTGGGTTATCATGTTATGCTTAAAAATCTGTTTGACCAGGCCAGTTAAACAAAAACTTTAGATTATTGTCAGCAATAACTACTTTCATCTTTTTTTGTGTTTCTCGTTTGGCTTGTGCATTCTAGAGAAATAGGTAAGTGTGTAGATAGGTGTATAGCTCAAGTGTGGGCAAGCATTAGGTGTGTACATAGAAGTGAAAAGATCTGTATCGAAAAATGTCAGACTGCAGCAAACAGGAACGAAATTTCAATTAGTTTATGGGCAAAATACTTACAGTACACAAGCGTAAACATACCAACTGTCAATTATCATACCAGATGTGGTTTCATGACCCAGGCGCAGCCGAACTAGCCAGAAACAGGATTACAAGAGAACTGGCGTACCGTAACGGTTGAAGCACGTAAACGCATTCTCAGCAAGCATACGCATTTACTGCCTATGTACACACACAATACAAGTCAAGAAATTAACTGTGTGTGTTTAGAATTGATCGACTTAATTTCCTAGTGAATGTACACAGACGGTTATCAGAAAAAACTTTCTGGCAGATCTTTCAGTGCCCGCAAGTTAGGTAAACAAGAGATAGTCTAGTACATTGTTTGTGCACAATATTTGTCAAAACTCTTAAATATCATGACAAAAACAAATTCTTTATGTACATCTCACGCATTCATGCAGAAATAGCAGTTGTGGTTTATAACACATTGAAGAGCTGAGTTTTTACGTAGGGAGGCCTTGTGCAAGGAATGTTTTACGCATGTGATAAGTCGGGCGAATTGACGTTTTCATTGTTGATCGTCACACAATGTTTAGTAATAATCTATTTGAAATCAGTGATTATTCCGCTTCTTCTCATTTTTTATCCACTCAAGACTAAGTAACATAGTACAGGAAAAGCGTTTCATTCATTTTAGACTGCGGTCTGATTGACCGAAGCTTGGGCGATCAATACAAAACGCATATCTTTTACACGCACATTTGATTACAAACGACTCACGCGTTCGGTTAGATAAACCAGCACACTACACCGTGATGACAACAACTGACTAGAATGTGGAATAGGCTAAATAGCGAAATTATGCGTTTCGGAGTGTTAGTCAAGATCAGCATTCATGAAATAATAATCTACACATACCTTCCTAACTGATTAAAATGACTTGGACTAAGGTCATTGTTTACTGAAACGTGAAAATGTACAAGAGTAGCTAGAACCCATGGCCGTGAAATAAAATACAAACATGAACAAAATGTCTAAAAAACATTTCATTTGCGTTGACTGTACACAGTGAACAGGTTAGGTATTATGCCTCTACTAGAGTAAGTTATCTAAAGTGAACACTAACAATAGATGACTGCATCTGTATATTCAGAAGTGAAAGTTAAGTCGTTCACAACTGCAACTCTGGATCTACTGAAGGTTACATACTACCGTGTAGCTCTAATTAGAAAGCAGTCCCAAAATTCAAATCTTTTACTTAAAGTAAGCCAGCAGAAACATATAAATGAATACGGACACTGAAGTGAAGTTTACTGAACATTACCAACATATTCGGTTATTTAAGAATATCTTAATCCTGAAAAATAACTGAGACGCACATTTTCGAAAATAATTGCGAAAAATCACTTTTTTAGTGACTTTTTCACGTTCTCAGTTGTTAATACAGCGTTACAAAATCCAAAGTGTACATCTTCCGCAGAAATCGTAATTAAATAGACTCTGGCCAAAATTGGTGCACACCACCGTAAACCCACAATCAAGTACGAACTGGTTGCACAAATATGAGTCCTTTAATTTGCACATAGAAGGTTTTGCTCAAACACCACTGTTCATTCAGACTACAATTACAGAATATGCTCTCACAGTTTTCCTCCGCCCAATTATATGAATGTCATTCATTCATACACCTGAATTATTACTGCTTTTGAACACCATCCGATAAGTGCGTTCGGGTTACTGAAGTAAATTTTGTTCCAGTTGAATAGGTCTATTCGTCTATAAAACAATTTACCTATCCGACTTACATAGCGCGTATAATACTCACGCAATAATCAGTAGTAGTCTTTCTGAAAATTCGCGACATATCTACAAGGATGGCTTCTTTCCCAGCCTAAATTGATAGGAAACGTTTGTGGACAACGTGATTTTCAAGACGGTTGAAAGTACCGTTCTTGTTACTCTGGTTTTCTGGGTGGTTAACAAACATTAGATGACTCGAGCAAAACGAACTAGTTGCAAATTGCGTGTTAATCAGAATACAGTCAGTTCACGAAAATCAAGTGGCTTCTTTAATACCCTCAGCAATTTTGAAAATAATCAGTAATTGGTACACTAGTTCTACTCTACAGCTCAAAAATGAACGTGATTATCACTGCTGGTTTAATGCATTATGAGCTGGCAGTGTAAAACTGACTTGATTGATGTATACGACATGGATACTACCATACCAAAATAAGTTTTATCTGGCTGTGGTAACCAAAACAGTCTGCTGGTCTACAATTTGCTGGAGTGAAATCCGAGCTTATTGTTTTATTCGTAAGCGACCGATGAAGATGTCTAGGGGAATGTGAAATCTGCGGTCGACTGTGAGTTTTATTCAGTTTATGTGAGTTCAACATGAAAAAAGTCCTAATCTTGAAGTCAAGGGTCAAATTCGGCAAGATAGTTACTACATTCCGTCGTAAATAATCGGACAATCTTAATACCTTTGTCAAATCGATCTGAATATGTGCTTGTGTATGAAACTTCGCCTCTGGCCATTACGAAATTGATGGCGTGATGGTTAACACGTTTGCCTAATACAAGCTCGCCAGATATCCAGGCTTCTGTTGTTTGAACTGTGTACGTTACCGATGTAATTTAATCCGAACGAAACTCGATTCTAACGTTTCTTCATAAAAGGCTAGCAAAATATTACATGTAAAGGAGGAAGTTTCCATCAGTTGTGAATTCTGCTCAAGTCCTATCGATCTAGCTACCTGTTGACAAGCAGTGACATTGTTTTATCCTTTTACTCCAAATGTTCATCCTTCAGATTTATACATTTTTTGTGCGACAGTAGGATAGTGGTGCAAAACATACTGTAAGTTGTAATTCACACACAAATTTATAGCGGACAGTAGTAAACAGGATATGTTTTTACATCATCGAAATATTTGGTTGATTCGGTGATAAAACTAGCGGTTGATTAATTTTTAGAAGCATCATTCTCAGCATTAAGTGTATCATTTATAACACTAATTGAATTTGTAGTGCAGATTGTCCTGGTTTTTGACTCTAGTACGTATTTTCTATTAAAGGAAATGCTATAAACTCATACATTTTTTGATTAGCTTCGCTGATTGGTCAAATGGTAGTCACAAAGAGAAAGTATAAATTGTTGTCGGCACACATTATTTTGGACATCCACACAAGGCTTGCTTCGTCTTTCCTACTTGAGGCTGCTCTTATCGTTCTAACGGTCATCCACTTTTCCTTTCTATGATCACTATTTCTGTTAGTAAATAACAGCCGCCAATTATCCACAGGAATGGGAATCAAAACAGCGAGATGCGTACAACACAGCTACTTGAATTTCTCTAAGGTACAATCGACTGCTAAAGACCCAGATAGCTTGGAAAACGAGAAAGCTTATTGCGTGTTTCCAAACTTAACAGGGGGTTCCCGGACACGTTGTGCTCGGCGCACGCGTTCCGGTCGAACAGACCATTGTGTAGAGTGAGCACAATGTATGATATTCAGCGTCGGCTAAAATGATTAAGTCCGGAGAATAAACAACATGTCACAATTCGATGACTAAAAGAATGACTGATTGCAACCGGAACGGTAAGTGAGCAGTAGGGATACACGTAGATTGGGGCATACCTACCTGTATTTTCCATGTTTGTAGCATTACGGAAGTGTTTTGATGCACCGTTTGCATGTGAACACCTATGATAGCGGAACCGTATTTAAAATAGTTTAGTCTGTTTCTCAAATTATGCTATTTCGACATATAATTCGGAAACAAGTTTTTGCACAGTGTATATCTCGAGCATCTCATCAGGTACATACTGCAATCTGTGGGTTTATATAACAAAGTCCAATGGACATTGTGAAGCCAAACAACACAGTCAACAAACACACAAACACACTTACACGCATCTATACCAGGGTAATCTGATGCTGACGAA
Source organism: Paragonimus heterotremus (assembly GCA_013368495.1). Taxonomy (NCBI): domain Eukaryota; kingdom Metazoa; phylum Platyhelminthes; class Trematoda; order Plagiorchiida; family Troglotrematidae; genus Paragonimus; species Paragonimus heterotremus. The sequence goes on along the minus strand of LUCH01000081.1, from coordinate 295,527 downwards.
CAAATGTTTCTGTACGTAGAGGGGTGGCTTCCATTTGTTAATTGTTACCGACTTCGCGAACTAGAGAAGCCTTCAATTTTCTGATGTATGGCGTATCTGAAACGCCTTCTCCATGTTCAAGTGGGGTCGGCAAAGGCCGGCAAGTGTCGAAAGGGGCCGACTGAAAAGTCTGTAGGAATGTGACAGCTGCGATCGATTGTGGGTGATGTTCGAGTTGAAATTAACGAAATCCCCGATACTCATCAATACAGTAAACAGGTGTCGAGCGCTCGATGTCGCTGGTTCCTTGTGACTTGTCACATTTTGACTTGAGCCCGGTATTGCGGTATCCATGACCGTTTTGCGAACCCAAATTGGAATGTGCTCGTTGACCCGAGTATGTAACTGTCATTCCGTTCTGCCTAGGTAAGTGACTCGGCACTCACATGATAATTCATGCATGACGTAAGATTTGGCGCTGAGCGGTAGATGTGTTTTCAGAGGTGATGTTAGGATCGGGTGGTGGTGAACAGCATGACCAGTTGGGTTGCATAGAACGTACATCCCATAGCTGCCGTGAGACGGGTTTTCAACAGAGTGGCAACGTCATCACAACTGTATGGCAAACTGAGGTAGACATTTCGTTTGGGAGCCGTGGAACACATCTTGGCAGCCAGCTTTTGTTTACTGAATTTCTGAACAAATGCCCATAGATTGTCATTTTCTTTGAGCGTGGTTCTAAACAATGATATCTCTTTGGCCAATGTTTTTCTTGACTAGATTCTTCTTGTTCAGTAGAACAAAGTTCTCACCAGACCTCACTTGTACTGGATCGGCACAAAGCTGTGAAAGTTCACGTGCTGTCCAGTCCAAGTTTGTATCCGAAAAACAGACCGCAGTAAGCAACCGTTGTTCTGTCACTTTATGAGAATATCCAAAAACGCCAGGGTTTCATCCTTTTCGTGTTCAATGGTGAAGCTAATTTTGAGATTCAGCTTGTTCAATGAATCGGGTGCATTCGTTGCCATCTCCTTGGTATCGATAACTAGCAACACATCATCAATATAACCCCGATAGAAATGAGTCTGACTGATAACAGCGTCTGCGTTCTGTTCCAGGTGGGCAACTAAAATATCGGCTATTAGCGGACCGAGTAGACTACCCATAGCAACATTACCGTGTTGTGTATAGCCAGTCCCCTAGGGGTAAACCTTTACGTTCGTTGTGCATAATAGGAGAAAGCGTTCTAACTCAGCCTCAGACAATCCTATGTTTAATTGATGTCACTTAATATACTGACAAATTTTAATCGCCGTCTGCATCAGAGGAACGTTTGTAAACAAAGAGGCAATGTCTAAACTGGTCATGTGTTTTTTACTACAGACCAAACCATCGAGTAAATCGATCATTTCAAAACTATCTCTCACGGTTTTCCAAATCATCGATTGCATTACGGGCTGAAGATGTTGAGCTAACCACTGTGCCTACTTGTGTGTTGTGATGAATTAGACATGGGTAGTATTGGTTTCAGTGATACACCAACCTTGTGAAGTTTGGGCAAACCATACAACTGAGGAGCATGTGATTCTCTAGATGCAATAGACTTTGCTGTTGACTGATCAATAAAGTGTCTTTCCAGCAATGCTTGTACTTCTTTAATAATGCATCATTCAATTTCAGAAGCATCGTCTGCTGAGTTATCCTGACGGAATTTGGTTGTCATTCAACAGTGGCTGCATCCGTGATGTATAGTTAGCCTTTTCCATGACCACAACGCCGGAACTTTTATCTGACCCTAGGATTATCAGGTTTCCATTGGTGCGTAGCTCACAAAAAGCATCCATATGTTTCGAAGTCAGAATTGTGTTCTGTTTGGAGGATGTAACTTCGTACTGGTGCTCGAGGTGGATTAGCCTAGCTTTAAACCAATTGCCGGCGTCTTCTGATACTGGGGTGAGTTATGAGAGCTGGTCAAACAGAAGCTCGAACTGGGCCTGTGACTCGATGCTACAGTTCTTTTTTAGAGGTATATTCACTAAGACTTGTACCACCGTCTTACTTAACTGCTTATGTAGCAGTAAAATTTGTTGCAAGTAACCACAGCAAACATTAAACATTATATTATAATCGGATGCTGTACACTGGGTGAGTTAGTTATTCGATCAGTAGGGATTGAAAATTGTGTCTATAAAGGGCATGCAAACATTGCTTTAGATTGTAAGGTTAACTGATTGCGGGTTAGTAGATGTTAAGTGTCCGCACGAATCAGTTCTGATTACAGAGTTGGGTGGCCAAATGTTGGTAAGCATTGTCAACCCTATCCGCTGTATCGATTTCTTGGTACTTAGTAGACAAATTGAAATGCACTTTTCTTAGTGACGGAATGATTTGAACCAGTCAAATGAGTAACATTAGCATCCGAGACCGTTTTAGTCATACCACTGTTCAGTCACGCAGGATAATTGTATTTGGCCACCGTCCTGTCGTGCGACCACTGTGTCATGCTCAACAAAACTTAATAAATGAGTACACACTGAATCTGGTCGTAGATCACGGAAGATCGCATTCAGTGTGATATTCGGTGTAATTCGGCGTTATAAGGGGGTTAAACAGAAGCTATCATACAATTTGGCTGCAAGATGTGTTGTTTCGAAAGACTTTTGAGCATTCTTGTGATTTATTCAGCCATAACGGTTGGACTAATAGGTCCAGGCTGATATGCATGTACATCGAGCTCCTGCCAGAAGATTACAACTAACACTTGATGTTATGTTTCTCTCAGGTAACAGTGAGTCTATTTACTTTTGAAAGGTTATTGACATTCTTTAAAGAAAGAAGCCGATGTGCTTTCAAAACACGGTACTGTCACTGTGAACTTCTGTAAACATGTGCCGCAAACCGACAGTTTGATAAGTGAATCGTTACTTGTTTGTTCAAACATACATTTCTTATGTATACTCTAATGTGTGTTGAAAGATTCTGAGAGAATAGTTAGTAAGGGAACGAAGTGTACACATGGATTTCTGTTTTAGAATTGGGGGGGGGATTAAAGGAATACTAATTATTCTAAGATGAGGTGAAGTTAAAAAGAGAATCGAAACTTAGGGGAGAGTACTCAAGCGTAAGACGAACGCCCTTTAACAAGAACTCACCTATTACCACTGCTTCCAAGAAGCACACTCCTGTAGACAAAGTCCCGAAGATCACGTCGTTCAGTAGCCTGGAATATCTTCATGAAAGTTTACATTGTACCTCTGCTTAAAGTCAGCTAGTAGAGACTCTTTAATACTAGATTCAGGCTGTGTTTCAGTTGGGACACATTCTAACTCCAGAAGACTGTTATTTTCACTTTAGGCAAATCAACTTTTGTCATTGTGACAACGAATCCGATCTTCAGTGTCCCAAAAGATTCATCTAATGTACTTTTCTACGGGTACACATACGCTTGTTCTCGACAGTTGGATAGTCCACAATTTGCGTTTCCTGATTGAAAATTGATCGAGACGTTCAAGAATGATTCACAACTTCCTTCTGTGCCGTCTCAGTTAAATGAATAGCTTTCGCGAGAAAAAGTTAGCCAATAATGACTGTTTGCCTCAAGATATCGAACCATGGGTTCAGTGAACGTCTTAGGAAAGCATGCTAATACATTTCTTAATCACAGTTTTATCACAGTAAGGCCATGATTGTGCTGTTTGTACTGAGACTGAAGCCGAATCACAATTTTGACATGTTGGTGACAGTAAAAATTAGACGGCTTGTTACATTTCTGACACACAGACTGAATAACTCAATTAGAGAAGTCAGTTCTTCCATCCTTTGAATAGACTGTATTGCATTTGCAACGCAGTAATAGTCCAGTATGTAACAATAGTTGAATGAGCTTACGAGTAGAAATTTGTAAATTTGAGCTCATAGGTATTGCACCGTCTTTATCCAGATTTTCAAGAGTTACGTCAATCCGATTTGTTGAAACCTGTCTACTAGACATTGAGCTTGCATTGAGGTAGAACTGTTTAGTTTTTCACAAGATTCTAACAGCGGGCCTCACCGCAACTACTGTGCTGGATCAAGCCGAAATAATTCAATAGGACCAGCTGTGCTTCATCCTAATCTGTAGACTTAATCACTCATAAATATTGATCTGACCACCAGCCTGTCGAACAGACCCAACACTCAAAGCAAACTGTGAGACAAACACAATCTGGTCACAAAACCCTCCAGTTGACTGTACGCTAGCGCGGCGTCTCGGTGTACTACAACTTATACGCACGCTCTGGCTGGTTGGGACAGTGACTAACATTTTCTCGACAATGTTCTTATCATGCTTATTCCAATCCACAAGAGAGTAATATGGTGAGTTTTTCACTAAGAAACAACACACACTTATGCGGTTGTCAAATCATATTTGTCGAAGAGTCCTTCACTTTGGCCGGCAGAATGTCTAAGAGATCAGACACTACTGTGTACCAGCTTACTAGTTTGACGCGTCAAGAATCCCGAAACGTTGAAGTCAACATGTGAATCTATGTGTCGCTCTGAACAGCCTCTTATAATCCGGTCGACCCTAAATTTGCACGTCCGTAAATGTTATAAGTAAGCGTACACTTGCTTCCCGTAACGATCATATCATCCACGTTACGAAACGCAGGTCTTCTGCAAAACGGAACGTCCACCGTAGGACATCTACACCAACTACATCCCAGTGATTGAAAAATACAACTTACACCATTATTAAAACAACCAGCTAACCCATTAGTGTCACAAGCCCAATTATTGCGATGGATGAAGGTATGCAATATTGCCGACCTCAGACATGGAAGAAAATCTATTTTTATGAGTTCCCGTTCGAAGTCCAGTCTGAGGATCAGCGTTAAAAAGTAAGGAGATAGATGTGTTGCAGAACATACCAATTTCACGTGTCTACTCTGTGAGCCATTGACTGACCACAAGAAACCGAAATAGTATACCAAAGATTTGAGGCGGATACTTGTAATCTCCTACCTTGTATGTCACACATCCAATTCTTGTGAGTTCACAAAATACACAAACGAACACTTCACTCTGCCTTATTGTAACGCATGACAGCCTTAACGCTTAGAATACGGAGGGTTAGCTTTTTGCTGAACACATATTTCACAGCTTCCAATCTAGAGATAGATGAGACCAAAAATCACCTCCAAATATTAAGTAGACCAGCTTAAATCTGGACTGTCTAATTAGGTGCTGTTGAAGGTATATTTCGTATTAGTGATTCTGGTCGATCGCTACACTCGGTGTGCAACTGTTCACAACGTTCGAGTACAGCAGTATAACTCCTTAAGATTAGGGTCGACACTGTCCATATTTCTGACTAAAGCAACATGAGTGGAATGAAAGTTCGTCCATGCTGAAGTTCAATAATGGTTAGTGACTTCTTAGGTATTGGTTACAGACGAGTGTGGCTCATCGTTTGTACATACTGATTCGGTCGTGCCTGATGTAGGCTAAATGACATAGGAGACAACATGGTTGACTCACAAACACGTGGCCAGAGTCCTAATTCCAGTCCTGGCAAGGATATACAGTACAGCCCAGCTCATGTAGAAGCAAAACGCCGACCAACTGAACCTTTTCGAAAGGGGTCGATTGGAGTGTCTATTAGAATGTGACAGTTGTGATCAATTGTGGGTGATGTTCAAGTTATGTATGATAATAACCCTTTATTCTCAATAAAGGTTATACCTATTTTAAAAAGAGCATTATTTGTTTTGCGAATTAAATTTCCTACTAATCGGATTGTATGTTCTAAACATTGTGTTTTAGCCTTGTAGTTTCGTTCGGGGTCTGTGCACACTTATTTTCACCATTGCACCCATGTCGATAAACCATTTGTGCATTAGCGAAGCTAGCTCCCAGAAGATTTTTGTATCGTCCGTCATCGTCGTTAAATTCATGCATGTATGCAGTGAAATATATGTGCTGAAATAGCAGTAAGGATGTGTTCATTATAGGTATAGACATGAGTAAATGAGCTGTTATACCTACCACTTCAAAAGATATGTCTGAGTTTTAAGACTATCTAGCTAAAGATCAGCCTTCTGATGTGCCTCGACTGGATGCTATACGGTGCAGCAAGGTATGTCTAAACTTTACACGAATGATCAGTTCGTTCGAGTGGTGCAATCACTGACCCTCCAGGTCGCAGTGTAACAAGAGTTATGGTTCGGTTATTCACTATGCTGTAACAATCGAAGAGAAAATACAGAAGAGGTCTAATCACGTTCAAGTCCATTAAGTTGCCAGTGACCACTTCCTGTCCAGTCAGTCCTTAAAGGACATATCAACAGAATCTAGATGCTTCGGTGGATACACACGTTAAATTGTTACCTTTGACGTCTACGGCATACCCGTACTGTCATACACCAATTAATATTCCGGTCTTCTACATATAATCCTTCTTCGAAGTCAGCGAATTAAGCATCACTAGTAAAGATTTGGACAGCGAAACACATACATTCGCAGCAACATATAAGACAGACAAATACAATTCGTTAGTGTACTCGCAATTGAGATAACCCTGACCGAAATATCTAGAAAGCTTAATAGGGCAACAATTTACGGATCCACCGCGTGTATTCAGTATGTAACTTTCTGGTGAAAACGATTTTCTGCGGACAATTCTACGAAGGGACGTGAGAGCCCTACGTAAGACGACGTATATACAACTCGGATGAAGTTACATTTTCCGCACATAGTTAAGTGCGCATCAGCTGAACATTATTAGCTCGTTTGCTCACTGTTCTGCATTGCTTTTTGTGTGAACTACCAAGATTAAGTTTAGGGTATTTTTTATTGATCAAGAAGCATGATTTGAGTTTGTCAGACTGTCACTTCACCACTTTTCAAACAAAAGTGCACTTTTCAACATTCACGGGTTAGCCTCGTTAATACGGAGATGACTAAGTACTTTCAACCTGATAACGTATGCTACTGCACGGTTTGGGCAGTTAACTGGTAAACACACAAAACTGAAAATGACGTAAGTATGTGGTTCTATATTTGACTACACCATCTGTCATGGAATAGACTTAAGAATGGATTTTACACAGTGAATTATAATCAGTTATTAGCAGAAGTTTAAATAAACCGCATTACGGAAAAGGAAGAGTTTAATCTAAGTGTCAAATCAATTCTGTTAGCAGACGCAGGTGAAATCAACTTTTACGAGTGCCAGAGTCGAACAGCGATGACGCATAAATGCATCGCAGAGTTGAGTGATGTCATACGGGAATTGCTGAACTACCTATAGCAGTGATTAGAAATACACTTTGGCAGGATAGCATATCGCACTAACTGACATGCTTGTATTTACATGACTGTTGGCTTTTTGCAATCAAGAAGTTTTGTTAGGTTTTGCTTAAATTTTCTACATAATTAAAAAAGCAGTTGGTCACTTCATCAATTGTTTTCTGAAACGTCAGCAGCGCGATTCATAGTGCTCACGACAGCTGCCTGCAATTGAAAATCCACGTATATTCCCAGATATTTAATTATAATGTTTCCAAGAATTTGTCGATGTAAATAACAAACATGTTACCTCGACTCAGTAGGAAAGCCACGTACAAAAGCTATTACGTTGATCTCGTAAAACTTTCGATGTCCTCAGCCTTCACCTTTTGTGTTTTCAGATTCATTAAGGCCACGGCACACTGTTTGAGATACAAAGATAACAATACTCTAAAAGAATCTGTGATTTTATAACGATTAGTTGGATAACTTGTTTAAAATTTCTGAATGAGGAAAAATATCCCAAATTGAGACTTTTCCATTTCAGCGGCGATAAGTTTATGACATTTATATGGGTCTCTAGGGGAGTGAGCATAGGTTCACTTGATGAGTAACGAGTCCCATAGCGTATGATATTGGTGCTGATTGTCACCGCCGCTCTTTAAGTTAGTTTAACGACCACTCACCGGTCATCATCATGACTCGATCCATATTGTTACTCCGCTGTGGGTGACTACCTAGTAGCACTTTAGCAACACAATCTACGGGACCATCACGAACGAATATATGGGGAATTACCAAACCTAGAAGATGGACTACTCAATAGGTCAGGGCTGAGAAAACGAGTGACAGTAGCGTCATATTTTAGTTCAGGTCTACGTATTATCGAATACATTCACATAAAACATACAGAGTTGGGTGCAGTTATCACCAATGGATTGGTCACATCAGCCTGTTTATCAGTGCCAATCTCTGGTATATTTGTGAAAGTACTGCAATGGAGTAGTGTTCAGAGCCTGTTAGTTGATGTGAAACATCTGATTATAGCGCAGTCAGATTTACACTGTTCTTCAGCATATTAACTAGGGAAACCTTTATGAGTTAGTTAGCGGCATAAGTTATGTTCAACTCGATATATCTGTCTGTCAAACATTCTTTTGTGTACGTTAGCCGACTACTAAGTAGGTTTTTCAACCTGATGTGTTCCATTACTGAAACCTTATAATGTCTCTTAACGGTGTTTCTGACCTTCTCAACGCCCTCGAGATTACTGAGTTCTATTGTACACCGTTTTCTATCTTCAGCATGGTTGCCTGCAGTTTCTCCATTCATGAACGGAGTGTATCCGGAGAGTTTCGGCTACGTTAACCAGCCACGGCGTCTGACACATCACAGACGTAAATCAAACAGAGTTGAGGGTGAGGGGATGTGTTTTTGACTTAAGTCACTTCGATTTTGTTACCATTGCCTGTTCCATCAAAAAGAACAAAAACTGTTTGTAGTAAAACTGAGACATTGGAGTGAAATTCGCAAAACGACCATATTGTCACAAATTTTATCCCGTGTCTACATGTAAGACGTGTTTAATGACAGTTCACGAATGGCTGCTTCTATTTTCTGATCATTAGTTTGTTGAAGCAATCACAAAAACGACATGTCGAGCTTTCAAACTAGTACTGACAAACTGAAGTATTCATTATAGTTATATCTACCCTATACATAAAAAACCCCTCTCCATTGAATAAATTGAATTGGCAGCGTCGATAGATTGCAATATAAACTAAACATTGCTTCACGAGTGATCTTCTATTTCGCAAACGGATGAAGATTTTGGACTGTCTATCACAAAACGGAACACCACACCGAGTGTTCACTAGTCTGGGGGATCTTCGATCTGGATACAGTTGGTTTAGCGAATGGAGAATAAAGTGTAATTAACGAGTAACTTCACTTTAATGGATTGCAGTGGTAAGATATTACACACAGTTTCATAGTTTGATATATTTTTATGCACACTCTACATCCGTTAGTTCTGTAAATATGTTTAATTTAAGTTGAGCTGACACTGCATTTCTGGTGTGCGCATCTGGTCTGTTTGGTGCTCGTTTATAGCATGAACGATTACCAAACTTCTGTTTGGTTGTACCTTTCGGTTAGATTTCGACTGGAAACAGTGGGAACGATATATTGAAAAATGGACCCCGGAACTGCTTGTATTGAAGCACTGGATGACTACTCTGAATAAACTGTTATGCTCGTATATTTTCACTGGGTTACTCCGCTACATGTTAAACTTCCCGGAAGGTGAATTGTCAGCTCTCAAAAACAACGTAAGTTTAGTACTAATTAGTTAGATTGTATCGATGAAAATGGAACCGTAATGCTTTTAATTCGCAGAGATAAAAGCGAAATAGCACGTCACTCGTACTGTCCAATCAACTTGTCAGTGGGTCCTGAGACATGAGATCAAGTTTCACTAACACTCTGATTAGATAGAGGCTTACGAGAATGACTGGCTGTTGATGTATAATCACGTGACAATAAGGCAATGTTGACGGCATTGTTAACCGATTCTACAATTTTCAGTTGAAGTACTTCTACAAAAAGTAACATAATCGAATCCGTGTTTCTCGGGAATTAGTTCAAATAAAACTAGCGTTCTCGTAGATAGTAAACTGAAAGACCATATTTGTTCAATATCATTGAGGGCAGAATTTCCGTTTACATGTGGTTGTTAGTTGATTTAATCACGGGTTATCTGCTGGCACGACCGAATACTCAAGATGGGTCGAGCAAGGAGGAATTAACGTATAGAGTGCTAAAACTGAAAGTTGGTAGCACATAAATGTTCAAACAAACTCATGTTTGCATATGTCTGTTTAGTTGGGGTCCAAAAGTTGTAGAAGAATTTGTGCGCAACATATCGCATGCAGGTTTATCACCAGAACCATCTTCTAATCTACATAACAAGCCACCAAAGGTTACTTCATATTAAGCCAAACACAGTAGTGGATTCCCTATTTATTGTGACTGTAAACGATAAGAATATCATTTGTGAGCAGTAATCCATTGCCATGGCTACAAAGAAGACTGAAATGTTTGTGACAGTTTCATCTGTAATGGATGAGTTTGTCTGAAAATTATACCTTTAAGTTAACAATAGTTAATTTTAGTCGTAATGTAGACTAAAATTCACATTAAAAAATATACAACCTCTCGTTGATTTATGCGTAAAACACAATGTACGTTTCATGCTGCAGTCATCTAGGTTGTCTAGATGAACACTATTCGTAAATGAACGAGCCGCAAACAACCAAACTGAAGTCAGTGACCCTCGGCTCAAATACACATGTACGTGTACGGTATGCAGTAGAAATCATGGCGAAGACTAGGAGAAGTTTTTGGAAACAGAGGTTATAGGGTTTCAGAATGTGGAGTAACTGCATTCAGAAAATTGTTTGATAGCCGAATAACAAAAGGAAGCCGGCAGCTCAGCAGATGATGTATCCATAGTTATAGATATGGGCAACACCGTCGTGTTGTCATTGGAACAAAGGTTTATCTATGGAAGGTCAGAGGGAGTGAGGAGAAGGGGACGTTTGCGTTTGAGGAACGAACGCTTACCGAATATACGAGCAACCTGACTGATAATCGACTATACACAGTTGAACAGACAAGTGGAACCTCCCAACTGCTCGAATAACAATGCACCATTCTCAATATGAAGTTGGCGATACTTGAATATCCATCTTAACAATGTGGTCTGTCATATGGAGGGTTTGAATGACGTGATTGGCTGGTCAACATAGAACTACTGTAAATTGGTCTATTTATCCGGGTAGGAGATTTTGCAATGCCACACTTTGATTCGTATCAGGCATGCACTGTGCTTGTTTGCGCACTTCATATTTCACACAGGATACACGAAATATGCACCTGCTTATTTCTTTTTGTGGTGAGCTTGAGGGTAGAGCTTCACTGATAAGTGTGAAAGCTCATGTTTAAAAATACTCTCGAAATTTTCACTAATGAACTTCATATGTGATACAGCTTTCTGTCTTTTTTATCAGAAAAAGAAAACGAAACGTTTTAATATTTATAACTGTTTCACGTTTACCGATTCTGGCCTACCGTGTATTAGTCACAGCTCTATGCCAGTACTTGTCGAATATGGGACACACTAACAACACCGGAATTTATGGTACCAACACTAACTTACTGTCGTACTAAATGATGGCGTAATGTTGTGACTAGTTTGCATGAAAATGTCAGGCAATTCTACCGACACGTACATACTGACAATTGTTGTCCAAGTTTGTTACTTGCCAATGACGTAAGCAAAAAATAAGCAGTTTGACGCTGCCACAAAAAAGCTGCGCACACTCGACACTTGACGTGACTGTTGTAAACAGAAGCCTATTTTGGCAAATCTGACAACATAATCGCTAATCGTGCCTTTGTTTATGGAACGAAAAATACTGCAGTGTAAAGTAACCCTCAGTCCTCGTCATGAGCACGATCAGGTCGAGTGACATACAGACTCGTGTTTGCTGCGTCAATAGCCCTCGATATCTGGATTATTTTCTTATTTCACGGAGGAAACGCGATTTGTATTGTTATAATTGTCTGTTTCTGTCGACCCATGACAAGGTCAGCCAGTCCAGTTCAGTCAATATCACCACTAATCCTACATAGTCCGTTGCACAACCGCAACGAAATGGACACAGAAGCATATACTGGTCGGAAACCTAGTCTTTTGTATTGAAAGTAATCAAGAGCGGAACCGGTTCGAACAAAATCATTAACAGTTCAGTAGTTGCACATTTTGTCGATACGGACCATGGCGTTGACCCAAAGCAGATCATTCGTATAGTTTACAAAATTCCGACCAACCACCCCAAGCTGGTCAGACAACGAATCCTAGATCAGGCGGGATCAATTGCTATCCCACTACGCGGTTCGGCTCTTTGTTCTCAAGAGAAGTGTGTACAAACCCTGCAGTTGCCGTGGCCTAATGTCAAATCAATGAAGTCAACCTCAACGTTGGTGACCAAATTGTGAGCGGATCACTAAACCACTCATCACAAACATCAACGACTCTTAATGTGTCGAATTTCGTACCCTAATATATGGACCAATGGATGTTCTCCTAATAGTGATCTGAAGAGTAATTATCGAGAAAATCGTCCGTCCCTACTGTCTTCTGTGACTCAGTAGGTATTTTTGCAAGTTTAACGGAAATGTCAATGGGCTTCGGGACGACAGAATGTTTGAGTCACTTCATGCGATCAGCTGGAATAAAAGACTCAAAACTACCCGTGTCAGTAATAAAGGAATGTTTGGAACTATCGTTACTTATAAATACTAGTGTTGTACGGTGCGTAAAATGGACAAAATTAATAGAATTTACACAGAGTCAGATGACAGACTCTGGCTTTCCAAAGCAGTATGAACTAAACATGTCTTCGAAGTAGGACAGAAGGCTTGAATGCGAACTATCCCGTCAAATGTATAATACTTGAAACTGCGGAACGGACATGTAAGTCGAGAATGCTAATGACTAACAGTTATTCTAACGTTGGAGAGAATAAGGATTAGAATGATTTGGTCCAACTGCTATATTTCCTTTGTGAGTTGTCTTCGTAAACTGCTCATGTTGTTGTTGTGGTTGCATTTCAACATTGCTGGTATTATTCAACACAGCTGGTTCTTAGAACACTACGGCCTAACCATCTTTAAATTGTCTATAGAGAGATCTGGCAGATTGGCAGGATGCGTCATTCGATCACAAAAACTCTTCCTGGAGATCAGGAATATCCAATCCTTGAATCAGTTGATCCCTTAAATTAAATTGCATTTGGTCACCAAAATAACACTTTGACACTTTAGTTTGAAGTTGAGGGATAAATACACGAATATCTCTTTTTTTGTTTGTCATTATATCATGGAATTTCGATTTTTCCACAGCTTCAAACTTGACAGGCTGTACATGCTTATGCAGCAGATATATCAAAAAAGGGAACGGGAGTGAAATAAGAAAATCGGAAAACGATAGATTTTTAATCACAGTAAGTGCATCTGTGCCAGTAACCGTGAAAATATAGTTTTATTCTTTCCTCATTTTACCTGCTTGCACATGAAATGCTAAATTTTAAAACACTCTAATTAATCGTTGATACCCCGTAAACTTGAGTCAATATTCAAATTTTCAGGGGTAAAAAACGTACCACTTCAGAATTAATAATTTAAACCATGCCACAGTGATTGCGAATATAATTATCTCGAACCCCAAGCTAGTTTCTATGCAATAACAATAACACGGGAAGTGAGCTAACGAAATTGTAGGGTACTCCCTATTTTGTGCAGTGTAGATATTCATGCAACTAAACAACAACAATATAGTGTTCACTTACGAATTACAAACCAATGGTTAGCAGCACCCGAAACTGATTAGCTTGTCATAATGACCGAAAGCAGAAGACGCCTGCGCTTCAAACCATCACTGCAAGCAGCTTGCGCTGCACCACTTGTGGTCCCACTCACACACCACGTATTCGGTGTAAACCCGAAGGAATAAGACCGGTAGGTGTATGAGTGAGGCCTTTACGTCCAGCCGGCTAATGATGGTTAGCCAATGAAATGGCTAGCGGGAAAAGGAAACCTTTATCTCTCGGAAAATAAACAGTGAGAGAGACTGCAATGGCAAGATCTAAACTGAAGTTAAGTGTGAAGCATACTGCAAACGTAAGCTGTTCACTTGTTGACCAGATTGACTGGGCTGTTCGGTTTCTGTTCAAGTTTTATCTTCCAAACAGTTGAGGACTTTAGGGCAAGGTTTTCCAACCGTTTAAGTTTTGCAAATCCAAACCGGTCTTACTGTTATTAGCGAAAATGAAAGAAAACTTTAACGTACATATTTCCATATTAACTCAAAATATATGATGTTCCAGAACCATTTATTGCGGTCGCTTTCGAGAGTACTTATAAGTAGTTTCGCCTGAATTGAGATGAGGTCAGAAACTGTTGTCAAACTGAATATCAACAAGCGCGTATACTTACCGAAGTGTTTGTTTATCAACCTCAATAAAATGAGGCAGTCAATGAAAACGCCTCGAGATCGAAATACTTTTATTGTCATTAATGACCTGAAGTAAAGTTTATGTTTAGCCATTTTTCGGCTACAGTTACGTCACACATTTGGGAGTTCCCTGTCCACTAACACTGTTAATAGGTTCAATTTAGGTGACAGGAAATATATTCGGTTCAACTTTTTGCGAATGCGCATTTATGTTGTCAGTTTTGTTTGTGGAAATGATGTTAATTCTTACCTGTTCTCTTAGAAGATACTTTGTACGTCTCTTTTACATTTATTGTGGATACTGCCTCTGGAGGTGACGTAAAGACACGGGAGCAGCAATGGACGAATGGACAGACATGATCAAAAATGAGCGTTTCAACGTTGTAAGTAGATTATCATTGGTTTGACATTGCTGTGCCGGTGAGTTTGCGTCCAGAAAAAACCCCTCAAAGTGACTTGAATGGCATTATAGTAAACTTTATTGATGACTATTATTTGCAGCCGTTTTACTATTTATATACATATAGCAAATTAAGTTTAAAATTCATTTCGAAATGAGTTAGCCGGATAGGCTAGTCTAAATGCGAAGGCTGCAATCACCTGTGGGTAATGTTCAATTTTAGAAAAACCTAGTCCTCAAACTTTCAATGCTTTGTATTAAAGACAGTATAATTTCAGAATTTGTCCCTTGAAAACTTATGAAGATACAGGATTATTTAAACTGTATGATGAACTTTTAAACTGAGGACGTCACCAGTAAACATTTAACACATATTCTCGACTTTATTCGACTAAGCGTGATGGTTTAGTATGACAGCATTTCCAGATCATTCGAACCACAATCTACGATTAGGTTTTCGAGGAACAGCCAAGATAAGTCTCGAATTTAGAAGGCTTTTGTAACTAGTGCTGACAAATAAGGAACAATATTTTCGAGAATACTCTCCCAAAGTTAACAAGAGAACCGTCTATTTTTCACGAGTGTCATTTTGATTTGAAAAACCTGACTTCATCTGACGAGATAATTTTGAGAAAAGTACTGAAGAAATGGTAACAAAAACGTCATGAACTCCATACCTTCTCCAGAAAATATAATGTGCCCTAAAAACAGTTTTGTTCTGTTCTCTACTTCTCACCCGAACAATCTAATCGTCTGTCGTTGTGCATTTGTTTATCGAATTTTATCGCTTTCATCAACTGGATGAATTACGCAATCAACTTTGTAGAAAAAAAAGAAATATTTGTTATTCCACACCGAATGGAACGTGTTAGACCCGCATGAAAGTGTGAGTTGTTTCGGGCCTACTAATGTGTTTTTTACTGATTCGATTGTTTCAAATTAGTGGAGTTGAAAAGTATGTCCTCCGGGGATTAGGTTTGCAACGTCTTCGCCGCTGAAAGCGCTAACAAATGCCAGTCAAGCAAAAATGAGTGTTTAAGACATTGTTGTGTGACAAATTATCGTCTTGGTTTGAGACGCAAATGCGGGACCAAAAAATCGACGATGATTCGGTGAATATTTTGTTGTTCAAATAACTGTCAGGTCCAGTGTGCCAAGAGGTTGAAAGAGACAGATTTACGGACGTTATGGATGGTAGAATGATGAAACCCAAACGTATCAACAACCGGTTTACAACAGGTAAAGTGTCCCGAGTCAGTGTCGTCTTCCTTGGATCAAAACCCTTCGTGTATGGAGACTCAGACGGCTTAAAAATTAAACCAAACATTTGTACCTTGTTTGAAAATGCAGTATGCAGCACTAGAAACCTCGCTTGAGGTAAACGATGTTTACGGGGCAATGTGCAGCCAGGGTAATTTCACGGACCATCTGAGCAGCTGCGTTCAAACCGATAAACCCAGCGATGGAGAGAACACTATACTGGCTAACGTCTGTTTTTACTTTTGCACTGACCGTCCAACCTCCGACTGGAGATAACTGAATAATCGAAACGGTCTCGCTGCTTGAAACCGAAACGGGTGTGAAACAGCAATATGTGTTCGATTATGTTCACATTAAGAAACGGGTTTACGCAAAGTAGTAAACAGAATTGAGCAATTTAATAGGGATTATAAAATATTTGGCAGTTTGAAAAACTACACCACATAACGGTTGGGTGCACATTACCAGAGAGACAGAGATAAAAATGTTCACGGGGGTGATTATTTCCAGTCACTTTAGGTAAGTAAATGTCGGATGACTCATGTTCGATCCTAGATTGATTGATGTCGAGATTTAGAAAATATCAATGCTAAATAACAACTGACACGTCCTTACTCATTCACGAGGAGATGGAAGAACAGAACAGGGAATCTTAAGCAAAAAGAAGGTGCAAAAGGTTTAAGTCTCCCAATACACTATTTATCGTCGTTCTGCTTTGAATAGTTACTTCATCTTTAACTGTTCTTTTCGTTTATTTAGGGCATCATTTCGTAGCTGGCAAATTCGTTTTCCGTTGGGATTTGTGGTAAGGCAACAATAGATAGTAAAGTACTGGAGGCACTACCATCTTGTCTAGTTCCACTGCAGGATGATATCGATCAGTGAACGGTATGATCGTATGAAGAGTAGTAAAGCTTTGTGTTTAAACATGAAGGTGCATGTTGGGATTAAAGCGGTCATCATACGATATGCGTAGTTAACAAACCGAGAGGTGTACGTCTAGAAAAGATTCTAGGTACGTCTAAAGTGTTGCTGGATTTAGACCAGCGAGAGAGACGATATCGCCAAAGGTAAAAAGCATTCAGATAGCTAAGCTAAGAAACCGCATCGAGTTCTCGTTATCTCCACGTTTGGATTCATTTATTCATCTGAGTCATTGTGTTATACGGGACCGGTCAAATTGTCTAGGGAATAGACTGTCCTGACAAAATTTCTCAAGCAGTTCATGCAGGAATCCACCAACTTAACTGTGTAATTAGTAATACAACTTCAATGCTCAGCAGTGGTGTTGGCGGATTCTAGCTTGAACCATCGGAGAAACCCTGATTGGGTGGTCACTCGTATTCTTGTGTTTTATTTTGCCCAGAGACTGCACATCCAAGTCGACTTTGTTTGCCATGGACGGACTACTGACGAGCTCTCTGAACTCATGTGAATGGCTGAAAGAACCATTTTAGCGTAACAATGTCAAGCTGAACGTCATCAAAGAAGTAGCAGCTCCATGTCTCCAAAATCAAGAGGCGCCTGTTGGTCGACAACTGCAACATGGTTAGTCACATTCCAACGTGTTTGATATTCCTGTAAAACATAAAACTGACAGACTTCGACACAGATAAGATATATGTTCAACTTATGTTGATCAGACTTATATAATGTGCTCAACGAGAATGACCCTAGTTGTGATTACGTTTTTTTACTGCAACCAAGTTTGATTTGTTAGCCATTAATTTACTGCAGCAGTATAAGCGCTGTCGAGTACATACCTTGTTACTATTCACTAAAGAAGTTCAAACAAGGATAATTTTCAAACGAGATATGCAAGAGTGCGCCATTTTTCTTTTGGTATACAAGCTGCATACATTTAGCAGACGCAATACTTTCAGTCTATGTTGTAGGAGCGCTCATAAGCAACTAACGGTCTCCTGAGACTAGCAGTTTAGCTTTTCACTATATTAGCAGATAGTGCAAAAGCTAACCTAAGAATATCAATTTGACCCGGCAGACCGCCAAGTTCAAATGCGGGTCAAATGATACACCATTACGGCTGATTGAATCATACACTCGGCAACTGTACAAGCTAAAGGAGGTTAGTCTGAGTTGGTAACCAACGTATTGCTGATATGGTGGTAGTTACAAGGACAGAACAGGTCAGATTTTAGAAACCTGAGCAAAAAGCGTGCATTTAGATATTCAGCTGTTCACTGAGCTTCCAATTTAAGTTGTGAACATTCCAAAGCCAGTTTAGGCGGCTGTGATCAGTAGTATCCACATCAGGGGCCTATTCCAAGGACTATCGTGTCTCACGGACTTAGGAGAGTATTTCATAAACAGTGCTCAACAATTTCTGACCAAAGTGAACGACATATCACAACACAACAAATATGAAAACAGTGATTATGATGAATCATAAAAACGGTCAATAGAGGTTGTGGACGATGTGTTTGGTGACAGGTACGCAATCATTGTCCCAAATTGGCTTGATTGACTGTGGGCCAGAGGAGATTATATGTCCGCACAATCTTCTGTACGGATAAGTTAGCGTTTCTCAGTAGTATCCTAGGCAACGGTCAACACATGATTGCTCAACCCTATTCTCTGTGCTCAGAAGAAGATAGTGCGGACGTGTAATCTCCTCTGGACCACAGTCCATCAGGCCAGTTTGGAACAGTGATTGCATAACTGACAGCAAATACACTGTCCATAACCTTTAATGACCGTTTTTATAACTCATCGTGGCTACCATTTTTGTTCTTATTATATTTTAATCGACCTGATGACCAAACACAGAAAACAAGTCTTGTTCGCTACTTTGACGTCCTCAAATATATCAAGCAGTCAGTCTGTTTGATGCTCCGAAGCTGTTTATCCCCAATGTTCTTACCACGGCCAAAGAAACACTGCAAATGACTTCCAAAGGGGAAACTCTGATCAAATGAATCCTCGAAACAGGAAAGCATAAGCGACCTTCTAAAACCACGTTGATCACACTTGATGATGAAGTGTGTGAAAAACGTATGGGAAAACCATTGGGTTCACCATGTAAGGATTCGTCCTCAAAGCTGTCATGCAGAGTCTGGAGAATATCGCGCTGTCCAAGATCAATCTAAAAATGTGGATACAATACACTAATGATGCATTCGTAATCATTAAAAGCACAGTGACAAAAGTCACATATAGTTTACTCGGAAACATGTGCACCATTATTAACATTACCATGGAGACTGAATAAAATAAAAATAATCTTGAACAGCATGTCCGTGGTTCAAGTCCCGGCATTAGCGACAATGTGCACTACTGACGAGCTCTAATGAGAGCGAACCTCGAGTCTAGTGCTTCTGCCGTTCGAAAGGGGTCGACTGGAAAGTCTATAGGAATGTGACAGCTGCGATCAATTGTGGGTGATGTTCAATTTGAAATAAACCAAATCCCCTATTACTCACCAGTGAGAATAATCTTTCTTGAATGTACTAAACAGACGCAAACCCGATGGGGCACTGTAGATCTCAGTCTATAGAAAAGAAACGTACATGGTTCAACTCCTCAGTCATCGCAGCAACCATTTAAATTGTCATTAAAAAAAACCACTTTGAAGCTCTCTTTAAAGGAGCCGAAACACTGCAGTACAGTAGAGGTCAAAGAGAGGGGAAGAAATGTACCTTTATCGAGTACTCCTACGTGAAGGGTATCAACAAGATTTTGTCCGACGGAGTCCGCTGCAGAAGAAATAGGTTTCCTACCCTAAGAAACCATCAACAAGTCAAACTGTTCTACGGCACATCGAAACCCTATCAAAAATGACAACAATTCTGCAATCACACGGCATCACAGTGGCCCACAAACTAACAGGAGCCCTACGATGGGTGTTATCAAAAACCACTTACAGAACGGACGGAAACTTAAGCCAGAGAAAGGCAGAGCACATCTCCAACTGGCTGGTGCAAACAATGATTCAACGCGAGTCAGCATAACAACACTCGAACAGCAATGTGGCTTCTTCCATCGCGAAACGCCAAATTGCAACAGGTCCTGTGGTTGACCCTATCACGTCGTTCATGGTCTTACTGTGCAATCGCAACCCTAAGCTTTTGACGTTCTCTGAAGCAAACGGTGATGCAATTAATTTCGTTGCCATGGCAGTAAACCCTGATTATACCCACGTGATGTTCGCTCATTTGTTTTGTCGGTACGCGCTTAACCTGCACAACCGAATGTTTTGTGTAATCGACTGATGAGAACAAACGAACTACTCGCATCTTGCAATATATGTCTTCTTACAGTCTTTATGACCTGTATAAAAGGAACTCAATGTTTCATTCACAGTTAACTGAATTAAACTTGTGACGTAAGATAAGTCAAAGGTTCCGAGAGATCTAAAGCCCGTCACATAGGAATACCAGCATAACATACCGAGAAAAACTGAACAGATTGAATTGACGGCCAAAGCTGATTAACGCATAACCAATCACTGGAGAGTACAAGAACGAAGAACTGACTAATCGATTCAAAGGGAAAGACAACCAATCAAGTTTAGGGCAACGTTCAACAGCAGCAGGAAGTGACCAATCAGAATTCAAGTGGAAGTTTCGAGACTGAAAGATAGGACCAATCAGGATCCAGGTGAAAAATGTAATACCACATGTAACAATTAATCAGGATTTCTATCAAAAGATTAAAAACATTTCGAAGTAACTAGTCAGAACTCGCATCAAAAGGATGACTCAGTTTCTCATATAACAGTATTTATTAAGCTTCACCAACCTCTACGTTCAATTCTCTGTATACAGGCGCCACAAAAACCGAACAATGCAAGCTAAAAATTGCACCAATATTCCAAAAACAAACCTTCAGGTGACCTAGGTCTCTCATGATGTTACAACACGACACATCATAGGCTCATCAACGAGTACGGAAGTCTGTTTCTTTGTTCAGAGAATATGTATTTGTTGCTAAACTATCACCACATTCCAAAATAGTCTTTTGCCTGCTTGCTTAAAATGGGCGCACGCCAGTATGGACATATATCATGCGTAAGCAGGTCATCCTTTCTTTCGCAGAAACTACCCTCCAAATGTAGTCCTAATTTGGTTGAAACTATTAGTGTTAAGACCTTGTTCAACATTTTGTCCAACTAACTTCGCATAGGTTCAGTTAAATAGAAAATGCTCAAAACCATCCCAAAGGACATATTTCAGCCATTAATGTGAAGGGGACTCTTATTTTTGATGCAACCTGAGGTGTTTTATGAAGTTTTCTATACCGAATGGCAATTTTGGGTGTAACAACTCTCACACTTGATCATAGCCTTCGCATTCAGATGAACGGTTCGGCTAGCCCAATTCAAAAGGAAGCACTAGACACGAGTTTCACTCATAAGAGCTCATCAGTAGTGCATATCTTTGTCCGGATCGGAGTTTGTACTCTGATCCTCACGCTTGTGAAGAAAACGTACTGACCACAACGTCAGGAACCTCACAACAGGCATGATCGAATAATTAAATTCAAATGCCACAACGTTGTATGTGTAATGTTCAGCTTGTCCGATGATTTCGAAAGAAGACTGGACAGAATCGCTCTGTTCTATCCAATCGATAACCCTGTGGTCATGACTTTTCCATTAATTTGAACTTACTGAGTCAAAGTTCGGACTCCAGTCTGGGCAAGGATGTGCACTACTGATGGGTTCTAGTGAGAGCGAAACTCGTGTTTAGTGCTTCCTTTCAAAGTGGGCTAGTCGAAATGCTTATCTGAATGTGAAGGCTACGTTTGAGTGTAGGTGGTGTTTAGTTTGAAATAACCTAAATCCCCGAACCTTCACATTCAAGAATTTTAAGGAAACAAACTATAAAATATAACTCGTTGTACAGTAGAGTTTGATGAACGTTTGTTGGGATGTTTCGTGGACTTGATCTAATTCCGAATACCGTTTTCTATCACGTCATTACGTCACTAAGCAGAACACTCACCAAGAAGTCTTCGTTTTGTGCACGCTCAACAGATAAAGTGGCAGATATCACACGTTCAGCAGTAATGAAGTTGTGGTCTATAGTGGTTGAACTAACACTGGAACCTAGAGATTTCGGACTTAACGGTTTTAAAGCAATGCAGACAATATGTTTGCAACGCTATATATTCAACCACTCGGTGATCGTCAAATAATCAGTTCCAGGACCGATTGAAATTTTGGTTTGTTAAGTGGTCTCCTGAGACTCATACATTCAGATACAAACGTGCAGGGACAGTGTATCAACTACATCACAAGTGGTTAAAAATTGACAGGAGTTTGAATAAGAGGACTTTGTAAGCATAGTACTGATATGCTTTCAAACCGGGATAAAATTGCACGTACAGCGTCAGTAAATCAAACAACTTGTTCATGAGTATGATATCACTTGTCGGAAATTGTTGGAAGGCAACAGTAGAACAGTGTAACTAATCTGTTGTATGCAGTTCGAGGCTAAACCACAAACTAGTTTAACAGAGTGTACGAAAATTCCTTCAAGCAAACAATATAACTTTAAAACAGTTCATTTTCTTCAGAAGTTTGAACAACTGGACGTATTACGTTGCGCTTTCTGGACTGTGCTGCCATTGGTTTGATACACGAAATCGTTTGACGCTGACAAACATATATGGCACGTCTGCCACCCGATCTTCAAGGCCTCCCTCTATTAGACATCCAATGAGATATTTACTCATTTATGTAATTTGTTTTATGGACACATACATAAATTGCGTATAATTCGCGCAATTGTATAAGACCGACAAAAATGATCGAAAACTGTTATTTGTAAATGTAACTGTCCAATGTATAAACATAGCACATAATAAGTATCCGTCTAGATTGACGCGTATTTTTAAAAGATAATGTGCAGAGAGATTAATGTAGCTTGACGTGTGTGACACAGTCGACATATGGTGTCCTGTCAAGCAAACTGATATCAAATACACGGACTCCTCGGGAAACCTCGTTAATAAAAAAAAATGTACGTTATTCAACGTTCAACATTTGGGTAATTTTCTGCAAGAAGAAAGATAATCTATGCAAAATAGTGGGAACAGCCAATTGGCGCTGTTCTTATTCCCATATACGATCCCAGCCGAATAATCGATGCTAAGAGCCCATGAACATCCATGCTGTGTGCATGTATATATCCTGATTTTTCCGCCACTTTGGCATGGTGGTCAGGCTTGTGTGTTGTTTTGAGTTGGCGGGATATACTGACTAGGACTTCGGTTCCCGCAGGTTTACCTTTATCAGATCAGTCAAACAGGAGTAGCTAAACAAAAGACAAATGAGCTCGTCATGGATGGTGTCAATGTGTTGTGTAATGATTCTACTTGATTGGCTGTTACTGCCCAGCCTGGCTTCGTGTGGTTATGACTTGTTTGTCTCTACAGTCGTATTAGTCTTATGTGAGTATGATGATTTCTATAGATGTGGCTCTCAGGCGTGTGCGTAGCTATTGCAATTTCGATGTTGTTGTTGGTCAATTATGTTGCGTTTGTATGTGTTTGTCACCCCTGTTTTTGAACCAATGCCTTCGGTTGAGGACCATAATTGCTCTCCTGTCTAGGTCTGAGCATCATGGTTACACCACATAAACCAAATACCACACTGCATCGGCTGTCGAACAGGATAAACTATGTCGTCTTGTCTGCTATTTGCTGCAGAATGGACAGGCGAAAATATTTCACTGCCAAACCTTCTTCTTTTCCTCACCCTAATGACTCTGCCAGCATGAATGTTAGAGCAGACAGTGTTCATTCGAATCTCAGTAACACAAACACCTAGTTGAGACAAGTCCGGAGACGTAAGACGCTTTCCATTAGGAATCGAAATGTTCGCACGCCGCTGGATCAGTGTGGCACCGGAGGACGGTCAGAACGCCATACCTCATCGATGGAGATGGCGCTGATTCGGCATGGAACCGACTTGGAAGCCCTGAGAGTGGCAAGGTTTGCAGATCAAGATAAGCTTCAAGAAACAGATGTTGAGTACACATTCTATTGGATATGTTACTTGGTAAACGGTGCTCAGGAGGACGGTGTCTGTTTTGAAGTAGCTGATCACATCAATGTTTTGATGATAAGCGAACAGTGCGGCATTAGCTCTCGAATTCTGTCCATGTGCATGCGCCGCAATCAGGTCGGCACCGGTGAGTGGCTGTGTGTTCTGGTTGACATGAACGCTCGAGTTGGACGCGACTCGGTAACACGGCCGACAACCTTGGACCCCACGGCATTGGTTTAGTCAGTTCCACCTGTGTGCTACTCACGAGCTGGCCATCACAAACACACGATTCTAGCTGGATGCGGGCGACATCACAACGTGGACTCATCCACGAAGCGGTCACCATCATTTACTTGCTCACGCGATTGTGCAGCAGAGCAATATAACGCCAGTGATGCGCAGTGCTGAGTGTAGCACCGACCATAAGCAAGTCATTACCAAAATGTTGATCCATCAATCCATCCATCTATATATATACGTTCAGTTCTTGTGAAATCCCTGACAAACGTCTTTATGAAACTGCTGGGGTACCCATTAGAAGTGAATAGTTTGAACAGGTGCTTTCGTTCTTGTCCTCTGAGTTTAGTTGAACTACAGTGCGTGTCTGCACGTCGAAATAATGTTCGCACACAGCTTTTAAGTTGACAGGCTGGATGATTGCTATCGAACCTGAGAATGACGTTGTCGTCGGTTTACGATAGACGGTAGTTTCAAGCTTGTCATCGGGCTTTGTTATGACCGATACATCGAGAAACGCCAGGCGTGAATTTTCTTCCTCTTCGCGTGTGAAGGCTATTCCATCTATTATATTATTCAAACAACTATGAAATTGATCGAGCTGAGTACGAAGTAAAACAACAAATGTGTCATCCACATACCGAAGCCACACTTTAGGTTTGAATGTCTGAAAGGTTTCACACTCGAAGTGCTTCATTGTGGCGTCTGCAAGTAATCCTGGTATGGGTGAGCCCATTGGTGTACCTCTCTTTTGCAGGTAGACTCGGCCGTCAAATTGTAGGTAAGCCTCCATGCAAAGCTCCACTAACTGAATCAATTCTATTGGAGAAAGTTTCGTCCTATTGCGAAGACTATTGTCCTCATTTATCAGGAGCTGCAAACTTTCTATCGCAAGTTTCTTCGGTATGTTGGTGAAAAGCGACGTAACATCGCAAGAAACCACTGCATCGTCTTCTTCCAATTCCAGGCTCTTAATCTGTTCTAAGAAGTCAGTAGGGCTGTTTGCGTCATGATTATCGTGAGGTAAACATGGCCGGAGAATATATATATTGTAGATCCTCCAGACAGCGGCAGGGGTTGGAGCTCAAACGACTGGAGAACTGTTAGACGAGGGTCGCTTTTCAATGTGGAGTTGGCGCTCCTCTGAAAAACGCTCCTATATGCACTATTCCTGAAGGGTATGTGGTAAAAGCTGAAGGAACATATCACGAGGACCGCCAATGAAACGATCGGTATGACGTGCCAAAAACGTTCCGATTGGTTCGAAGATACCAAACCGGCTGTCTGCAACTTGACAGGACAGAAGAATGCAGCGTCTGCCACCCCCATGGTTGACCCAGACAATAAGGACCCGAGGAAAATTGGGAATGCTCGCCATCGACTGGCCGAGCGTATTCACGGAACCAAGGACATCTGGTGAAAGAAGCAAGGCGAGCGGATGCAGGGCTACGCTGACCGTCGACAACGTAAGCAGTTTTACAATTCGCTTAAAGCTACTTTCGGTCCATCCATCCAGTCTACCGAAGCCATGAATGACGTGGACACTGGGTTTTCCCGCACTCAATCAGAGGATATCACGAAAGTGTGGTGCAAAACCTTTGGTATCTTACTAAACCGTCTTATTGTGATTGATGGGGTGACCGTAAACCACCTGCGGCAACAGGCCTTCAAACCTTCACTTGCTTTCACCCTGGATTTACCTGGGGTGCATACAGCGATTGGACAACTGCCTAATGGACAGGCTGTAGGTGAAGATGGATTGCCAGGTGAAATCCTGACCCGACTGAATGCGGACAATCTGAAGGCCAGTGTTCCCGAGGAGTAGTGTAGATTCTGGGCGAGTCGCAGTACGATCAGTCTGGTGTTTGCCGCTCAACAAATTCAGTGGAAGTGCCGAACACGTAGGCATCATCTTTATGTCCTTTCCGTGGCGTTCATCAAGGCCTCCGTTTCTGCGAGCCGTGAGACGGTGTGGACGGTGAATTTGGATGTCCAGATAATTTCATCGGTTTGGTTGGTGTTGCATGTGAATACGAAGGTGAAAATACAATCGTGTCAATCAATTTTTGACGATTTTGACATCGTCACTGGCGTAAAGCATGGTTGTGTGCCAGCTTGAACATCATCTAAATTATATTTGATTGCCATGGTAACAACTACTTCCAAGAATCGGTGGAGAACGCCGTTGACGTAGAGTACCCGACGGATGAGCTCCTACTGACTATTCGATGTATCGGCGCCCCAACCTGGCTACATACCTCAGCGATGCACATTCTTCCGCTCTCAGATGACAGTGCATTGTTTGGACGTATTGAGGAAGAACTTCAGTGAATCGTCACAGCTTTCTCAACCGCTACATCCCACTTTGGATCGGAAATCCACACAGGCTAGGCATTTTCGTTCTTCCTGCCTTCTCAAAGTAGGGGTGAGATTCTTGCACGTGCACCTCAAGTTCGCACCAATGAAGACGCTGTTGAATGCTGCGCAGATTCCTACCACCTGAGTTGAAATTTTTCCAACGATCTATCTGCAGACCACGAGTTGGCAGCTCGTGTGGTGAAGGCTAGTGTTGACTTCAGATATCTAGAGAGACTTGTCTCGATTTGCTTATATCTAGAATGTGAATTAATATAGGTGCCTTCAACGTTCGCACTCTAAAACAAATAGGTCAACAGGCCGCTCTTGCACGAACGTTAGACTCATTGCATATCGATGTCTGCTGTATCTCGGAAACTAAAATCCGAAACAGTAGTCATCGTATGGAACTAACAAGACCCGCATTGTCTACTCGATATTGGTTATACACTTCGGGTGACTCCACAGCCGTTGTTACAGGTCAGGCTACAGTAGGAATAGTCCTCAATACGACGGCCACAGCCTCATGGATAGATTGGATTTCTGTTAACAATAGACTTTGTGCTGCCCCTTTGGCAGGTTCCGTTAATGACAACTCTAGATGCAAGACTTTTGGAAACCTTTTCGTCGTGTCTGCTTACGCTCCTACTGACTGTAGTGACGTCGGTGTCAAAGACGCGTATTACTCGGATCTGGCCGCTCTCTTTCGGACGACATGTGGCTCTGATATAGTCGTTCTGGCGGGAGACATGAATGCT
>LUCH01000081.1:243203-267671 GCA_013368495.1 Paragonimus heterotremus | reverse complement strand
ACACAAATCCCAGAGGCTATTCAGAAAGCAGGTACTGTTGCATGCGCATAGGGGTAAATGGGCTAAACAAACATTGGATCTCAGAGAAATCTCGGGAGTTTTTAGAAACCAGACGGAAGGTTCTTCCATGGCAGTTCACATAATAATTCGAGAAGAGATATCCGTAGGAAGCTGAAACTTAATCTAAAGGCTGATCGGAAGGCTTGGTTAGTGGAAAAAGTTAGGGAAATATAGATTGCTTTTGCCTCAGGGAACAGTGGCAAACTCTTTAAGCTGATCCGTGCTACTGGTTACAGGCGACCATCTGTCAGTTAAGCTATCAGTGAGGCAGATGGCACACTAATCTATAATAAGTCCAGAAGGTTAGAACGTTGGACGGAACACTTCGAGGGTCAATTTAGCTGGCCTCCTTCTTCCATTGCGTTGCCTCCACAAACTTCTGATGTAACGCCCTGGTCGGTAGATTTAAAACCACCCACTGCGACTGAAGTTCGCAGTTGCATCTCGGCTGTCGTTCGTAATAAGGCTGCTGGTCC
Organism: Paragonimus heterotremus; assembly: GCA_013368495.1. Lineage (NCBI taxonomy): Eukaryota > Metazoa > Platyhelminthes > Trematoda > Plagiorchiida > Troglotrematidae > Paragonimus > Paragonimus heterotremus. The sequence continues at coordinate 267,135 of LUCH01000081.1, read as the reverse complement.
AGATGATCTAGTGCCAGTACTTTTCAAAGAAGGTGGAGAGGCGTTAGTATAGGCCTTGACGAAGTTGTTTCAACTTGTGTGGATGTCGGAGACCATCCCTCCGTGCTGGGGTCACGCGATGATTGGTCCTATATACAAGAAAGGTATCATGAGCTTTTGTGAAAACCACATGGGGAATTAGTTTGACTCAACTCATTTCTAATGTTTTGGCATCCATTATACTGCGTCAACTCACTGCAGTTCGGGAGTTAAACATTAAAGAAGAACAGGCAGGGTTTCGTCATGACCGAGTATGTATAAATTACATTTTTACCCTTCGTCACAGTTTGAAGCAACGTCATGTGTACCGCAGGCCAACAATTGCCATATTTCCCGACTATAGAGGTGCGTTCGATTCGTTGGATCGATCCATACTTTTAAAGTCGTTTAAACGCAGAGGTGTACCGACCAAGTATGTGAACAAACTGTCGGCGCTTCACTTCCATACTTCAGCTCAGGTTAGGGTTTACGGTGAGCTGTCTGACAGTTTCAGCACCATGAGCAGCGTACGTCAGGGCTGTTCCCTTTCACCATTCTTGTTTATTTTCGTCATGGATGAAATAATGGAGGACTGTCTGCGGCACTCAAATGATGCTGGTGTGGACCTCCTACCTGGTGGAAGGCTGACTGATCTCGCCTACACTGACGACAAGGTGTTGCTGTTTGACAACTTTCAAGCAGCACAATCAACGCTGAACGCAATTTTGCGTTCTGCTAAGTACTTCGGAATGTGCCTTGCAGCCTCAGAGTGCAAATTGCTTCCGCAGGATTGTTGTGATTACGTAAATTTAATGTTAGATAATGAACTCATAGAGGTTGTTGACCGGTTTGTATACCTGGAGAGCTGCATCAGCGGCGGCGGCGGAGGTGTAGGGAATGAAATAGAGACGTGTATTTCCAAGGCTAGAACGGTGTTTACTAATCGGAGGCACCTATGGCGACAGAAAGGTATCTTTCTGAAGCCTAAGGTTCTCGTTTGTCAGAAAACAGTGAGGGGTGTATTACTTTAGGGCAGCGAAACTTGGTCCCTCAGAGTAGAAGACGTAAACCGTCTTCAAGTGTTTGACCACCGATGTTTGCGTTCAGTCGCTCGTATCGAGTGGCACCAACGAGTAAGTAACGAATGGGTTAAGAAACGTTTGTTTGGAACTGACTGTCAAACAAGTTCTTTTGTCTAGTCACTACATTTGCACATGCTTAGGTGGTTAAGCCGTGTACTTAGGATGCCAGCTAATCGCTTGCCCCACCGAGCACTGTTTGCCGACGCTGCGGTTGGTTGGCGCAAGGTGCGAGGTGGACAGATAATGACCTGGCGTAGAGAAATGAAATCGTTCACGAAGGGGTTGCCTACTGTAGATCTGGTTCGTCTTTCTGGCTGGAGCCATCGCGACTCACATATTCGGTGGCTTGAGACGTTGGGTGAAATGGCGGATAACCGAGACCAGTGGCGTAATTATTGTGGTTGTTTGATTGAGTTGTCTGTAAAGTGGTTGTACGTAATGATGCGGGGCAGTGAAAACCGTAAGGAAGCTGTCTTGATGATGACGCCTCACATTCACTTACAGCCCCGTTGTCTGTTTGCAAGGTGTAGGCGCCTTGATGTTTTATGTTTGAATGTTGACGTAGTTATTTTTTTTAATACTTAGGTCACCTCTCCCTTCCCTTTTTTCTTCTCTCTTGCTGCACAGGGTTTTTTCCTTCGTGTGTGTGGCAGTTAAGCACTGATGTACTGCTGTCTATAATGATTATGTCTGGAAGTACCGCAGCCTGAAGATGACTACTAAGCTCTTTGTCTACCGCTCAATGGTGCTGTCTGTACTGCCGTACGGCAGTGAAACTGACATTGTATCAACGGAGCACGAGCTGTTTGAGCCGTTTCTACTTGCAGTGTTTACCAGGCACTTTGGGTACTCGGTGGTCGAACATGGTTCCGAACACTGAAGTAATGCAGCGATCAGACATGGACGGAATGGAATCCACGTTGATTTTCAATCAAATTCGTTGCCTAGGTCACGTACGTCGAATGGTTAATGACCGGATTTCAAAACAGCCGCTGTACGGACAACTGAAATCAGGTAAGCGAAATCCTGGTGTTCAAAATCTGAGATACCGGGATGTTGTAGAGATAAGTCTATTTAGTTGTAGCACCACTTTTGGATGTTGGAAATACTTGGTGTTGAACCCAACGGTCTGGATAAATATGCTCCTGACAGACATCCGCGAGTTCAACGAGTAGTTATTGCGCTACCGAGAACGGAAGCTCGCGGTAAGCACGAGAAACATAACTGCTTTAAGTCATGTTGATATGACTATATGGCACTGCGGTGTGTGCGACAGCAAATACGTTGGCCGCCGCTAATTAGTAGATCACCGACGTATTGCTAGTACATCGTCGGCCAAGAGATAACGAGTATGTCAGGCTCAAGTGGGTTATATCAGTTGCATTTATTTTCCTCTTGTCCTATCCAATCATCGATCACCGTCTTTTGGTAACTCACCTGCATCCCTTCTGAGGAATCTGAATCTCTGTGGCCTTGTACATTTCCTTTTCTCCAGCTTTGTTGGTGCATTGTATGGTGAACGTTTTGTTTGCTTTTCAGTCCAGCCCTAAGTTCTGTTTTTCCCTCTATCCTCTGTAGAGTGTGTTAGCATGTACTCCTACACTGGACTATTTATTGTCATACATTTTCAATATGTTTCTTCCCAGTTTGAATCTCACCAGTGGAGTCTCCTTTTGTTTCTACAATGACAGGGGTTTCAGTATCGAGCTAGCCTATCACGTGATTAACCAGCACTGGCCGGCTGGACAAGAAAGCCTCACTCATACGCATCCTGACCTTATTCCATCGGGTTTACACAGGACATGTGGTGTGTGGATGGAGCAACAAGTGGTTCAGCGTAGACCACTTACGATGACGATTAAGTACTGTGACAGGTTGTTTTGATCTATTATAAATTTCTCAGTCCAAGCACTCATCCAGAAATTTCTAACAGTCACTGCGATTACCAGTTTGGAACCAAAATTCCGAAAAATATGAGATGTGCGAAAGCAGTTTTTAAGCGTTTGACTGCTAACCCTAGTTACACAAACAGAGATAGAAGTATCACAGATAGCTGCATTCAAAAAAACGTCATCAGTGCACCTGAACAGGATAGCTATTTTCGATAATTTCACCTCTGTAAGCCGAACACCAAAATGAACGAAATACACCAGTATCAATTGCTACGTAAAGGAACGTGATGATATTGAGTCCGGTGTATTGTGTTCTACTGGGTATCACAATAGGAGAGTTCGATTACATACACAGCATCCCTGTAAGAAATGACACTGCCGCTTTTTGGTTTTCACTATTGAAATCAGCACCATAATTAAAGAAACAGAGACGAGTGGTTTTCTAGATGTTGTGTAATGTTGGTAGAGTTTAGTTATCAAGACAGGTAGAAGCATTTAGAGTGGATCTTGAATGCTTACGAATTTACTGTTGTCAATCACTATTAAACAGATGAGTGATTATTCTGTGGAGGTTTACGAATTCTTTACACGTTACCAATATGCTACTGGACGCAATAGAAAAGTTCCTTTTTTGGACTTTGTACAATCTAACAGCAAAAGCATGGAGGAACAAAACTGTGCACTGTTACATTGAGTCTGTAATACGTTTGACAGGAACATACATTTGCATGTCTCGCTTATTTCCTTTGTGGACCCCAATGAAATAGGATGTTCTGAGATAGTACATTGAAGTAATTGGTTAAGACAAACCTTTGTAAAAAGATACGTGGCTTCCGTTTTAGAAAGGTGGGTTGTGCGTTTCAAATTTTGCTGTCAAGTGCCAAATCACTTTTTGATGTTTACCGTAGTTGCGACGTAAACGAGTTAGTGATAATTTGTTAAACAAGAGAACCAGAATAGAGAAGCAGAACCTTTCACGGGAATACCAGTTGTCGATTAGTCATCAACAAATAACGGTCAGCAAAATGATAGTAACAGTGGCATTAGGACAAGTGCCATAAAAAATAATTTTATAAAACCGGTTGAAATAGAAAATATCATTGGGTGTTGTGATCTACTTCAGTTTTGCTCAGTAAAGCAGTAAACAAAAAAGACGAACGATCGGTACATGAGCCACATGTGTTTTTGATACTGGAAAATGGACACTTTTCCTAACCACGTCATTAAATGAACACCACCGATACATGTGACACTGAAAAAAACATTAGAAGGTGATTCATAAAATGTCGAAGCTTCGTCAATTAAAGAAACAGTTTCTGGAAACAAATTCTAGGATAGCAGTCAAAATCACTAATTTGTACGATTTATGATCGGGCAAATCTCTTTATATGTTATCAATTGCACACTATAAAACACGAGATTATAAAATGGAAAACAGGGGTCGGATGTGCCACTGAACAGATGAAGAAAACATACGGCTGATCTATTTGCATCATTATCATGGGAGCGATAAACTAACAAGTCTTTATACACAAATAAAGGAGACCAACGTATCAGAAAAACTGACTCGAGACATCGTAAGAACTACGCACTAAAGTGAAAACTGAAGGGATACAGACAGAACCTTGTGTCTCTCGGCTGAGTCAGCATGAACGTGAATTACGTGTAACAATGACTAGAGTTTACAGCGAACTGATCGATGAACCAATAACAAGCCGATGAAAAAAGGACAACACACGTCTGTGCACGCTAACCAGATTGCACAGGCGACCTTTGCAACCGGCAGGTGTCAAACGGGACGGTTCACGTGAGTGATCATTTGGGCGCTTCTGCGTATATGCATGCACACGCAGGAACGTAACATAGATGGATCGTACGCCAGGGCCTATCGATTTCGTAAACAACTCTGAATGCGTACGTGGGATCCATTTGGTGATGACTCTGCAGGCGATGACGAGTAATCGTTGATACCGATGGTCTGCCTGGTCGTTATTGTGTTCACACACAGGTGTCAGCTTGTTTCCGCCATATAATCTCCTGTTTTGTGGTACGCACTTGATAATATGCAGACAAATTTGTCGTACCATAAATTGTACGTATTAGCGATTTTGACTAGTCCACGTCAGGTAACGAAGAATAAATTAACTTTGCCGCGCGTTTGCCCGAGTTTAGATGCTGCGTTATAATAAAATGTTGTAAAACCTCTTGCAGCTTTATGACAACGAAGTGTCCTTGCCATTGTAATAGCAACAGTCACCAAAAGTGTACATTTCATTCGTGTAATTTTTCGCCGTCACAAGCGTTTTAAAGTATCCCGGAAAAGACTGGTGTTGCATCTCCCGAAGAATAAACTGCTGAATCTGAATAGGCATCAGTCCTCCTTCGGTTGACGTATTGGTGGCTATCTTTTCAATGGGCTCGTTGCTCATTACTACACTTGGAGTGTTGCGCAATTCAGACATTTCGTGTTGTTTTATTCAATTGTTTAATTAACAGACGGTTAATTCGGACTTCCCAGCGTACGGTAAACTCTTGTCACTGTAGTATAGCCTCAAAGAAATCATATTTCAGTTATTCGGATTCGTGTGAGTAGGCATTTGAAAAATGTGAGCCATTTTCCCATGAAGAATATGTTGATGTGTGTATGTTGCGAAATTTGCAGAGGTAAACGAAGTCCGAAGAAAAACGTAGCACAACCCGTGGCGGTGGGGAAAACAATGAACTTACCTGATACAGAAATCCAGGTGCTAAAATGCCTTCACATAAAAAAGAAAACTGCCTCATATGTTACAAGGTGTACGTAAACCGGTAGATACTTTCAGCTATTGTTATTCTTCAAAGGCTTCTGGATTGAACCCAGAAAGTAATTTGTGGGTAAACATTTACGTTTCTTGTTTTATAACACTATGTGTACCCATACATGCTCGATTACACCAATGGGCCTTAGTCAGGTGCTCACAATCTCTTAACTATCAGTTCGTCACATGAAGCGATATCTGCTTCAAATTCATCAAAGCTGACGGTTACCATTTTGAAAAGGCCTTCCAATTTTGTGTTCTACTTACTAGGAAGATCTTATCAACAAATTGTAGCCGAACATTATCGGACGAAATATCAAGACGATATTAAGTAACACGCCAGGAAAGAGCCAGTCAGACAGTGTGCCATGTAGCACACAGAATAAGTCATGTTCTGTGGATGCCAGTTACTGTGTTTGCGTGTAAGCAGAAGATTAACAAACCGACCTTTATCGCCCAAGTGCTGTGGCCTAACCTAACATGCAAAATGACTCGCCCAATTTGAAGACTGTTGAGAAGACGAAACTGAACGCATTTTGTTAGGTTATGTAGGCTTCTCCATTCTCTTTCTTTATTCGCCCGAATAGTTGTCTTCCCTGGCTTCCAGGCTACGAGGTCATGGGTAAAAATAAGCCGAACAAAGTGTGTTTCCAAGGGTTGGACGGTTTCATCTTTTGTGCCACATGAGCAGTGTTTTACTAGCAAAAGTTGAGATTGAAATCCACTACTCTAAACATCCAATTTCTTGAACATCACTGTTGGGGTAAATATAGTGTACAAAGTGGTGTCCACTTGGCGAAACTGGCTTGCGAGATATTTGATATTAGTTTGATTACTCGATTCCTCTCAGAAAGTATGCTCGGGAATGTTAGTCAAACTGACCGTGCTACGAATGGCAACCTATCCGTCACGGATCCTGCTATGCAGATCCCTTACGTCCATTGGTACTGAGGTCACAGAAGCCAAGGTGAGGTCGGTCATACGTATTTGGCTTTTGAAGGCTATGTGTAACCCATCATATAACTTTCGACCCGGAAATGTTAGCGGGTGTTCATATACGTTCTCACTCTGAATTTGCAGCACACAATATTATGATATGGCGGAAATTAGAACCCCTATATTAATGCACCTGGAATTATATTAGTGCAGTGGAGTTTAGCGATGGTGTTATACTACTTATTCCGCGGCTATTCAGTAGTAGGTGCAGAGCACATATTTTGACATCGTACAGGCCACAGGAAGAATGCAGGAAGGGTCATCAAGGTGCAGCATCGCTCATAATGGTCCCTGCTACCTAATGGAACTGAACACTGACGTCTGTGGCAGCCGAGACGGTCTGAGGCCGATTATCGCGTGCAAATGAGTGGTTTTGTGTCTGGTTTTGTTTAAATGCTTAACCCATGTATTGCTTTGTCGAATAAACAACCCTTGTGCCATCCGCGTTCTTGGGTCACAACGCTAGGAAGTTAACGTGAACGTTTGAGAACTACGGAATGAGTAGATAGGTCGAAATCTCCGATCTCCTTTAACTTGCTCGGTGATATTTCATATTACTAATGAGTAGTCGGGGATTTGATCATTACTCACATGTGATAATTTGGTCTTGCTTCATGTGATACCAATGACGCAGTGGTCAACACGGTTGCCTCATGAAAGCGTAGCTGGAGTTCCGACCTCAGTAGTGGCGAGGGTACGGACTACTGACGAGCTCTAACGAGAGCGAAGCTCGAATCTATTGTTTCTTTTCGAAATGGATCGACTTGAAATTCTGTGGAAATGTGACAGTTACGATCAATTGTGGGTCATGTTCGACTTTTAATATAAAGGTTGCTGAGAAATTGATCGACAAATTATCAAATGGTATACATCATTAGACATTACCAGTTATTTCCTGAGTGAGGCAAGGGTAGACAGAGTTGCACATTCACGTACAGGTGACGGTACGGCGTCAGACAACAAAGAGGGTAGGTAGTACTGCTCACCTACCGCCGATCAGATGTGTTAACAAACTCGGTAAGCCGCACTTCTCGCTTCTCGCTATTGCCGATAGGTCAGATAATTTTTGCTGAATTTTGTTCATTCTTCAACCTACCCAGTTTTCGGAGTCCAGTAACTTTGCCATGATTTGTCCCGATCGGACATTGCATATTGTAGAGAAAAGAACAACAAACCATTTGAGATCATTCTGATAAAATAGACAGAGTTTTACGACCCTTCAGCGTATGCAAACTACATGTGTATGTGCACACTCGGGTAACCATATTAGAATCCACAACTCTCCTCGTTCTTCTGGCCAGCTGTAGTTTATTGTACGCTCATTCGATTCTCGCTACCGATTTTTCTAATGAACGAAGCCAATATATCTGTCATCGGTCACTCTGTTCTATTCAACTGACCACTCCGTGATCAGGACTTCTCGGTGAGGTTGAAGTTACTGTCTTCATTGAACCAACCACACATGGTTTAACTGCTTAGTAGAAGGGTAAATTGCTCGTCAGCCAGCCTCCAGAAGCGTACTCTTCCACCTAACCCCTAAGGTGAAATCATGGCTCACTAATCTGCTTTGTATACTCCAGTCGATTACAATGTTTTGTTGCTTGACAATCAACATGCTCAGCTTGGATAGGTTACAACCTGTTTATCAGATGAATGAGCGTAATCCGCGGAATATGTCCTTAGATGGAAATACAGGTTCATACACTTTGCATGAGTGAATGTCCATTCAATGAAAATGCATGACTGCCCTGGGTTGTGAGCTGACCTCAGACAACTTATCTTTGTCAACAGCTTTCGTCAATAATTTCGTTCAAAATTTTGTTTTAATATTCAGCTGGCCTACCTTTTTGTAAAACCTGTTACACTTATCGTTATTCGCATAAATTACTTTCAGAGAGGTGTTCTCATTTCATCTAGTTTCAAGCATTTGAAGAACTGCGCTCATATGTGCTTGGATATGTGGTTCTATAAACTAGTGTCGTCGCTGTTCCAAGCTGACGTACAGGAATGCGATCGAGTGATCAAACAGGTCATTTTAAACATTTACTACCATGTGAGACAATCTTAACACAAGTAAGAGGACTTGCCAGTGGGCCTAGAAATTGTAGTTTCTAAATAGTTGTTGTCTTTATAAGACACAGTAATGGTTTTTCCAGGAAGGTTGCCAGGGTAGTCGCCAGTTCCCTGAAACTATGGTTTGACAATAAGATAAACAAAGTTCACTGTCAGCGACCTTCATCGTTGGTATACTCATGTACTTCGGTCTCCACGATCGTTCTCAGCCGTCGTGACAACTATTGTTGTCATCCTGACCACGCGCCTATCTACCTGGACTATTGTCTGGTTCATTCTTTTTGGCTTTGTTTTGTTGCTAATCGCAATCCCCATAAATACGAACGAGATTGTAACCATGTTGTCTTCGGGCTGACCGACAAAAAACGCTCTGGTTAAAGAATAGTCTTCTTCCGGTGTTTATGCGGTAGCCTCGGGTGGATGGGTTGGATGGGAAGAGACTAAGTGACCGCGTATACTCCGTACTTCGTTGTTTATTACCGTTATCCGTTGCCCTATTATCTGCTTTCATTGACCGTTATTCCGTTTCCGTCTACGCGCTCATAAGCCGTAGCACAAGTTACAACAAAGGTCCTCTCAGATCTAACCATTAGCCGTATGAAAAAGAAATGTTACTCCACTTTTACTACTCATCTGAAAGCAGTACATAAACAAACCGAACTGCCTATCATTTCGTATGATGAGAATTGGTCATATATTCAACGAATCAGTCATAGTGGAATCTCGACATACTTGATAGTCTATTCAACCACAAACATCGTAGCTAGTCAGTTCATCCATCGCCGCGTCATCACGTGTTTTGATCCACGTCAACCAGCATGGTTTGTTCTGATGGAGAACTGGAAACCATATGCAAGGAAATCAAATGACTGAAAAAAGTGAGTACTGTTCATTAACGGTCAAAGCAGGCGCTGTTCACTGATATATTGTATGATAATGAACAAAAACAACAAATTTCTTCATTTTTCAGGGCTATCAGCTGCTTAGCCAATACACACGTACAAAATATTGAGCATGTTTGAGAGTTCACATTAAATGTCTGTCGAATATATGAGGGGCTTCCGATGTACGTCCCTTGCTTTTGCGCTATACTGCTTTTTTATTTATACAGTGTCCTGATAACTTTAATCAACCTTAATGTAATTTCTGAAAGTTAATAATAACTAATCGCTTTTTGTGTGAATTGAATTGTATATCACATGAGAGCTTGGATGAAAGACTCATCGTGGCAATGGTTCTTGTCCTTGGTGTCCGCAACTTTTTCACGTAGTCTCTCTGTTCGGGTGTGTCCATCGATATTTTCATGAAGTTTGCCTTTCATTTCTCAGGCGAAATTGAGGTCAATCGAGGAAGTAACGTTTGCTCTACTCATTTGTTACCTTTCACTTCGAATTATCTTCATGTTAATGGAACCAATTTGGAAATTAAGGTCATGATAGGGTAACGCTACCAATTTCCTGAATATAGACTTGCAAATAAGAAACACACGGTGTATGTGTGTGTGTCAATTCAGTTTGGTTAAGTGAGTCAAAATTGAAGAGTTGTTAGCATGTTGGTAGAACAAACTGCTAGAGACATAAACTTGAATAAGACAGTGAGAAGGTGTAAATCACAGGCTGTATTCCTGAGTAGTATCTCATACATTCTGGTCACAAATGAACAAGTAACTAATTACGTATTACGTAGATCAGGCCTTAAGGGATTATACATATTGCGCTGTTGAGCAACCTATACAAACGCTAACAATCCAAGGAGTCGAACAGTCCGAGTCTGCCTGTATAGACGACTAATTGCAGATGTTAACAGTCTGATTTGCAAGTTAGAACTGCATTGACAGCTACACAAATGCAAGACCGAAAATTAACACGATTTACGGCTTGGCAAATTTCTTTGCATATTATCAGGTGCGTACTACAGAACAGGAGAATATGAAGCGGAATACAAGGGTCAAGTGTGTTGTAAACTCTGCTAAACGATACGCTGGTTCGTACTTGCTATTGTAATTCGCTTGGCAGAATTAGGATTCTCGTCCCGGTACTAATGAACGCGGAAATCTCGGTCCCGAAAAGTAACGCGACTGTCGTCGTATTCGCCACCAATACAAGCCAAAAGACGCGTACAAAAAAGCAGCTTTGTTCCGATAAAGACGATAAAGGCGACAAGGACAAAATACTTATAGGGTGCGCAGTGGCCATAAGAACGTTTCCTAATCATAAAAAGAGAAGGAAATTTACCGCAAAAAATAGTTAGGGTCACTAATGTGCACAGCGGAATAAAAAGTCGGACAGATGAAAACTAGCCAAGGTCACCACTCGGCCGCTCTGAGCAGGTCCGCTAACTAGGACAAAGTCAATCGTTTTTTACCTCCTCACGGCGGAGGCGCTTTGGTCGGTAACAGGGTGGGCGCCCTAACTGTGTGAAACTAATCATTCAAGGGAAACGTAGGGCGGATCTATTCGCGAATCAGTAAGTGGCATCGTTGCCATGTTAGTACTGAGCTAACAAGACAATCTTTCTGCACACAGCGGTGGACACCAAAATATCAGAGCAACTGTCTCAGCATATCATAACAACCGAGACGTGTCAGTTTCGTAAGCAGCTATGAATACTTGTGTGATATTCACCTGGTGATGGCTCTGCAGGAGATGACGAACGATCGTTGATGCGGGTGATCTGTGTGGTGGTTGCTGGATGCGCACATGGATATCAGTTTACATGTGCGCCGCAAATTTCATCACCTATGATACGATGTGTTCCGAGATCGGAAACGTCGGCTGCCCTTCCGCCACGCCAGTGTAGTCGAGCTGACGATTATATGGAATTAATCGTGCTTATTTAAGTTTTTGTCTGCTTGACTAAAATTTATTCCGAGAAAATACTGCTTTACAAATACAAAAGACTGGAGGTAAATTACGACTCAAAGCGTTCAAACATAGGAAATGTATGAAATCATCACTCATTGTCGTTTTTCTGATCACTCACTGTGTAGTTCCCAAGTATGCATTTAAGTTGACGATACCAAGCATCGAATTCCCCCAAAACAGTAGTTTTCAAACTTGTCAAATGTTGTTTGAGTTAGTTGCGGTTCATTACGCCTATAGACCAGAATCGATTAGCAAAGGATCAAGCACCTACCACTGCTCCATATGGGGTTGAGAAGCAATTTTGCAAAAAATAGTTCACATAATCTCTTGCCGCCTCGGTGGCAGTGACCGTGTGGCTTAGTGGTTAACTGTTCGGACTACAATCTGTCTCTTATCTAAGCCTCGTGGCTTCGATTCTTCGGAGTTTGTGGTGCTGATGTGATCTAACTAGGTCGAAACTGCTGTGTTCACCATCCCGATGTTAGCCGTTTGAGTTGATTTACTTGCAGTACCGATTCTTTCGTCTTTAAATAAATTTCGACGCGGATTTGTTTTGTTTCTGTTGAAAAGTTAAATCACAATACTCGCGGTAAGGGAAATATGGAGTGTTATGGACACAAATGTGCCAAGAAGTCAACTGTGAGTTCTAAGTTGTTCGCGTTTTCAAGATACATGAACAAGCGACATAGTTTCATTTTGGGTAGAAACCTGATGATACTTCCAGAAAATCTCGATGACCACCTATAAGGATATCAGGTAAGCTTCACCTAATGACCCTTCTCTATAAGTAACTCTTTCCAGCGTGCCTTACTTTGTAACCATTAAGTTCTCAAATGACTTAAATAACTTTGGGCACGGCAGCTTAGCTTCCGACGATCCCCGGCCTCGGACTTGAGGAGAAGGTTATACATGTCAAATCAAGTTCTGTTCCCAATAGTTAATAAGAATGACTTACTGGGTTTAGTCTCATGGTGTTTTCTTTTATGACGCAGTCACTGTTGATCCACGACGTACATTTCCAGCGCAGATAACGGTGGTAAGTTAATGTAGTTTTAGTGTTCGGACAGCACTAATCGTTTGAGCAGGTAGTGGGGAATCTTTGAATAGTTACTCATCGTTATCCCTCTGGTCACCATTAGTGGTTACCTTGGGGGTACTCCCTGTACGAAGCGTCCATGGTGTCCAAATTTCCGATCTAAATTTTTGTAGACCTGCTAATTCCATTTTCTCGATCAAGAAGTTGATCGCTGATAAAATCTTAAACAACCAGAAACACCGAAGTTGCAGATGAACCACCGAGAACAGCAGAAGGTCTCAAAAACTGCAGAACACTTGAGTTTTGGCAGAAGAGAAACGACTTTTTAAGGCGTTGTTGAAAGATAAGACCTGTTGGGTCCAATCGAATGCAAATAAGCCATTCAGTAGGCCAATCAAATTGCTCTGACCTTCAAACGATCGATGACACATGCCGGCGCGGCTGCTCGTGCTGTGTGGACTGACAGTTTACCGTAACTTATTGTGAATCGGTTGCTCTAATAAAGCTTACTTGTTACTGGTATTTTCCGTCGTTCTTGAATACAACAAGACCGTAACACGAATAATTCGGTATGTGCATGCTGACGTACGTTTAAAGAGGTTGTCACCTATTTTTGGCTTCTCGAATAGTCTAGTCAATGTAGTTGGTGCGGTAGGTGATGGCACACATGGACATCCAGAGTTGACAGAGTCGGGTAAATTGACTGATTTGCTGTCACTGCGCAATAATTGGAAGTAAGAAAATTCACTTATTCTGATCAAGTCATTCATAACCGTCAAACCGCATTGAACGGATTCTTTTGATAACAAACTGTACTGAATGTTCGGACGATATGTCGAGTAGTTTGTACATTTCTACCTATCTGACTGATGTTCCGCCATACCAGGTCTAATCATACTTAGCACTCATCGAGCTTATATCGTTTTGGGGAGAACAAGTAACCAGCGATTTCTACATTAGGCGTGGTCATTAAGTTGGGTTGCAAGGAGGGAAACAGAATTACGGTCGAGCCAAATTGGATAACGGTGTGTTACCGAATTGTAGTGTAAACCGTATGTCATAGTCCAAACGTCACAGTTTCTTTGACCTACTGACCAATAGATAGGCTGATATCAGGTGTCTTTAAAAATGATGCGGTGTACAGCACAGTGTACCTACCAATTATCTAGATAATCAGTTTAGTCAGCCGTAAAACTGGTTGATATAACATGAACACCAATCATACTTGCATTCAGCTTCCTCATTCGGACAGACATTGAGTGAAGTTAGTACAAAATAGAACATTTATTGTAGTTAACCTGGAGAGAAATATGTATACACCAGGCGGAACCGATGAGAAAATCACTTAAGGAATAATATGTAGTCCTCGATATGGAGGTCAGTATCCTCGGTTAAATTTCTTTCGTGGAAGTAAACATTACCCACGTCACCGGCGGATTACTCAGTTGACGGATATACACTTTCTGCTTTAATCATTCAACTTTCTTATGTTATGTTAATGAAGCTGATGGCTCAGTGATCAACCAGAGTTAGTACACGAATATCCACCACCGACAAGCTCCGTTAGGGGCAAGATACTAGTTTTGTGTTTACTTTTGAGATGAGATGTAGTAAAATTCCTCTTGGTTCCAAGAGCTGCAACCGGTTGTGATTGGTGTTCAGTAAATAAACAGGTAGCTAAACAAAATCAAACATAAAGTGTGAATACTTATGAACTTCAAACGGGAACAAGGCAGCCATCCTTATTGTTTCCGGTTCGAGACGTTTGTTCATGGTAGCAATCAACTGACCAGAATTAGTAAAACCAGTGATTACATTTCCACAGCCATAGCCCAAGGAAAACTCGAAGTTCCTAGAAGGAAAACTCCGCCGGACTTGACCATGTTACTGCAATTCAAGCGGGCTTGGCCATTTGAATGTGATGGCCTCCAAGCTCATCTATGCGTTAGGGCAATTGGGACAGTCATGATCAGTTGTGGTCTAGCTGTTCCGACTGGTGGACCCGAAACTACAATGTGGTCCATAATCGAGTATCGTGGTAGCGTGAACTACCACACTAACCAGGGTTACGCAGTTTATTAGTGTGCCTGTATTACTTTACTAACAGTGCGTTAGAGCGTTAGTACTCCTGACGTGACTGAGTACTAGTCCCGACTTCTTGTGCGAAACAATTTTTTTGAAGGTGATCAGAGATTTAGACGATATTAACTTTGATGAGTATTCATATATGACCTCCTCTTGGGTAATAATCCTTAGAAACAACACGGCAACCGCGATGTCATGCAAACGTTTTACTAAGTATTAACGAGACATTTTTGGGAATGGTCCCAATTCACAGTTGTGCTTCACAACACCCTAGTCAAACGTCATATTTCTTCACAGTCCCTACAATTCTCCGGATCATTTATCGCGGGAGGCATTCATTCGAGGATGAATTAGCTGGAACAAATCTCTAGGGATGAACTGTCTCGGCAGCAGTGAACCGTGCATTAGGGTAACAACCTTTCTGTCATCCTCTACGACCTATGCCTTGTTGCTCAACTGACATAACATCTGTCACGTGTGGGTATATTGTTTATGGCAATGGTTAGAATCAAGACGAAGCCCAGATTCTTCGCACTTGAATCTCTTCTGAATGATTAACTTCAGCAAACCGGTTGAATCAGATGAACCTTCATAAAAATCCACAGGTGCTGACTACGGTCTGTAGGAGGAGGGTGTGAAATCTGTGAATACATGACAGTGTCACATGTACTTACCATGGGATACGCGTTCGCCGGTATCAATTAGGTCACTCTTGTCCGGGTTTCATTTAATTTATAAATACTGCCGAGAGAGATGGAGGGTTTCAGTGGTGGGTTTTCGCGTACGCAGACAGGCTTTATAGCCTGATGGCAGTAGTTTCTGCCAGTAAGGAAAGTTTCACTCTGACAGTGTTTGATGAACCTTGTGCATTATTTGGAATGCTTCATCGACCATTATTTGATTATTCATTTCAATCATGTTTGAACCAATCGAGCTGGGAGTTGATCATCCTGAACAGTTAAAAACCACTTTAAAGGTTCTCTAATTATTCACGATAACCGCTTTCTGGTTATCCTAGCACTACCGGCCTAACAACAGAATATGGAATAAAAGGCACAGAATGATGTAGAAAACTCCGACGACTTATCCTTATGGTGTGAAATCAATATCACCCAGGTAGTGTTTCTGCCACATAAACACAAAAACTGTAGTATGCATCTGACGTAAAACAATGAAATTCACGTGACAGTCCATCATGCAGTGTACTATTTTTAACTCTTGTTATCAAAGTGGTCGCGGGAAACAACTGTTTTGAATACTCCGGGTTTTCTAATGACTTTACATGCGAAATACCACTAAGCAAGACGGGAATCGTTCATAGCCTGAACAGATGGGACTGAATTCGGATAAGCCTAGATAGAATAGATGATGACGGCTACGAACAGTTGTTTTGGGAGGCAGTACTGAAGTACATTAAGAGATGTATACACACAGTTTTACACACCCTTGGTTTATTATCTAGACAACGTGGATGAAACAGTAGACCAAACAAGTTTACTCATAATTTCATGGATGAAGGCATGTGACATTTTCACCGACTAACGCATGCATAAAAGACTCAATATAAGCTGTCGGTTGTTTTGTGAACAAACAATATGACTGCAGAACATGACAAACCCATTAGCATCCAAAACTTGCCTATGAACAAACCTCGGTGCGCCGTCTTTCTATTGAATGCAAATGTAATTAACTACTGAATTTCCTCAGTTCTGAGGAACAGCAGCAAAATCCTGTTTGATGTTATTTGCGTGTGACCAGTATTCATGCGTACCTTGCCAATCAGACTAGGTAATCTGTAGCTACGTAGTAAAATGTCCTTTTCATAAGGATCCCAGCTGCTCTCAGTAGATTTTGTTCACATATTCAAGTTGAACTTTGTCAAGACATGCATCTGTGGAAGTGATCATTCAACACTTACGGAACTATATCTTCAACAAACGAAATACAGTTGTCGGCAGCATTAATAGTACATATTGATTAATTGATGACCGACGAAACGTACGCATATGTGCGGTGATATATAGATTCGCAATGGGACATAACGGAAGATGCGAGTGTCCATTTGTAAAGCGTAAAATGAAGAGGTTGATCGGAAACGGACGACATTTTGGAAGCAAACGTCTTCCATGCAGTAACGTGACAGACCACTATAGACTTAGTGAGACAATGACGAGGATTATCGCTACAGCTAGAGAAGTTTCTCAAGAATCTGTAAAGAATTTGAAAATGTCTGGTTGAAAGAGCAGGAATAATGAAGAGGTCAGCATAGGTTTAATAAAACTGCACAGGATTAAAAATGACTTTAGGCCTGAAACTAACGAACAGAATCTTCATACCTTAGTGAAACACAGTTAACATGGAATGACCACGTCAGGTTGTGTATAAACATGACTCATGCGTAGTTAACAGATGGAAACTTACGAAGAAACACGTATTCATCTTGTATTATAGCAGTTCCCCGTAGGTTACCCTTTTAAGAAAAGGAAATAGAAATATCACTGTGTTTGGACGTCTTTATCGATGTGTAGTGTGCATGTTTGGTTTCCTGGTTGCTGTTATAGTAGACCCCAGTACAAATTCAATATCATCTCATTCATCTGTGAAAAGCTGTCCTTATGCGGGAATGCGTGCATACGTTGTAATAACAGCGAAACTCGAGTCTAGTGATTCTTTCCAAAAGGGGTTGACTGGAGAGTCTCTGGGAATTCAATAGCTGTGATCAATTGTGATTGATGTTCATTCAATATAAAACAAAACTTTGTCAAGCTACATGACCAGTTGTTGTTCAGTGTGATCTTACCAACATGGCATGTACGGAACAACAGTGATAGGTCTGCCAGTTAAAACTGCAGATTTAAAAAGCCATTATACCCTAGTGGATATCCTACAGGTTCTCTTATTATCGTCCGTGGGTCCAGCACTAGTTAGAAACAATTATCTTCCTTTGTCTGTAGTCTGAAAACACCGGCTGATTTTTGACTCGCTGCTAATGTGAATACGTGCACACTAAATGAAAAATGACGAAAATCCGTCTAAATTCTGGTTGTTCATTTAGTTGGCCCAAACGCAGTACAACTTCTGAGTTGGAAGTAGCTAGGTTCAACGACTCATAACAGAACTGGCAACGAACCTTGCAAAATATACCACCAAAATCTGAAATAAATGCCATAAAAATCTATTGGAACATGTTTCTGCTGTTCACTTTGAGTGCGATAGACATCAGAAAGTGATGATGCCGACGTTGTAACACGTTGAAACACAGACTCACAGGAATATGCTGATTAGTCTCAAGATAATTAGAATAACTGTGTTGAAATGAGGTACCCACTATATCTACCTATCCAAATGAAACTTTACCTCATGTTATATTGGAAAGCCAGCATTTAAAATTGGTCTGTTTTGAAAACTAACATCTATCGTGTTTAGATACATCTTTATCAACAAAGTACTCATCTGTATCTACTAGTCTTCTCGATCAGAAATTAATCAGACATAACACGTAAGCAGCAGAAACAGGAGTATTTAACTTCGCGCTGCGCACCAGACGTGCAAGTGTTATCAGATCCAGGGCAGTTCCGGTGCTCAGGTTTTCCGTCTGTACCAATCAGCGATTATTGTCCGGCCCATTGTGTGTATACATAATTGACTTAGGCAATTTGTTTGTCTACGACCTGATAACGTTCGCCTATCCCTCCCCAAGAAAAGGCGAAAGGCTGTCCGATTCAGTTACTTAACCGACCATTCTTCGATTGGTTCATTACTCCAGTTTGAGACAACCGTGCACATATTTTTGTATCCGACCTAGTATGGATTTTATCTTCACCTCGTGAAAACCACAGGATTACGCATCAGTGCATACAGCCATAAAAAATAACAGTCGCCGATTTTATGGGTAGTTCCTTACAGGTAGAGTTTTTCTATGAAAAGCGGAGCCAAACAACATCCTGTTAACTACCGGCTGAACATGATTATCACATTTAACAACAGACAGCATAAGCTAGATCGCTAAGAAACTCATTCAAGGTGAACTTATCTTAATAATTTTCCAGCGAAGTTGTCAATTTTATTTATCAGTAAATTGCACGTTAGGTTCCTTTGGCTTTGAGCTGGCTGTTTTATTAGAAAGTCAGGGAATCGTATCAAATTACTGCTGCGGAAACATAAGAAAGCGATTTCTTTCCTTCAGATATGTGAAGCAGGCATTCAACAACGACATTTTCGACGATGAGAAGCTGCACATAGTGCCCTAACGAACCGAAGAATATGACAGCCACTTGATTGACAAATCTATCAAAAACCTACTCCAATGTGATATTAGAGCATTTCCCCCAACAAACTGAAGAAGTAACCTCTTCTCTGGCCATCTCAACCTACATGTAGGATCTTCATGGTGAGTCATTCTAACACAAGTGAACATTGCATTCTGACTGCTGCAAATGAGACGGATGGTGCCCTGGCAAGACATCTGCTTGGGTGCCGGAACTCACCAAATATCACAAGCCGCTTCTACGTTATCCAATGCACCACTGAGTCATAGCCAACGGCTCGCACAGCGTCAATTGCTAATGTTTCCATGACGAACCTAGTGACTCACAGCTAACTTGATGGACTGGGTACAATCTTACATCATTACGGATTCGGTAGCCTGCTTCTATTAACTAATTTCCACATAACACTCTAACATCCGAAACTTAAACGTTTTAGTGAAATGACCGTTAAATCAAAGAATATGTACTGCATAAGAGCAAGCCAATAAGTAACTGCTATAGTGAAACACGTCTGAAGGCACATAAGGCCCGTAGTAACCATCTCCCCGAAAAATTCAAAGTACGTTACACAACCAATTATTCTACTAACAGTTTCATTTGGTTTGACGCTGAAAACCACCGTCATCACTAACACATACCAGAAGGTCTAACTGAATATCGCCTGCTGACAAGTCTTTTTAAACTTCCAAACCAAACCCTTATTGTGTAATGTACCTGAATAGGCGTATGGCTTGCTTGTTCGTAATTGGTTGGTGGATAGGTGCAACATTCCTCGACCATTTAGTTATACCCGCAACATGTATAGGACACCAACAGGCTACAGTCAATGAGAATTGCTCTCGCTACTGTCAAACGAGAGTAACATGAGATTATGATAACCATCGATAATATGTAATTTTTTGCCCAACTGGGGATGCATGAGGTGCAGGTTAGGAGGGATACTGCACGCTATCAAAACGCAAAACAAGCGTGCCAGTCAGCGTGCCACATTCGTCCCCATGAAAACCACCGGTAACCTTGAGTTAGGAATAAACTTGACCACTCTTGAATCTGAGTTGCTTGTCCCAGTTATTCTTTCCAAGGCTGAGTATAGCACATAAAAATGGAAAGATGTGAGGGACACGTGGGGTTTCATACGAGGAAGTGTTGTACTGTCCAGAGCGGGGCACTCCGTTTGTTTCCGGAACATAGTCGCGCTAACTCGTTGAATTTATGAAAGTTTGACTGAAATATTATGCAGTTGGAAAGGTCTCAATTTGTAACTGAGAAACAGAGACTAGTTCTGCAGCGTACCAGATGAGATTCAAATAAGGATTCCCGTAGATAATCCGATGAGTTATCAAAGATCTCGTAGATTTAATTTCAGTGGCGCTATTGACAAAAAACCTGGTAACTTTCAAAAAAATTTCTTCTCAGTTCTTTCCTTTTCCAAGTTTTTATATCGCGTAGATCTGGTAGATTAGGATACATATATTTATGTGTAAATTAGGGATTGGAAATGCGCGATAAACTTGAACTTCGCTTGGATTTGACTCATTTATTTGAGCCCTTTGTAATATCAAACCTAACCGATACAGTTTTCGAGCTTAACTCTTAGGAACTACGCTGTTTAAAAGCATAAAATTCCTGTCGTTGGTTGAAATCCAGCCGTAGTTAGAACTGCTCTCAATTGAATCGCATCTGTATGATCAAATTTGCCATACTACCGATTGGTCATACACATGTTTCCAATATTTGATGTGATGGTTTTGCGCAGTCACTCATGTGTGTCAAATTATGCTGCGTTTGTTTTCATTCTCAGGCAGACTAACAACTGGATTTATCCAGCAGGTAATTTTCCACAAAGGATGTGGCACTCTTCTGTAGCCACAATCAGCCAATTTTCCTTACACTGAAGTTGACGAAGACGTATTCAGTCCATCACTTCAATGCACTTCACCCAAATGCCAGTTGGCTGATGTTGTGCACTGCACACTTTGGCGAAACTGTATCATATGGGGAGATTGTGTGCCGTATGAGGAGGCCCTGTTAATATGCAACGCAGGAAGTAATGGGAAAAAGTCATGTTGCGAATATAATCCGCAAAGTAAATAAAATCAGAACGTTGCTGCAGAAATACGCGAATCAACTCACAATCTAAGTGAAAACAAAGCTTACCATCAACCAGTTAGGTTGACGATCCCCTGTGGGTCAAGGTGCACAACACAAAGTTTACAGATTCAAATCCTTGTGGTCCTCTGTACCAGATGACTTCAGAAATGGGACAAAGTGGAGGAGGTGTTAAACTGATTTGAAAAAAATGTGACTTAATGTTGTCGGGTGAATATTTACTTTGGATTACTGATAAGTAGCTTGGCAGATATGACAGCTTAGAAGAGACCCAATTGTGAAAAATCTGGACATCAGCTGGATTCGAACCAGTGACAGATACAACATGCTCAAACGCGGCAAATGCTCTACCAACTGAGCTACGAAGTCACGCCAGAAGCTGAGGATTTTCACATATGGACCTAGTTGCCCACCTAATCAAATGTGTCCTATGGAATCAGCTCTTTGAATCAGCCGACTGGCCGCCAAAGCAGGATTTCTCGATCAGTTAATCATGGAATCCACCAACGCCACCGATTAGCATTATTGGTAGTTCGAATCCAGCCGATGTCCAGGTTTCTCGCAATTGGATCTCTTCCAGATATTCACATTGCTAAACATGGGTTGGAACCGTGTGTAATATATTAATTTGTTTTGGGGAACAGCAGTTCAAATTCTTGCCCCTAACTGATGTAAACCTGCCATACAAAACGGTCATTATACAACTTAGTTGCAGATAGTTTGTGCTAATTACGCCAGCTGAATTTCACTGTATATGTCAATTAATTTAGGTAGCACTGAAAAGCGGTCAATTTCCAATTACATAACAGAGTAAAATAATTATAACCGTCGCACTGTAGAACCCTGGAGAGAAAGTGGAGCTGAAACAATGTGATATTGAAACACGAACACGATCAATTTTACCACAAACCTGGACGTCCTTTAATTGTCTGGAAAACTCTTTCATGTAATTCTACACTCACCGGTGGGCAAAGTTTATTGAAACGTTAAGTCAGTGTGTACAAAAGACCGCAAACTATTTATCCGGTTGTTTTGTATTCAAGTAGACAAAACACTCCGAACGTGTGGGTTTATTTGCTCTGGACATAATGAGCAAGCCGGACAGACTGTTTACTTAAGTAGAAGCTAGCCAAAATTAAAACTGGTCCCTAGCCCTAATAAGTGAGTGTACAAAATCTCTGGTCATACCCTGACGAGATGAATTCAACTTTCCAGGGACTAGTTTACAAATTAATTCGGATGAGGTACGCGAACAAATTACATTCTTTGTTTTTTAGATCTGTGTTGAGAAATATCGTGCACCTTTCATCTGACTAAGAAAAATAACATTTATTGGTGGTTATTAGTGAAATTATGTCATATATGAAGGAAAAAGCCGTCTTGTTTTAATGAAAACGATAGCAAACTTTTACAAGTCTGTTTCTACACAACTTTGACCACCCCGTTTATTTACTGTTCTCCTGTCACAGATAGTTCAACCAATCAACATAAATGATGACATCGGTGGACCTGACTAGCTACTATTTTTCCCAGTCTCCACAACACCAGGCAATGGGAGTCACAGTGTCCACAGTCTCAACTATCATTCCGGTGTTCAGTAGTGGACGATCTGTTGCATCTAACTATGTGGATTGCATCTCACGCCAGTCGGTTATCAAGTCGACAAAGAATGTAGGTCAGATAAATGTCTTATTTTCATTTCAGTACACAAACAATAGAGGTTCTGAACCCCATATAACTGAATGCCTGAAATAATCCAGACTTTGAACATCATGATCATCCACTCATTGATGCGATGTTATTGTATGCATCGACATTCGGCTAGAAGAGTGATGGTCCAGTTCATTTATCCTTCGATGCCGTACATCACAGTCAGGTCAGAATGAACTGGAAGATTCTCACGTTGCAGAGGGATGTCCGTTTTATACTAATGGTGACATAGTTTCGTAATGACCTTTTTGTGGACTCTTTTCATTTAAAATGATATTACATCTCATGATATACAAGCCTAACTGCAGAACGTCCATGGCAACCTTCTAAGGCCATTATCCAAATGTAGTCTGTGTAGCCATGATATTCGTGAATGAAAACTTCGTGGTTACAAATAATACATGGAAACGCCCAATATGATTCAATATAAATTTCACCGCTGCCTACACGGCTCGAATCGTCACAACCAGTTTCGTATTTCTAGTCTAGTTATGGTCTTTCAACAATCTACAACGAATGTGGGCATTCGACAAGTAAGTTGGACAATTCCTGAGACGAAGTTATGATTATCCGTTCAATTTATACTAACTAATTTTTGACTTTGGTTGAATATTTCGTTTTTTTTTGATGTTCTGTTTATGCCCAATCATGTATGATTGGAGTACTATGCTACAAAGACCCTCAACAGACATGTGGCAAGTAGACTGGGTGAAGAAGCCCTATTCGACTGTGAATGAAATTGATTTCGGATCAGAGAAGCCGACCAATGTTTCTCGACGTGAGTTAAAATGGAGTGAAAAGAGTCTTCATCAGAGCAGAAATAAAAAATATTGCGATATGTTAACATATGATTTACTCTCATCAGTCGCGAATGTAAAACTTGCCAGTTATATACATCATACAGATAAGAACAGACAGGGAGTAGATACGCCTACAAGCATATCAAGTATTATGTAATCACGACCCTGGCAATCTGATAGGTTGCCTCAACCACTTTTGTG
>LUCH01000081.1:206150-220130 GCA_013368495.1 Paragonimus heterotremus | reverse complement strand
GTATCCCCCAGTATTTCATTACCTGTCTCATTACTTCGTACACCCATAAAAATTCAAATGTACAGATACGTTACATACACCTGTGAGACGAAGCGTTGATCGCTAGCTAGATAAGCTCCACTAATCGGTTTGCATGCATAAATTCCTCCATCCATTCGGTTAGCAGTTCGTGTATTTATCTGATGAGAACGAACGGAAAGTTGTCACGTACTTTTGGGTTTATTCATTTCCATACAGGGACAACACGGTCTTGAATTATTTCGTTGGTTACACACCTCTGTCAGGCAGAATCCATCGACTGCACGTTAGCAATCGATTCAGGAGAAATTTACACAATTCATCCGACTTCCTTTGAACTGAAATATTTGAGCACAAATTTGCGATGTGAACTACGTTTTTGACTAGCAGAATTGTGAAAACTATACCTTTGAGATGGTACTGCTGAAACTACATCTTGTTTGATTCTCAAAGCTGACCACAAGGTGATTAGGAATTGAAAGGCAGATATTTTTAATTCATAGAACCGATTGCTTTTAGGTGATAAGTAGGCTTTCATCATTGGTTAGCGTTTGCGAATTCTGACTATCTAAAAAGGATGCAAACGATGATGCCACTAACTTCGCGACATATGACAGTTTAGGTAGTCCATTAAACTCGCTGAAGTTAATCCGCGATTTAGTGAGCTAATACTTTGGGATATGCTGCTTGGTTCCGGTTTCCATTGCTTATTCCAATATACTGATGAAAATCTGAGCACAATCGAATAAAAATCGATTGAGCAATCGACAGGAAGAACTGGATTTCGTTATTTACCGGTGATAGGAATACACGGTTTCCGCATTATAGTCATGTTTCAGTGTGGTAGCAACTGTTCCGCACAATGGATTTATTAAAATATCACCGCTGGAAGGTAACTCGGAGTTGAGGACTTTTTGGGTAGTCACAAAAGTGAAAGTTCCGAAAAAGTAGGTCCATGTTATCTAACAGTAAGACCCTCCTGTTTCACACAATAACGCTAACCCCACCCGGTGTTAATCATCGGGGTGTGTTTTTGGCGTGCGGGAAACTCACGAGATACATAAACTGTTTTGGTTACGCTTCTTTGCGTTACATTGAACGCCTAGTACACCCATCTGAACGATGTCTGTAGTCAAGGTGCCCATTGATGGTAAAATTTTGTTTGTCTATACCCACTAATAGTGAGAAGAGTAAAGCACCAGAAGGAAAAACTAACGTTATCACTTGTTTGTAAACATGTATGTTAACCTGCCTTGTAAACATGCTTGCTAATGCTTCTCAGTAGGTATACGACGAAACAATTAATTCGGCTCATCTCATCTGTATTGTTCCAAGCAAATCTTGCGAATGCCATAGCTGTGATCGATATTCTTTACGACCTAATGATCGTCAACCTGCTGACCACCAATATGGACGCACGTCAATTGCAGTAATGCATGATCACACTTGAACACACGCTGTCAATAAGCACGTTAGCGCTCCGGTTACATTCATGGTGAGTTAACGATGTACAAGCAATCATATTGAACTGCGAAAACATTGTTCATCTGACTGAAATTCATTCTGAGATATCTTCCACTCAAACTTCAAAGATAGCAGGGTTAGGACACAGGTACGTCCCACACAGCAAAGTGTGTAGCGTACCCATAAAAACGTAGAGCCGTATACTGGCAGTTCCGTCGCACTTTTGTGAGCAACGCTGGCATCCAACAGTCAAATAACTGATGCCCTACCAAAAGTCACAGTTGAATTTTTGAAAGTATTTTCTCGTTTACAAGTCATACAAGTGGAGAAACTAACTGTGATATGAGTCAACACCGCGCCTACTTCTTAAACACGGTGTGCATGAAGTATAACACCCAAGTTTTAGAAAATTCAATCGCATGTATCCTGGAGGGTGCACGTGACACCTGAGGTTTGTTTCGGTAAACTCTGTAGTGATCTAAGCTCTTAGAACAGCCTTTCACAGAATACAACTGATAATAGTTGAGTTAATCTATCAGAATATTACTGCTACGATCTGATGCCACTCATACAACTCTCAGTCAAGAACATCACTCTTGAATACATTGTGACTAGTGGCTGCCATGTCGTCATTGTTTTGAATAAAGAGTCCATCAGGATAGCAAGAAATGCAACGCAGAATAAACCTGAGAGTCAAGAGCTTGTCCGTCAAGCAAAGAAAGTGGGTCTACAGAATATCCGTGAACGACCCCGAGACTACAATTGTTTTGTCCACAGCCTTTGTGACTAACACAAAAAAGGTGACCAACTACTTCATATGGACGTGACAAATGTAGCGTCTAGCATTTCTTAATTACATACAGTGAAAGGCCCTTCGGTAGCAGAAAACACCATCACACTGGGTTCTTCCAAAACCCTATCATAAATATTGCGATATTCACTCAGAATACGGTTAATTTCACCAACCTCGGGTTCATATTCGGCGCGGTCTCTTGTTGTATGAATAATGTTGTATAAGAGTTGTAGGACTTAGTAATTATCGAACCTATCTCTCTGGCAGCCTTATTGTAAAGAGAAAATATTAGCATAAACGTAAGAAAATAAGCTCTGTGAGTTGGCTAACATTGTGATGGTAGTTTCCTACTATTGTTTCGGTAGGTGACACTATTGCAAACCGAAGTAGATTGGCTACAATGAAAGTCAGATAATATATAACTCTTACTGCCAGATTCCGGGTCACGGCAGTCATTCACTAGATAAATGACGTTTTTGATTAACATGTCCAACTCCCAGTCTTCGGTTAAATTTGAAGAAAAGTCTTCTAAAACGCATCTGCCGGACTAATCTGACGAAATGTTTAAATAAATATATGGTTATATGCTGACTTCGAAACTGAATGAGTACTGTAATATTGAGGTATGAATCTGACTCTGTTCAGTCCACTTTGTTTGGAGTACACAGAATAGTTGCATTGAAGTTTCAACCTGGAAGGAAAAATGAACTCACAGTGCCTGTCTTAATAAGAGAATCTTATAGGATAAATGAGCAGTGACTGCTTTTACGAATTGCAAACATTTGTTTTCTGCCTCCACTAAGTGTATGTGCATTAAGTAACGGTAGTTTGACTAAAATATTAATGAACGGGTGATGTTATAGATTTGATTCGAGGTTGATATGCGTGAGTAGCACTTCATATAGAGTAGAAAAATGTCCCATGCAAAAATACTACCCCAATATATCCGATAGAACTCTAATAAAAGCAATATGTAATTTATGCCGACTTTTACAGAATTGCAGTTCTCCAGTCAGTGTTTGAACTTTGTTGCAATTTGGAGATACTAATCGACTAACCATCTATACGATTTATCACCGTCTCCTAATGATAAATCAAGTGATCTACAGACACGTTGGGTAACCCGAACATTTTATGACTTTCATGCGTTAATGAAATTGTCTGGTAAATCAGGCTAAACACTTAATTATCTAACATTTTTAACTTCATGAAAACCAGACTGGAAATATTTGCCAAGCTGTAACTGAAACTGTAGTTCCAAGTGTGGACGTAAATTGAAGCGTTCGACATCGTGCTGTATGATTTGTTGAAAAAGTAGTGAATATTCGGGGATTTGCATTATTTCAGAAGTGAACACCACCCACACCTGATCGCAGCTTTTGCATTCAGGTAAGCCCATCGGCTGGCCCACTTCAAAAGGAAGCACTAGACTCGAGTTTCGCTCTTATTAGAGATCATCAGTAGTGCATATCCTTGTCCAGATCAGAGTTTGCACTCTGACCCTTGTGTTTGTGAGACTGACGTGTTAACCACAGCGCAATCAATCTCACAATAGGTATGACCGAATAATCCAAACACTCAACCACAACCTTGTATGAATATTGTGCAACTTGTGGGATCATTTAGAAGGGGGAATGAACAGAATCACCCTGTTCTATCCAATCGATAACCCCATGATCAGGACTTCTCAGTTGGGTTGAAGTTACTACCTTCATTGAACCAAATGAGCATGGTTTGAACCAGTGGTGAAGACTCATGGATTTCTTGAAAAGTTGGAATGTAAAATAATCTTCGATTCACTGTCTAACAAGACAGGATGGCATTAATGTAATAATGTGTGGTTGTGCTACTGTCCAATTGCTAACTATTTCGGAACCTCAATTGTTCACAAAATATTTTCCAAATCAGGCCTCCTTCTCATACACTACTTAACGATAAAACAGTTTGCTCACCGAACCACTTGCTCAACCCAACATCATTTTTGAGTAAAAGCTGGGTTGTTCGGATGTGCCTTGCAGATTAAATATATGCATACGACTAAGGAATGAGTTGTTTTTTGACGCATTTTGACTGTTGCATCACGAACCAAACATTCCATATCTGTCACAATTACCGATCTAAGAATTGTCGCCAACTTGTATTCTTCGAAGATTCATCATCCGTAATGAGACCGAAGATCGTATGAGTTGCTGGCAGTGTTGATTTTGATCCATCTTATTAATAACTCACAATTCCGTTATGTCCAGCTCCACGAACTCACTGTGTATTACGTAATCAGAGGACATCACTCTGGACTGCAAGGAAATGCACACAAACTGATCGTGACCTGAGAAATGCTTCTTTAGGCATTCCGTTGCTTTAGTTTACAAAACCTACTCGTTTACCACTAGAAGAGTAAATGCTTTTGAGTCAGTGAATCTATTTTCATTCCGACTAACCAGCACGTAAGTGCCACACAATACGCCACGGGTGAGCTTGAGAAATTTAACAATCTAACCATTGTTTAACCACTTTTTTGTTTGCAGTGGTCTACACACATGATTTATTTACACCCCTTTGAACTGGGCGTTTGGTGAAATTTGTAAGGCGACTGAAATCGATGAAATCGACATTACTGTTGAACACTTTTATTTTGGTAAGGAATTTGTCATTATATGTTGGGTAAGTGATGACGTTCGGTGAATATTGTTTATTTATCACAAAAGAGAGAAGGGGGATTAACGGTTCGAGCAGACATATGATACTGGGGATCTTTTAGAAGGGAACTACAAGTCGATTGTCTGATAGAAGCAATCAAAAAGCGTTCACACAAATGCAGTTACACATGATTAACATTCTGGAGTTAAAGGTTTCAATGGAATGAATAGCACCAATTGCCATATCGCAGGAGTAAGAAAAACTGGAAAAGATAGCAAGAAATTAAGCGATTTAGTCGTCAGGTTTGTTGGGAAGACGACAATACATTTTCATTTTCGCCGAATTTGGGAGAACTGTCACCAGATATCAGAAAGATAACTGCCAATACATAGGTAACCTCCACGTCGAACATCACACACAATTGATTACAGCTGTCGCGTTCTCATAGACTTTCTCGTCGGCCCCCTACGAACAGCAGAAGCACTAGACTCGAGTTTCGTTCTCATTAGAGTTCGTCATCGGTGCATATCCTTGCCACTGCCGGGACTAGAACTCCGACCACGCAGACAACTGTGTTAACCACTGCGCCAATGACATCACACTAGGCACGATCGAATGATTATATATGAACACTCAGCAACTTTCGCTTGTGAGTAATGATCAGCTGCGATCAGTCGTGGATGATGTTCAGTCTATATGAAAATCAAAATCCACTACTACTCACCAGTAATCAAAATACCGCTCAACAAATCAATGATTTCTGTGATTTCAACATGGAGAGAAGTCCTAGTTGAGGGGTCATCGATTGGAGTTAACAGATAGTAACTGTGTTCCCTCTCGAGGTGATCGGGCAATCTGATTGGTACTCACAAGCGACAGTGGTTGAGTGTGCACATGCGATGATAATTCGGTCGTGCTTAATGTGATATCGATGGTGCAGTGGTAAACACGGTTGCCTCATGAACAGGATGGCCGAGGTTCTAGTCCCGGCAGTAGCAAGGATATACTCTACTGAGAGCGAACTTCGAGTCTAGTGCTTCTGCCGTTTGAAAGGGGTCGACTGGGAAGTCTATGGGAATGCGACATCTGCGATGTTCAGTTGACGTGAAAACCAAAATCCTCGATTACCCACCAGATACTTCATACGCATTTTTTGACGTTATCTACCGTCTGATCATAAGTAAAATGTGTGTCAGTAGTGTTAAATTGTTTTTCGCCTTCCAGAATGTAATCTGTAAAGCCAGAATAACGATGATGCACCATATTATAGTTGGTCTTGTTAAAAGAGAAACGGCTATTTGCGCCCCAGGTGAGTAGTATGTTCAACTCTCTCCGTGGCTCCGAGCTTTCAGTCACATTGTCCACTATGTACAAAACATCAAAGTCAGCAGCATACAGTAACACCGGGAACTTTTCAACATGTAGAATTTTTGGCACAGACAGAACAACGGGCAGTAATGCCGGTGTCAAACGATGTGGCACACTGCTGGATGTACAATACTAATCCGTGAAAGCTCCGTTCATTTTGTCATTGAAGCAGCGGACTCGGGTGCGTAGAGGGAGTAGAGGATTTTCTGTAGTTGCTCGCAAACTCGGGTTTGTTACGTATTTGTACAGATGACAGTCTAATTGTGTGTGTTTGTGTGTGTGTAGGTTTGACTACATGCCATGCAAGCATGTAGTGATTTCCAACAGTAGAAAATCTTGGTGGAAATCACGAACAAAATCTCCATCTCGAAGAAGACTTCATCGAATCAGCCTGTTGACTGAGATATGACACTCTTAAGCAGGTTGAAACCTTAATCTCTGTAATAGAACAAGTGTACCTACATGCTACTTATCAGAAAGCATAAGTACGGTGATGAACCCTTACTGTATGCGTCTTAGATAGCACCAATCCTCTTTAACTTTTCAGTCGGGTTCAGCTCTGGACAGTTCACAGATTAAATCATTTCGTAGGTTTATAAGTTGTTCCAGGAGTTAGAAAGCTCTTTATATGTCCGTTCCTGTCTCTGTGATGGTCAGTGAATAACTGTGTGTTTGAGCCGTTAATCAGTGTAAACATGTGGATGGAACTAAATTATAGATAAATTAGATGAAGCTGCTCACTACAATCATTTCAGTAGGGAACACTGATTTACACTGAAACAACATTCCGTCAGACATGCGCATTCAATTACCTGTGAGACCGAACAAGTATAGCTGTTGTGAAACCTGTAGTGCCGGTTGTTTCTCAGGTGTATGCTAACCGAATAAAACGCTCGACCGATTCAACCGTGCTCATGGATTTGGGCAATTTGTTCTAGTGTGAACAGACTCTAAATGTGAAGTAATTCTGTCTATAAAGCAGCTGGTCTGTCCCATTACTCAGTTTCAGCGAGTTACCTATTGAACATTCGTCCTTAGTTAGTGGGAGGAAATGTGTCAGTGGCTGACTCGGGGTATGAAGTGCTCTGCAGGTGAGAATTAAGTCTCTTCTTAGGTCTCTGTAATTCGTTGGGGATTGGTCTAATTCTGTCAGTCTTTCCGGGACGTCGGTTTTCCTGAGCCTCATAACTCTTTTAGTAACAGGTCTGTGGACACTTTCAATAAGTGCCAAATATTTTTGAAGTCAAGAAAGCAAGAGCTTATATGTTTGTTTTTAGTTGTGGGTGGATTCTGGAGACGAACATAGTGGGAAACACTTCGCGGTGGACGTTTCCACAATTTATTCCTGAAGGTTCAGAATTATTCACTTGACATCACAATTTCTAAACAGACTCCGGCTATCTGCCATTATGGTCCCTAGGTATCCTGCAAGCTGACACGAGCAGCTGTTTCTCTCCAAGATAGTAGTCATGGCAAACGTGCATGACTTTACACCTGTTGACAATAAACAGCAATTTATCTCCTAAGGATCACTGATTTGGGCAGTTCAAATCGTTCTATAAAGTTACCACACACCCCAAATTCTTCAAAATTCGGCAGAGCTTTCTGTCACCAACGATGTGGCTGTGCTGGGTGGTTCAATATCGAAAATAATGAGTGATCTACGCCATGAGATTTGTCTTTACAGATCGCCGCTGTTGGATGGGAACCAGTCTGATAGGTACTCGTTGACCTTGACTTTGAATCTACGTTCAGTCACATACTGTACTACACACGTGTTTAAGCGCCACTCAAGACGATAACTAGTCGGTTTTTGCAGCAAGATGGAAGAGGTAACCCTGTCACATTGCTTTTTAAAATTCAGGATATACCACATCTGTAACCAGTTCTGCGTCTGCAACCTTCGTCTTAACATCACGAGCTGTTAGTAGACTCGCGAAGTGTGAGTCTGCTCTACAGAAGCCCCATTAGTCTTTGGTGATAAGCCCGAAATCTTCAACCTCGGCCAGGAGACGGTCATCTAATAAGCCCCACCACTGCCGACACAAATGCAGGCAACGCTAAAGATTGATAGTCTACTGACTCATTTCTGCACCCACCTTTAAGGTTAAGTGTAACTGTGAACTGTTTTTAGGCTTTCGGTAAACGGCCGGTTGATACGATGCATTGGAAAAACGTCGTGAACTTTATGTGAAGAATGTACAGATAGTCCAGCGAGTGTTTGGCTCAGTAACGGAATGTATGATTTCAGGGGCAACCGAAATCAAGAAAGTCAACAGTACGATTAATAGAAGTGACGTTTACGACTTTTCAGGTAAATTGGGACCAATACTGCATTCACCTAATTGGCCTGAATTTTTACGTCGATGCACCGACTACTACAAGGACCAAACATTTGTGATCAGGCACCAGATATTTTAATTCTTATCCGTAAAAAACGAGCTTCTGAACAAGGTCAGTCAATTATCAATTCATTCTATTTCCTTCAGTCTGTCCACTTGTTATCAGTTTACAGCAGTCATTAAATTAAACGTTGTCTTGCATTCTGTCTACGTTTGTTGACATAACGTTTTGGCATCTGATGCTTGGGCTGTTTTACTTTGTACATGCCCAACCCTAAGTCTTTCAAACAGCTCACTTGTAGTACGGTGTAGTGTGCCGCCATTTTGTTCTGTCACAAATACTCCCTTCTGTTTCATTTAAGGCCCTCGAACACGCGGGTTGGCTGCGTCCGTGTAACGGGCTGAGAAGAATGACCAACCAGAGCCCGAGGTCCGCGGGCAGCGAACGTGAGGCCACTTCTGATTGGTGGGCTATTCCGGACCGTTGGACCCCGTATATATATGGACAAAGGCATGCTCTGAATTGAATCTTCATCGGTATCTCTGTTGGGTTAGTACACGTTTGTGGTTGACTTGTGACTTCTTTTTGTATGAAGTAGACATTATTGTGCTTTGATTACGAAGGTTAAACATTGTGCGTGCTGTCGCTTGTGATTGACTCATTGAAATATTACATACTTATACTGGAGATGATTTTGGGCCGAAAACAAAACACTACCAACTAACAAATTTTGTAATGAAATACTAATTAGTTCGCTTAAATTGGTGGCTTGAAATAAACTGAATGTTCATCCTAATTGTGAATAAAAAAAAGTAACGCAATGTGATCCGGGCTAAACATTACTAATGCTTGATCTCGGCTAACGAAATCAGAAGAGACTTCTTGGAAAATGTATGAAAACTACGAATGTGTTCACCAAATCTCCGAATAATAACCAGTGAATCAAGTCAGTCTGACTTGCCTACAGACTGGATGTTTGGACGAGCACAAATGCTGGCCAACTTCCTAAGAGAACCCCGGCTTCAAATTTCTTTTATCAGTCTGTGATTCCAAATAATGCATTTCGTGTGCTCGTTTGAAATGCCGAACTTAATCACCTGTGCATGTTAGATAAGTGCGCTGATTTCGATCACTCTAATGGTCTCATATCAAAACAAAAATTTCTCCGCGTAAATGTAATGAGTTCACTGAGACACAGTGGAGCCCAAACCATTCGATACTAATGATAACAACACTGAGAAGTGCTAAAAACGACCCATAAGCTAAAGTACACAACTTTATAATAATACGACGTCTTCCAAACCGAGCAGCAGAACTCAAAAATGACAAGTCATTCTTCAGTTACTAAGCAAACGTTAATCGCATCTAATGAAACCCTTGGTAATTCGCAAATCTTTTCCGATTTTCAAGGATTTTTATTTAAAGACGTTTTGGGTTTCCAAGCGTCGGTTTTTAGTCCTGCACTACCCCAGATGTATGGTATCCGTCATGGTCTTCAGTAGTTGAAATGCACCAACATGGCAGAAAGTAATGGTAGGACCTAAACAGAGCATACACCCCCAGTGTAGGAGAACACAATTGTATTGGGGCTTCGTTTGGTGACCTGTTTAGGTAAGCAGGTTTTTAAGGATAGGTCCTCACACAACGTCGGATCTCCTCAACCAACTACTTTGACATCGGAAATCGCTACGGTGTTCCAGCAACCTTTATTAATCATACGAATATATTTCACAGGGTGCGATGGCTAACGTAACAATACATAGTTCAAAATAAAACAAACTGTAACAGTCGGCTGACGAAATTCAGTCTTTCTGACCAAAAGACTGAGCGCTTCGCTGTGATAAGCTAACGGACTTGTCTACCAGCATGAACAATTGATTAACTGAAGATAAAACTGTACCAGCTAATTGAACAAAAAACACTGACTGGAACACCTCAAACAAACAGATGTTCATTCTTGCTAGTACTCTCCGTCATTACGATGCACTTATGAGCTAGAATAAAATTTTCTACAACAAACCTTCTTAGTTCTTACTCGCAGGCAATGTTAGCAAGCTTTTTCCTTCCAAGCGAT
The DNA here is from genome assembly GCA_013368495.1 of Paragonimus heterotremus. Taxonomy (NCBI): domain Eukaryota; kingdom Metazoa; phylum Platyhelminthes; class Trematoda; order Plagiorchiida; family Troglotrematidae; genus Paragonimus; species Paragonimus heterotremus. The sequence continues at coordinate 209,433 of LUCH01000081.1, read as the reverse complement.
ATTTGGCATGCAGTGAAGGGTAAATATACATCACTTTAAGTTCAGAGGAATTAAATGAAAACTATTGTTTTGTGACCTAGGAAGGCAGCCTATCATCTTTTGTTTTCACCAGGTTAATTTTATTGAGGATTGCTGCGTTTGGATGAGTTGAATTATCTTTTCATCAAAGACCTAGTATTTTAGGTAATCCACGTCGGCTATCATACTTGAGTGGAACATACTCGATGTCTAACAGGAAAAATACAACCAGTGACGATTATATATAAGAAGAGTGTATGTATAAATATATTGTGTTCAGTGTCCTGTAATGTAACGCTTCTGGTGATAAAAAGTTAGGAGAAAGCTGAAATGATTAGTTTACAAGTTCTTAATATTGCACAAAGAATAAATACTCAGTATACAGATCTCAGTTTTGAAATGTATTGACAGAAAATAAAATTGGCATAGATACCGATATCATTGCTCTTTCGGAACAAAGTGAATCAGTCAAATACGTTAATGTGTATGATAAAAGAGATTGCAAATTTGTGGATGAATTTGTATGCGGATTTGGTGTATGCACAAAAGCCATATGGATCGATCACATGAATGCTTTTCTGACTGACTGATTGGATTGAAAACCTACTGAACAAACGTTATAAAGCAACTTCTGCTTTGGTTTGCTTAGGCGATGAAGGAGCGGATAAGCTACCGGTGGTATGTTGATAAGACGAGTTTGCCATCTTCCGAATCGAGGTGACAGAAGGCAGAAGACCTGGTATCGGTGATTCACGATTGGCGTTACCACCAAATTTCCACGAACGTAAATCCAAATTTGTGTGACCGGTAGAGGCGGAATTTCTGAGTTGTTCTTGCTCTCGACTCATCTCTAGTACTGCTGAGTATAAATCAGAACGCAGAAATCGAGAATAAGAATCTTTCTCCATCAGGGCTTGAATTCGCCTTTGTGACTGATCAAATGTATGCTTTGTCACTGAGTCCAATTCTTTTTCTAGTTGCAATCTTGTGTTGGAATCCAAGTTCACCTGTAAAATGTAACCAATGTTGGAAATGAACGCAGTGTGTTGACAAACGTGGGCGAGTTCTAGTTTTATTTAAGTTATGAACAAGTCATAAGTGATCGCAGCTGTTGAATTCTCATGGAATTCTGCATCTGGTCGCTTTCGACCAGAAGCATTGGACTTGAATTTCGCTTTCGTTACTGGTCGTCAATATTGGCTATCTTTGTCAGGGCCGGAACTTGATATCAGACCAAAGTTTCAACAGACAGTCGTGTCAACCACTGTGCCAATGACCTCACATTAGGCAAGATTGAATCACTTAATGTGAACGCTCAACTACGTTCTCTTTTGAATAACACTCAGATTGCATGATCAGCTCAAGGGGATACACAGTTACTGTCTATTAACAGTAATCCATAACCTCAAGATTAAGGCATCTCGCCAATTCAAAAACAAAAATGGTTAACTTTTTGATAAATATTTCGATCACCGGCGATTAGTAAGAATTTTGGTTCTACACGAATTTAACATCGCTCAATACTGACCGCAGCTTTTGCATTCCTGCTGACATTCCAGGGATTGTAAAGATTTGCATTGCTGGCGGGTTCTAACGAGGGTGGAACTCAAGGTCAGTGCTTCTTTTCTAAATGGAGCTGACTTTATGGTCATTGGGAATGCCACAGATGCAGTCAGTGTTGAGTACTATTGAAGTTGTGTGAAGCATTTTAAACGTGTAAATAACTTATGTAGGCACGAACACCGGTAGTAAACCGTAGCCAAGATAGAAAGAAGATGTGTCACGAAACGTTGACAGTTCAAATAACTCTCATCAACAACTAAAGTAAATTCGGTAAATTTTATAAAAGCCTCACATAGTAACAGTAAGCATGCAAATATAATATCTTTAGATAGGAATGACTGAAGTTTGGCGTTCCATTTAGATACACCAAATAAATATGAAACTTGTAAGCTGTCATCTTCACCAAACGAATGCAACCAAGAGCATTTCAACCTACCAGTTTTGCATTCTGAACACATTCGGGACGTTGCCAATTAAAGCCTTCACTACTTGTACAGCGTGTTTTCAAAATGGTTTTTATTTTTGTTGAAGTTACATACTTAAGTGGGCTAACTCGGTCATTTTATATGGAAGCAGAAAGACATATGTTGCGATATGGTAACATTTCATTTACTCTCATCAGTCGCAAACGTAAAACATGCCAGTTGTACACATCATACAAATGAAGACAAACAAGGACTAGACAGGCTTACAAACACACCAAGTATTATGTAATCGTGACCATGGCAACCCGATAGGTTGCCTCAACTACTTTTGTGCACACAACGTCGACTGGTAAGTTCGGATGGACATCGCTTCACAAAAAACTAACAACTTTGGGTTTCGATTGCGCAACAATATCTTGAATGAGTTCAGTGGGTCAACTTGGTGACTTGTTGTCCTGAGGTGTTTAGCAATCGATGACACTGAGTTTCGAGCCGTCAGTGCAACAATTTCAGGCTGATGCGTCACCTATTGTTTCAACCACTTCGGAATGTGTTCCGCGACTCGTTGCGATACTTATCGATCTGTCCTGCCTAATAAAACGTCACGGTAGCTGCAAGTGAACTGGTATGTAACATGCTCTGATGAAGTGGTTAGAGGGAACTCAAGCAGGAGTTTGAATGTGACGATCAACATGAGAAAAGGTTAGTCCCTGATAGTAAGCATATTGGAATAGCTAACTGTTCTCGTCCTAGATGAGATGTGGTGATAAACAAAATTTGGAAGAACAGGCATATGTAATGTTGAACATTCTTGATGAACGCAATCGCGGGTACTGTTGATCTGAAAGGAGAGTACAGACGTTTGATCATTCGTGTGTAGATCACGGTCTAACATTTTTCAGTAGCTGGTAATGATAGCTAATTGCTTGACTTCCTTAACGTTGGGGTGCAAACTGTCAAAATGTGCGCAAACTGGGATCTCGTAGCAGCTTCTGGATGGTTTATAGGTGCCAAAAATGGAAATGCGAAGAGTGTAACTAAAACACACATGAATTTGGTCATCAAGTAGATCCCGTTAAATCGTTTTATATTATCCGTCAGAACATGACCTAACATGATTTAGATTTTCCCCAAACGCTTGTTACACACCTTATGAAACCATTGTTATGCGTTCAGAAACAAGTCCTAGTGAATCGATCTATATCGTACTGGTTACAATCGATCAAGACAATGAAACTACCACCAGCACCTCCGTGCAGGCATCTACCAGTACACAG
>LUCH01000081.1:175746-203921 GCA_013368495.1 Paragonimus heterotremus | reverse complement strand
ATATTCACCTTTTACATATCTGTTGCTTAACTTTTGGTGTCACCGTTTGTTCTTCTCTTGAACGAAGCTGTGTATATTGCTCTTCAAAATAAACGATATAATAGTAGGAGGTTACAAGGATCGCGTTCTTTCATTTTCGCTTCTAACCTCCCTCATTTACTTTGTATCTACATCCATATCTATCACCATTATCACATAACATAATGTTGATTGGTAACTTCGTCTACGTAAATGAGAAAAGGAGCGAAACCATGCTTGAGCATACATTGTACACAATTTTTACATTTTTCAAACATCCGGAATCGTTCCAGGTATCCTGGATCCCCCAACATTTTACAGATGCTTGCATTTGTTGTGACCGCAAAAGACGCTTGACCTGAGAATTCGTTTATTGAGCAAACTCCTGCATAGTTCATGCCAGAAAACAAACCACAAACGCGTAAACTCATCTGCACGTTAGACATGCACTCACATACATCGGGTGGTAGTACGTTATCATTGGCAAAACTTTTGCCATAGTGCGTATACACTATCCCGATAGTCTATTCTTGTCCATCGTCTTCCAGGCGTTCGGAGATTGCTCTTTTGTTCCTGAATGCTGCCTGTGGGTAATATACTACTCGTGAGTAGTATACTACTCACAACGAAACTGCCTGTCATACAACACATTATCTAGTGCTTATCAGATTCCTCGAGTAATGTATGATAGGGGCCATTTCTTAGAGTTTATTTGATGCGAAATTGTCAGAACTGAGACGTACCGACAAACAAAAGGCCCCGAATCAGGTTTTGTATGACAAATAATTCTTCATTCATAATAAACACAGTCACATTTGTCAGATACATCTTAATCGGTTTATTCATATGACGGTATTTTGAAAGGATTCGCTACAAAACTTATAACCGTTTACAATCCTTACCCTTTCCTCAACGGGCAACATTCGATCAACGTCATTGTGAAACTGTACTGAGGTAAATACACTGAGGCTGAACAAATGTGAAATGAAGTTACTGACATTAGTGGATAGTTATGAAGATTTAGATTTATCATATTTTGCTCTGTTCTGGGGCATAAAAACTCTAACAACAGACGTGGTTTTACATCTGTTCGATAACAATGAAGATTTTACAGTTAACCATCTGTTCATCAGTCTGATGTAAGTGTGTTTATTCAGTATGAAGTGTATCTCACTATTGTGGACTTTAAGCATGAATCGGAAAGCATTTCGGACAAAGTTGAAAAGAACTGTTCGCTCATCACGGAAATCCTTCTGATGAACCAAAATGAGCGACAGTATTGTTGCAAAATAACAAGCAAAAATGAGAAAATATTTTGCTCTCATTTCAATTTTACAACACAGCTAACTTAGTAAAGTGGTATGAAGAAACCCAATAGTGTCTTACTCTACAATCAAAACAAGTATTGGGTCGATACTGTTGACAGCATGCAGCAGGTGTACAGCATCTGATGAATATTTAGATGGCTATTCAAGAGAATCTACCGACTTGGCAGTATGGGCTGCATGTATGTGTTTCAGAGGGGTACTGAACGTTACAGATAGCCGGAAAGAGTTTTCACCTGACCTATTAACAGAGGTGAATAAACCTTAAATAGGAAAACATGTCCCATCTCCCTCTTCTTAACAGGTTTATCAAACGAGGGAAATAGAAAACAACGTTTCCCACCGAGGTGACTGAACAAAACCAGCGATATTTGTTATACATGCTAACAAAGTTTCTGTGAATTCTGTGGATGACTACCAAACCAAGAAACAATTCTTTCACAATGCATGTAATGAGTTACTGTGTAGTTACTTTGAGTAAATAACTTGTTCTAATATTTTCGTGATTGTCTTGAACCGCTTAACCTTTGAACAGAGATGAGACCACTGAAATATTTCAGTCGGGTCCAGGATCTATTGTTCTTCTCTGATAATTAATGAGGAATAGCTGGCTACATAACGTATTGGGGGTTAAAGTTTACGTCTCATGAGACGCAGAAATTCATTACGACATAGGGATAACCACTGATTTGTGGATCTCAATCGCGTTCTTATATGGCTGTTGTAGCTTATCTCCAACTTTTGTACTAGCATATATATGGTTTCAATCAATCACACAATGCCTCGGACCAGTTAGCAGTTTGTTGAAAGTTTTATTTGGAAATGCTAATGAGGGGAATGCATATGTATCGCACGGATCACATGTGACACCTCTGGCTGCTTTATGGGTAGGAATATCCTACTTGTTCTATTGTTGTTCGTGAAATACTAAATTACTTGCACTTGGCTTGTGTAAGAGATTTTGGTTCAGTTCAACGAAATGCGCAGGAGACAAACAGAACAGTTCACTCCAATCTGTCTTAGTTGAAAGTACTAATTGCATAAGTTACACTCCGACGAGTAAACTGAACTCTAATACTCACTTGTCGAAGGATACCAGTGGAAATACCCTGGTGATACGTGGATTTTCAACTACTGGTTGGTCATCACACGAACAGTTGGTTCAGCATTTTCAACGAATCCAGTGTAACCACAAACTCGGGAAATGTTTTCCGGGGTGGAAAACGCGCAAGTAAGAATAGGCCCAGCCAACACGCTATCGTGTTCATCCACAGCGTCGTCTTAAGAGGAAGGCATTTTAATCATCCGTTCGTAATAACAGGGGATCCTGCTAAGAGGCGACCAAATCTTGGATAAACGTGAAGGCTAGCGTCAAACCTATTGCGACCAGCTTTTGAGTTCACGAATTCGTCCTAGATCACTGGATCTCTTAGTTGACGGTGACCAAGTGCTTTGACTGTTTTATGGGTAGGCAGCGAGTCTGTAAAATTTTCTTACTGTGACGGCTTACAGTAGAATCTTACCTCGTGAAGCAAGGTTAGTGTAAAAGAATCCATATATTCGTATAAATATGAGATCACCCAAGTCCACACAATATGCAGTCGGTGTTTACCTTGCCCAGTGATTAACTTCTGGCAGTGAACCAACAGTACACTTGTACAGATTTATACTCCGCTTAAAATCGGTTAGCAAGATTCCAACATTGCTATGAAATAATGTGATCCACAATTGGGTTGTTCAAGGCTACTTCGTAACAATAATGTGACAAGCGTTTTTAGGTGGCAAAATTGCGTTAGTATAAACACAATAGTCATCCAACATACATAAAATTGCCGTACAAGTGACGGAGTGTTCCTAACAAGATGACCAAGATGATGACGATATTCACCATATAACCATTTGGTACGGTGTAAGGATATATATGATTAGGTTATAATTGAGTATTGTCACGACTTAGGGCAGATAGTAATTATAATGGTGTACACACGAATGGATATCTATATGGGAGTCTTCACTGTCATATTACCATGAATTTGCAGGGTGTCAGGGACATCAAAACAAAGAGTTGATGTGCTTGATTGATAGCTTTTCCGTGAGCTGCAGGATGTCATGTTGCGATCGAAAAACACAAACTATCAAGATTACAACAAAATCATGGCAATCCTTGAAGACTCTTACAAACACTGTAAGAATTACTTACACGTTTGTCAACAGAAGGCAAGTGTGTCAAGTCTGTCTACAAGTCTTATATAAGATAACAATGAAAAGGTAGGCCATTAATTCTCAGACTCTCACAAGCAGCGCACGCAAATTTAGCATTCTATTTTCATCAGTCACACTGTCTAGGACTGGTCGAAAACATACTTGAATTTCACTCGAGATAAAATGATTCGAAACGTCCCTTATGTAATAGGCGGAGTAACTAAGTAACGTCTCCATGATTGCACGGAGCAAGACACAATAATTACAAAGCATGAATACAAATCATGCAGAGTATTTATAAGGAAACAGTTATACCAGTAATTTCAGACGGTAGTTTGAGAAATATCTTCATGAGAAGTTGGGAAGGTCTGCTAACGAGCTTCATAGTGTAAATGTAATTACACACCCATCTACCCATCCGTTAGATCATCAATTCATTTACAGGAAAGTTTGATGAGCAGGTCTCCATGTCTGCCGTTTTCGTGTGTAACAGAACTATAGACCACAACGCGTCATTCTAGTTGACGTTTTGATAAGACCTGTATATACTAGATGATTTGGTGCAGTAAGTCTCAGAATGACCGAAACCAAACCATGTGACCATCAATTGGAAGTGCGTGATATTCAACCTTCAAACACTTGACCAGATTCCGGTTAGACGAGGCATCGAAGGACGTGAGTTGATTTCAACAGAAAAACTTACTTATGCCCTGATTTAAGCAACATCGGGATTAATCGATAGGTCAGAACGGATAAGTAGCTAGTTTGGTCTTCATGCGAAAGTAGTCATTTTAGGTAGGTTAGTTTTAATTGAATCACAACTCGAAATGAACTGTTCAGTGAAGTTGAAAAATAATATTTTATGTCAAACAAGTACATCTTGTCATATGGTTAGTTATAAAGCCATTTAAGAATTCGAGGTATAATGTTAGTGGTTAACTTCTGATTCCTCAGTCAATGATGTCGACCCTCAATCTTATTTCAATTAAACCTTTGATTGTCATTCAACGCAGCGTTAAGTTATTCTGAGTTGAAAGCTGAGGTTGAGGAGAGTATATACCATAATATTACGATCGCGCTGTCGAATAATCAGAAAGTTCGATTCAGTCAACCATGAACATGCTTAACTTCGTATAAAGAGGATACATGTTCGCGCTTCATAGACATCCGAGTAGGATTGTGTGTATCACAGTAACGAAACGGATGTCAATTTAAATAGCCTTGAAACGCAAAAGTAGTACGATATAATCTTTAGAAGGAATAAATGGGCCTTCGCAAGGCGACTGGTAGCAAATATGCTGTAAGGTTTTCAACTCTGTTTGAAAAGTCGTTCGAATCAGCGTTGGCTGAATGCTTACCCTTTTGCAACTCGTTGAGTGGATGGTTGTCATCATCCAACCACTTCTCTCGGACATGCTAATCTTCTACTGACACAAGTTTTCGATACATTAGCCCAGGAGTATCTATCTTGTCAGATCCACATGCACGGGGCCGGACAGACTGAAGCTCTACTATAAAAGTGTTCAGATGTCCATGGAATTGCCTACATTGATATGAATACATGGATGAAAAGATGTGATGATCCACTACGGAGTCGTTATGTGTTCAAAGGCAAGAACCGATTACATTTGGTTCAACTTTTATTGACTACACATTCAGACACACAAGTGTATGGTTGCACCAGAGCAAAAGCGATATTACTATCTAGTATACCACTTGCATTTATTGTGTTTTGTTTTACGGAGTTGTTATTTCTGTGATATTTTTGAGGGTTAATCACAAATAGACGGACATTAACTAGCTTTCTACGTTTATTGTAAATTGAAATGAGTTCAACTGATTACACACAAAATGGATATAGCAAAACAGGATAGGGAAATTGTCTTCGAACTATTGTTGGGTACTGTATTTCACACCCGATTATATTTGATTGTTTATTCTGAGTGTGTTTCCCAATTGAATGTGGTTTATGGTAGATGAACGGAATCAATTTAGGTGCATCAACAGTTAGCTTCCGAAACAGCTGTCGGTGACCTGATAGCCATTATCTCTTGATCAGGTGTTATAATGGCCACTTTTAACTTGATTTCAGTTGGGACGTATCGGACTCGGGAGATTATAGATTCGCCTCCTAAATCTCACAACCGTGACATCATGGTTTGCTTCAAGATAGTCAGGGAAAGCGCATTCGGTGCAGCCCTTCTAATCGCATAGGCGATTAAATCACAGATACTAATATTAACGTTGTTAACAAGTCTAGTATTCACAACTAGATCCAATATATCCCGTCTGGAAGTCAGGTTATTTTACCAAGCAGTAAGGATAGTCATTCACGCAAAAAAACTAACGAGGAATTCGCAGTTTGAGGTGCTAGTACGCCCAAGTATAAACTGTTGTCCAGGCTTTGGAATATTAACACTGTCGTGCATATTATTCTAAACAGTTAGCTCAGGACTGCACATTGACTCACGGATTCTGGTAGCGTCGTCTTGTTTAACAACATGCAGGCTGAGAACAGCTGGTTTTTAGTGACCCAGTTCCGAGAGATAGCAGGAAGAAGTGTACACACATTTTATCGTTTTTGTAGCCACGCTTTGAGATCATAAGCTGGATTTTGTATGCAGACAACGGATGAGGACACACAAAGCACTTTTCTGTTGCAACGTTGTTCTGATTTACCGTGAAACAACCGATAAGTTTTCTTAAACATGGTTAATGAAGCTACCGTGTTTGCTTCCTGATGAAAAAATAGAACATACACAACCTGATGGAACTTTCTCGTAACAACGCGGGAGGGCTCGAGTTGTAAGCAATAACAATGTGCATCACTTCACATCAGTCATCACCAAGTGTATCTGTTCAACAAACTTCACAGGAATTTTGTAAACTGAATGTGTTCAGACCGCAAAAGTTTGAAGGCCTAAATAACCGGTCATTAAGATTACAGGGCAGCTCGGTTGATTTTCGGCTCTGCGAGCATAAAACGGTCGTAAGATTAATAGATTGTGAAGTCTTCCATTGACGTTCAAGGTAAACAGGCAAGTGGTAGATGAAGTTTGTGCTCACTAAGATTAGAAGTCATATAGCAAATTCGTTTCCAAATTTACCGCAAGTATCTTAAACCATTAGACAACATGTGACGATACATTTATTGGTGGTGAACACCGGAAAACATACAGGAAAACGTCATGGACATGGATAGTAATTTTGACTTTTCTGTGATAATGTTTTTATGAACAACAGGTAAGCAGTATCACGTTTATGTAACAATTTCCCATCAAACAAACGGTACAAATAAACCTTGATCAGTTAATAGTCACCTTGGCATCTTTCACTAACACGTCGGAAGTCTAAACTAAATAAACACGGAAGATTTCTTTTTAACTTGTGTTAAATCTGCAGCGAAAAAATACTTGAGTGGACAAAATTTTCACAAGTTAGTAACTAAACTTTGTTTGTGTAAATGATGAGAGAACTAATGATAAAGTCAGCGCCCCTTCCTTGAAGAAACCTATGCATCTTGGTTTTAATGATATCACTTCGTAAATGTCGAGATGAAGTTCACTAAAAGTTTGTTCAAAAAGCTGATATCATGAACACCCAGAAGAACCCCACAAACTCGCATGCCAACGCCGGTTTAATCTGTGGTTTCAGCTGTACACATGGAAGCGGATACTTTGAAAATATATTTGAAACACTGGAAACTAGGCAAATCTGAGGAAAGCTGATTGATATGCCAAATGGAACATCGCGTGGGACATTGCAAGTAAAATGACATAAGATGTACTCTGCACTGACATTGTTACCGAGTTCATTCTTTGCGAGACACGGACTATAGTTAATAGGCGATTGATGAGAGATCTTGAACTATAACGAAATATAATGATATATTTTTTTTGCAAAACCACTATTTACAAACGTTTCGTTGACCGAAGTGATATCCATTATTCATGAATTAGTTGCACAGCACCTGTCCCATACATTACCTTTGTTTGAAATTTTTGGACTCTTGTGTTTGTGTGCCATGAATATCCTGTTATTATTTAAGAGTAAATTTTGCCAACAAACTGATGGCGTAGCGGTGGAAAATCTACTGGTGTCCGTACTCGCTGATATTTGTATGGCTTGTTTAGAAAGAAAAACGGCAATTACAAGTCATTCCACAACGCTTTAACTGAGATATCTGATGATATATTTCGTGTCTAACTCACGACAGTATGCTGACATACTCTGTGCGCAGCTCAATAGTCTTCATCCAAACATTTCGCTTAACACAGGAGTTCAGAGGACTAACAAACTTTCTTTTTCAGATACATAAATATCTGTAAATCATGATGGACCGATCAGGAAAATAGTGTATAGGAAGCACACTTGAGTGAAGTGTTTGTCTCAAACGTCTGCAATGAAGTTGCTCAGACGTGGTTTTTCACAAACCATTTTCAGTATGATTTTGGGAAGTTTGCTCACCTGAGAAAATTGAGGAAGAGTCAACTTTTATCCAAATTCTAATGTGCAACGACTAACCCGCGTGCGCGAAGCAGAACTAAGATTGATTAATCAGATGACACAAATGACCTGCATACCGCAACTCACTCATCACATCCAGAATTACTTAAAAACTTACCTGTAATTTTGTGGTGAAATACGTCGGTTAAACGGTGCGAATGCTTGGCACGGAGCACATTTCAAAATGACTACCAAACAACAAAACCAGCGATGCCCCATCTTCTGTCACACGATAGTTGAACGAAACGGAACATCTTGTTCAAGTGGTGAAAGCCTTTTCTGTATCGTACTATCCAACCATTAAACACGCTGCCCTTTGCTGAGGCCGTTAAAATGCACCGTTATAATCCCTCTCTTTCTCTGCAGAATGCGTTAATGATCGGTCGTTATAAATTCATATTATTCTGTTAGTGCCTGTTATTTTTAATATTACCATTATCTTTTGCGCTGTTTAGATAAATCTACTTTCTGTTCTCCAAAGCTTACTTCTAGGCCACCTATTAGCGTTCGTTTATCTCCTCATGTATTAAATTGATGGCTCACTAGATTGATAATGTTAACTTGGTACTGACAGCACTGGTAATTCCTTGGTCCATCTGTTAGAAAGTTGAAATTTTTGCAACCACTGACTCATTTTTAGTTTACACTTATTGGAATCAATGCATGTTCACTAACCATAGTCCGTGTATAGTAATTGATAAGATCGGTTGAATTGTCTCATCAGAATAAATCTTGTGTAATCCTAAATGCCTCTTCTATAATTATAAGCAGTGCGCAGTGGCTTCAGTTTGTTTTTGTAACCCGACAGAACCCTAACATGGACAGACGCAGAATGAATGTGGTTAAACCACAACAAATCGGAGGCAAGCAATATAACTAACGAAGGCCAGGCTATCATAAAACATTTTCCAGATTTTGAATCAGGTAACCATCATCGTTATGGACTACATAAGTCTCTCACTTCCAAATTGGTTGTTCGTATAAATTCCACAGTTATTCCAATTGTGAAATAATCGCATGAACTGATCACAAGCTAAAGGCGAATGAGCCTTTGTATCTCATACAAATTCTAAGAAGTCATGCAGAACCCACACTGCAACTATTATGACCGTACACCATGGTGTTCAAGAAAACTGCATTCAAACGTGCGGACAACAAAACACAACAAAATAATTTCCTCTATTCATTAGAGCCGAGTGGGTGCTCAAGATATTTGCACAGGAAACGTTCAGGAGAGCTCATGATAATTTGCTTAAACGCAACTTTGATGGCCAGTCTGACTCATGATTTTATCCTGTTAGTGTACATTAATATGGAGACAGACATTTGAATGAACAGCATTAGCATGGCTATTGTCAAAATATCCGGATTTTCAAAGCGATGATGAAGCTGGGCAAGCATTAAGTCAAGATGACTATAATGCTCTATTGTCTTACCAGTTACGGTTCATTGGAATGGGAGAATTAGACGGGTGAACTTACGCCATCACTGGGCTCCAGCAATGAAAATATACTCTGGCAATCCCGATATATAGAAGGCGTACGCTCACCCAAAGTGTTCTATCTGTTTATCGATGACTGTACTCAGAGCAGTTTCGATTTACCCTCTGTTTGTCAAACATCCCAGCGCCGAACTAAAACTTCTGTTATTTTCTATACATGCAAACAAGGGTTTTGCAGAATCTGTGGAGTAGGATCATTCAAGAAAATTGTTTCACGAAGTAAACGATGCTTTACTGTTTGCGCACTGTGCTTATACTCAGCAAATCTAGTTTCCTAACACTTTCGTTATTGACATGGATTTGTGGAAGTTAAATAGTCACGTTGAGGTCAGACCAGTTGATGAGGTCAGGTAAGTTGAGGATGCAAGCTACGCCCACTACAGTTTTGAAAGTTGCTATCCATATCGGGGAGTAGAAAAAAATTGTTTTTCTGTTGCAAAATTAAGAAAAACTCAACAACCTTTTGTCTAGCTCGCGGTAAACCATAAAATATTTTGCAGTTATGGGTCCAATCTTAGTTGATTGTTGGATAAATTTCGTCTATTCAATTGCTTGCATCAGCCTACAATATTTGCTTTTGTATTAACGGTTGATCTTGACTCACCATTGTGATAAATTGCTATAGTTAACATGGGTCATATATGAGCCATCTGATGGTTTAGGAGTTCCATTCCTGTTGTTCTGGTGAACACTAAGTAAACTACGCCACAACTGGTAATTGGTTTCTAATGAAATAACTCATAAACCAGAGTGTGAGCAAACGGCTCTTAAGTGGAGCGAACGGTACTTTCTGACGCTCATCAAAATTGCGCGAAAGACAATAAAAAACTTGGCATGCGAGTTTTTAAAATTAGTGTCTGAAGTGATCACAACGCTTTCTAGGGCAATCTTTTTGGCGTAACCTGCGAAGAATTTGTACTATAAGGTGGTCGGTAAAGATACCGGTCAAGGAATCACCAATTAAAAAATAACACCATGTAGAACGACAGCGTTTATCGGCTTCGACGAACAAGTTTGTAGACTTGAAACTACAATCCATCGACGTTGCCTACATAACCAACTGAAACACACGAGGAACACATCAGAAACGTCAAGACGACAATGTAAGCAACTCCCTCCCAGTTTATTAAATCTCTTGTTGTTGTCCAAAATTGCGTTCGGCCTTTCATATAAACATGATAAATTTAACGCAAACTACAGTCACTGGTTAGCTGATTTCTAGCCACATACACAGTGAGTCGGTTGGCAGCTGTTTCACTTTGGAAAATGTAAGAAATTGGGACCTGTTTTCTAAGTACCAAAAATATACGCTATGCTGTAGATTTTCATTTGTTGGCAATATTTCCATTCGCACCTATTATCTGAGGGAACTACCAAAGTAGACTGGCGATTACGTGGACTTCAGTGGACAACGCAATAACCAACCAAGTTTGGAACCGTGCCTTGTTCCGGATAACCGGTCTGAAACAATATTCAAGAGGTCATTCTAAGGTATCTAGCAACTTCGTATACATACAGTCAGTTGTGTAAGTATATACTAGAAATACAAACTTATATTCATCTCTCCCTCAACTGGGCCACGTGGTTTGTTGTTTTTCACTGCTCTTGTTAATAACATCAGTTTTCACTGTAAACCTCCACACTTGGCTGCAAGTCCCACATGCATGTACGTTCACATACAGGATATGTACACGGTTATCCCTGAAATTGTAGACAGCGTCATATCAGCATCCATCTGAGTGTTCAGTCAATTCTTTCTTTACACCATGGATCTGGAATAAAGACTTCGCACTAACAACGGGCTTCTTCGTTTTTTACTCACTCAATGCTTCTTCACAAACGAACTTTGGACATACGCTGCTTGTTTTTTTGCAAAACGTGTTGCAAGCACATAGATTAATAAAGCTGCTCAGAAGTGATAAAGGTCTGTCTAGGAAGTAACTAGATTGGAAAGTTGATGAAAACTGATCAACGAGCGAACAGTGTATGCACTCATCGATGAGGTTGAGCACTTTTGTAAGTGATACACGGCACGTAACAGGATTCGACCAAAGGATTTTGCGAGTCATGTTATGCAGCAGGAGGATGGTGTTGGTTTACGTTTCAAACTTCCCTGCTAAAACTGAAGGTTATTCATTCAAAATATGATTACATCGTTCAGTTTCTTTTTCGATTGATTCATTAAAGTCGTGCAGGCAGCCTAATTGAATGTTAATCTTTCATTATCCGAACTGTTAGATAATTACGTCCCGTTAACTGAACCCTGTAAAATCAGCTAATTGTCATAATTGACAAAAATATGAACTGTACTAATTGGCAGCCATTGTTCTTGTTTGACACGTATACACGTTTTATGTGAAACAACATACGGTCGGTTAACAGCTCAAACACGTTTAAAATGCAGTTGTTCCTATCTCAAAATTGGTGAGATGCTTCTAACTGTTTGTCAGGTTTTGTCGTTTGTTCAAAATCAGTTTGGCACGACGGCAGAATTTTTGCATTTTCCTGGCCACTAAGCACACGACTGACTGTGATCGATGGACACTGATGTTGGAATTTCTGCGGACTGAGTTCAACGTGACCGGAGTCGATTTTGGGGAAAAAACCGTGACGAAAGATGAAGATTAATAGCTTCAAATTACAACTATAACATCCTGTAAATTAAGTTTTGAACTCCGAACACAACCTTACAAATCTTGCCTGTTTGCATCGATAGTTAGCCAAGTTTCTTCATTTACCCTCAGGATAAAAGGTAGTTGGCTGACGTCAATGATAAAATTCAAACAAAGGCAAAAGCCAGACGAAGGTCATGTGACCTTCGTTCTGGCAATGTGATATTTTGTTCTCATTGTAAAATTAATTCCGGAGAGTAAACCGTTGAGATCTGTTAAGTGGCGACGGTCAGTAAAGTTCGGCAGCGTTCATAGTATTTTGGCAAACGTTTTACTTATATGCTTAAAGTTAAAGGCATATTCCGTGAAAGCTTCAGCTCTTGACCGTTCGTCTAAAAAAAATTGCGTTGCTTAAACATAATTTATGTTCCCTCCACAGGTTAATGGACGATTTATACTGTTCAAATCTATAATGGCAGGTTTTGAATCAATCCCGGCCATATGGAAAAAGGCATACTCCTTCCGCTTGGTCCACTTTATTCGCGGCCCTGATAAATCATCGTGCACGTCAGAATAGTTCAGCGTAGTCGAAGGATCATTTGGATAAATGACTTAATAGCGTGATGCAACAGTAACCTATAGAGCGTAATTTAAACCAAAAGTTTGGAAAATTATAGCGAATTTACTTCGATCAACTAATTGATGCGATATGAATTTCTCCTTTCATGTATCCTCCCAGCCAGATTGGGCAAATTTATTCTATATCTGCATCCAATTAATTACAGCTACCTACTGCACCTTTGAACTTACTCAGATGAATCTTGTACGACTTATACGCCACCAACTGTATTTATGTCTGAATTCTCCATGTAAGATATTTGAGTTTAATCGTTCAAATACAGCCATAAATGTATTGGTATATTCTGCTGAGTCTAAAACAATTTCGTTATGTCTCAAAACTTTTGTGTATGCAACAGAATTGTCCACTCAATCACTGTTGATGTAACCCATTCCATTATTCCTGATCTGATTTACTTCAGTTACATGTCCTCCATAAGCGAAATGTATCAGCAGCTGTTTAAATGTACGATATCATAAAACGATTTACTCATTCTCTCTACCTTATTTCATTGCGGGTTAGCGTCAAATAATTCCCAGACAAACTATCTGACAAGCGTTTCTCCAGACTGCAACTTTTGTTACGTTTGAATATTTTGTAACATAGATGCATCCTAGTGTAGTGGGTAGAAGCGATCGCACTATACTACTCACACCATTGCTCTTCAATAGTGAGTTTAGAGCATAGATTTTGACATTGAAGTAGCCATGGGAGAAACACAAGAAGAAACATCGGGGTGTAGCATCGCATGAAATGGTTCTTGGTAAGTAAGGGAACGAAAACGATCTGAGCATTGGTGTCTGTGGCCGTCGTGACGGCTTGGGCCCAGTAGCGTACGTAGGTGTGTTTTTGTTTGCTGTCATATTGGAACGCATAACCCATGTATTGCTTTCCTGAATAAATGACTCTTCGGCCATCCGTATTCTTGGCTCACAACATCAGTAACAAATATCTACTATTCTCATGCATGTAATGTTGTCAGAACCACAGCAACGCAGCTATAAATCTAAAGGATTATCGAACAGTTGTTACAAGTGAATAGTCTATTTTCATTAAACTAAGTATTTTACTATCATATGATTTGTTATGTTAGTATTAGTTAACTTGCTTTGTGTAATGATTTCGAACTGATAAAAATTGATTTCGTGATTTTAAAACGTAAAAACGTGAACACAAGTACAGAATAGTTGGTCAAAGATCCTACCGGAGCTCAAATTAAAAAATGCTTTCGTTCTAAAAGTCACCCCTCAAAATTTATTTATTTTTAATCAACCGGTGAGCAGGTTATCAAGATGCGCTGAGAAGCGCTTTAACAATGTTGACAGTATAACTTTTCGAGAAGCTACATTACTTAAAAGACCAACGTTGTTGACTGGTTTACTCATCTGTGACAAGTATGTTGTGTGAAAAAGTGGGTTCATCGTGCCGAATGAAAGTAATTACCTAACTCAACATATTGTGGGATGCTTCTGGAGGATCGTTGAAAAACGTTTGGGAAGGCATCGTAACCAAGTTAGTAGACGGAAGCATATGCGTGTGTACATTTCACGGTTGAAAAGAAGTTGTTCTCTTGCCATAGAATCAAATTTACACAAGGGGTTTACATACATCACGCAGGAGTGCATTACGATTTTATTGCAATCAATCGATTTCAAACTGTTGCCATTTTAAGTCTGAGCGAACATAAATTTATGTCAGACCCGTCTTTTGTTAAACAACATACGTAAACATGCTTATCTTTTAAGGTTTTGTAACAAAGGGAGAAACCATGTGTGACTCTTCTCAACGACTATGTGGCTGTATACGCCATTGTATGTTCATTCTGTTTAGTGGGATAATTGATCTGTACATGACTGCTGAAGAGAGGTTTATTGAATTTTCATTTTCAAGGAAGGGTATGATTCTTAATGTTTGTATCGCTATCCAACGGGAAACAATTTTCACAATTTTGAGGCACCAAAATCAGCTCTGCCGGGTTGTTTACAAGTAAAAGCTGTGGACTAGATAAACATGCTACTGTCTGTCCTTCTAGGTTGTAACCATATTGGTCCTTCCACTGTTACGACAAAACAAGTTGTGACTAATAAAAATGAAACCGGTTGAGTATTAGCCGTCAGTTTAACAACGTACGTTTACTACATTGCCGTGCAATTGCAGCACATATGATGGGGACAGAACTTTGTGTTAACGTAATGTCGTCATTCGATTCACTTTGAGATAAATATTAATGCACATGGAGTAGGTTGATCACAAGTAGACTTAGGAAATGGTAGTGACGTATTATCTAACTGATGGTCTTGGTGATCCAAAGCCTTAAGAATTTTCGAATGGTAATATATTCTTTAGCCAAGACAATAAGGAAATTAGTGGAAGGGTCATGTTACTACAGAATCGTGCCCAACCGAAGGTCTCAATATATTTTTAATGCCAGATGTAGGACGACCCACCATCGTTCGGACATCATAATTATAAACGCTGTTTACTTAGGCCTATAGGATGTTCACTTATCACGATTAGTAGCTCATTAAACTGGTATTCTCGGTTTTGGTCCTGTCGATCACAAATTGGCACTAGTTTCCCTGTTACTCTTCAGGGCACAGTGAACTTGCTATCGAAAACGATTGCTAGTCAAACAGATGTTGATGTTCAAAACAGTTCACACGAAATCTTTCCCATAATCGTTCGTGGTAAAACACCAATTGTTCAATTGAGGGACAAAATCTAAACCGATCAGCCACGGATGAGCACGGTTGTTTAGATTAGTAATGCAACGCTGAGTTTTTCAAGTCAGCTATTCGGTTGTTTACATCTCAAAAGAAAGACGGACTATCAAACACTTTATCAGATGTAACATGTGTTTGTTTTTCCTTTTCATCATTAGAACAACTTAAATAGTATCAACAAGTGTCATACGGACTGGTGGGAGGAACTCGGTGGGCATGAACTGTTCTTCCTACTGAAAATATTTTATCTGCAACAGCTTGAAAAGCAATAGGGAGTCATAATTGTTCTTCCTGCTGATTGCAGAAAACACAACAAGTGAACTGTTACAAAGTTTTAATGACTTCCAATACGGAGAGAGAGAATTTTGACAATCATTTTTATGATGTTAGGTCGGAAATATTTTACAGGTGGTTGCGTCTGAACTAAATTTGTGGCGCCTTTTCCAAGTAATTGATCCGGTTACTCTGATACATGCAGCGCTGACAAAACTGACAGAGCCCATACAGTGGGTGTTCACGAGTCTTAAGAGGTATACTCTGATGGTGCTCGTGTTCGGTAGGCACACTCGTGGTGATCATGTGGGTGTCATTTGTTCCCTGCTTTAAATAAAGCTTCATTCAACTGACAATTGAGTCTAAGCCTTACACACAGGCTGATTAACTTTGAGCGAAACGTATACGTGTGTACATGTATATGCACGTTGGAACACAGAAGATGATAGTTCGGTAAAAACGGTTAAAAGCTTCAGATTTGACGGCTTCCAACTCAACCAGCAACCATCCTCCCATTAGAGAGATGAGAGGTGAACAGTTGTAGAGGTTTGAACAGAATTTGGTTGAAGCATCCAACTAGTTTATGAGAAATAAACCATTTCAGTAAGTGCCACGTATAACGAGCATCAGCAGTGGGATATTTGAACTTTGGGTATTTTTAAACTGTCTACATGTAACTGAGTGTAGTGAGTTGTTTACGGTGTTACCAACGCTTTTGACAACAAACATGAAAGTGCCATACAGAACCGAGGTAACTAGATGAGCGGCTTATAGCTCCGTCATGGGAACGGCATAATCAATGAGAGTGGTTGCACCACTTGAAAAAATGTGTAATTAAGTGAAGAGGCGCTCATGAGAATATAAAACGCCAGTCGAAAATGTGACGAGCCGGAATTTGAAAAACCTGGCTTATCGACTTATAGTAATAACAAGTAAAATACAAACGTAGTTTAGACTGTGAACGATTGTGATAGTTGTTTACATATGCGGTTGTAAACTTTTGTAAAATGTCCATTAATCACTTCAATATTCACAACAGAAATTGAACATTGACAACACTACGCTTGTTTTCCTTAACAACTGTCACCATAATAAGTATAAACACAAATCTATAGATTTTTTAAGGCAAGTTTTAACCAACTAATTGTGATCAAATTTTTTCGACATAACGTTTGTCATCATTGAAATTAACCATCACCATTGAGCCGTCAAGTATGTCATGGAATTGTGCATATGGTCTATAACTGCGACAGCTCATTAGTTAGCAAATGAAGCGTTTTCTAATCTCAATGAAACGAAAGTTTAACTTATCAGTGAAACTTTCAAGTGTCTGAATGCATGAGTTAAACCGAATTTGGCTTATGAAAAATACTATCACTTGTGAGCATTAAGCGACTGTTACTAATCGAGAATATTCGTGTGTACCACGTTTTAGTTGTTAGAGAAAACAACCCATCCACAGATGAATGTTCCGTTTGCTCATTTCTTCAGCTGATCAGAAAATGTGTTCGATAAAACGAACAATCCTTCCGACGCGCGTATGCTGTGGATTCTACGTAAATGCGAAATCCGGTAACAGTTGTGAGTGACAGAACTTATTGCAACCACATTCCGCATAAGTTTCCTTGGCTATTGCGTTCCCTTTTGTTCATAACCTGAAGTCTGTCATCCGGGTTATGCCTAGCATGCAAATGAGTAAGCGTCGACCACGGCCACAGAAGGGTTGGAGACAAGCTTTTGCGAACAGCTGGTGCCAGTGATTACCAGCAAAGTGATGGACATGTGCTCCGACTTAGTTGAGTTTCATCAACACCACATACACCGCATAATCGAATCCACGACCCACAAATAGGAGACGGAGTGTACTCCGAAAACTCATTCGCCCGACTAGGGGCCACAATCACCGAGGTTGAAGGAAAGTATGTAAATCGTCCAACATTTTGTTGGTGGTCACTGACATCGACTGTATGCAGATTCCGTATTATTTATCATCAACAAAGGGAAGCCATTATGTTCCACGCTGAATCATGTTCACTAGCATGGAATACAACAATACATAAGAGGTTGATGCAAATACCTTATCGTCAGACGATCACGAAGAAGAAAACAAGCTGCTTGCTGGAAAAAAGAAAAGGAAGGCGAAAGCAGGAGGATCCAACTACTGAAGGGAACTGTCCACACTAAAAACACCCTGAACCAAAATGTTTACGCAGAGAAAACGAATAGTCCAACCACTAGTGGAAATACGGTGTTAGAAAGATAACTTCGTAAAGGATTTCACTCCCCTATGTTAATGAATGTGCCAAACTTTAGAAACCCTCACATCAAACAACACAACGTGCGCACCACTGAGACCGACTAGCCCCCGTCTCATTCAAAGTCTCCAGACACCCATTCTTTGAACCCGGCCTACAATGGTCAACCCTAAGAAAGTTGGCTTATTTCTGTATACCAGAACCACCTGGTAATTCAAGCCAGTGGGCCACAGCCTCGGCAAAGTTTGCTTGGCGTGACAGACGAATAGTTAGCATCCTAAAAGCTTGAAATAATCACTCCATCCAATGATAAAGTTAACTTATGAAAAATGTCCAGTTCCATAATTGCTTCTAAAAGCTTTTTTGTTTTGTTTAATTTCGTCCGGGATGAACGCTATTTTATAAAATTATAAGAGTGGAGCAGAGCTCTGGTGATAATAAAGTAATCAGTCAGCACATCCTAAATTCACCCTCAAAAATTGAATCTCATTAATAGCTAAGCAAAATGGGTCTAAATATCTGATACGGTTCGATGAGTTGATTTTCTTGACACCTATAGTTAGGTTTATATGTTTGGTTGAGTTATACTTCAACACTGCTACATCGAAAACCTCTTGCGACCACCGTGGTCGATTGACCTAAAACGGGGAGCAGACTAACTGTAAACGTTTGTCGTGATGATAGCTATCATCTTTGTGAATACCGTAGATCAAACCCTGATTTACAGAGTTCTTACCTTTAGGGTGTTCGAAATCAGTGGGGTGGAATTTTAATTTGTCCAGCCGTTTTGTCTGAGTTTCGGAGATAACTGGTTAGAGGTGGCACGGAAGGTCACATGAGGTCTGGATATCTTGCAATTTTCATATTATGGGCATGTGTTAAACATCTGTTTTCTTGTTGTGATTAATCGCTTGAATTCAGATATGGTGTTTGTCAATTACCTTTCACCCATGTGGTTCTCTTTGAGCTCTATACCAAAACAAAACACCGTTGCATTACGCTGACCATTGTGGTGTTTTTGATGGTACTGTCTGACCCATGGTCTACCGACTCAAATTTACATATTTGTATGAATAAGGTTTAACACACGAATGACTTGATGTATGTGAATTTAACAGACACACCATACGACAGACTTCTTAATGATGTCTCTATGGTTCTGGGCACTAATTCATTTTGTTAATGCGTAGACCCCAGATTGAACCTCATCATAATTGCCACCAGTACGATATGTAGGCTTGCTAGCCCACAATGTAGATTACACCATAGTATACACGAACTCCTCAATTCGAAACCATCACCGTCAATCAGCGGTGCAGGAGAGATATTTTAAATGGTAAACCTTGCCAGAGGGATGCAGGTTGTGGGTCAGTATGTTGTCCTGCCATCAACTCGACAGCCGTACGCTGCTCAGTTCAGTCAACCTTAAAAATTTCTTTCACTAACTGAAGGAGAAGCGATTCCATGATTCAGTGACCCTGTGCATAAAGCTGTATTCAAGACGTTGAAGTTGATCAGTGCTCAATCTGGCAGTAATTGTATTATACGAAACAGTTGTTTCTACCACAGTGTACCCAGTAGTTTATTTGAAACATGCAAGTGTTTAAGAATAATGTCGCTTTCATACTGCACCTTTTTAATAGGTCAAAATTAAAATTTTTGTTCTCTGAATTTTTCATTTTAAACAACTCTATCACATCATAAATATACAAAAGTCTGTTCATCCGTTCGCTTTTGTTGTTGCTCATTAACCAAACAACAAAAGAACGCTTGACCGAGTGATATACAGTTAATTTACGTTTCATGGGTCTTTCATGTCATTTTTCCCGTCATGCGTGGGCGTTTATTTGCCTCACACGTATAACAACTTGACGTTTGCATAAAAAATTTCGTCTGATGTCACATGGTGTGCCGAATTAACGCCCGGTTTATCCTCGACTCTAGTCTGTAGTGTATGCCTGTGATTCGTGCGCACATTTAAGTTGAGCCCCTGTAGTCGACTGATGTATTCACGGGCAGATATTATTTCAGTCTTTCTTGGCATTTTTTATGTATGACTTGACTACTTATGTTTAAGTTACGCAGTAATGAGTTCAACTTTGCGAGACGTTTGCTCAAAGAACGAAACCTGAAGCAGAAGTAAGTAACGCCCAGCATACCTTCCGCGACGGATAATCTGTACGTGATCAGTTAATTTACAGGTTGAACATCACTCAGATTTGATCACATACATATCAGTTTTATAGGCTTCTAACTAGTTTATTTGAGAACTGTTAGGGCGCCCACCCTGTTACCGTCCGAAATCGTCTCCGCCGTGAGAAAGAAAAAACAATTGACTTTGTCCTAGTTGGCGGACCTGCTCAGGGCGGCGGATACGTGACTTCGGCTAGTTTTTACATGTCTGACTTTTTATTCCGCCGTGCGCACCAGTGACCCTAACTATTTTTTCCGGTGAAAGTCTTTCTGTTTTTACGATTCAGGAGTGTTCTTATGGCCATTGTGCACCCTATCAGTACTTTGTCCTTGTCGCCTTTGTCGCACACGTTTTGGGGCGGAACAAATATCTTTTTTTCATGTGCGTCTTTTGGCTTGCCTTGGGAGCGAATAAGGGGACAGTCACAGTAATTTTCGGGACCGAGATTTTCGCGTTAATTATTTCCGAAACGAGGACCCGAATCCTGCCAAGCAAATCACGATAGCAAGGACGAACCACCGTATCGTTTAGGAGGGTTCACAACAGAAACAAAGCACCAGATTCTTGTCGTAGCTCATCAGTAATGCGTGACCCTGTTACGGCAAGCAGTGGAACCCACCTCACGCTTTCTTGAAGCTATTGTACTGACTACTGTGTCATTCACCTCATGTTATGCACGATTGGGTTATCAGAACTGAACACTTAGCCAATTTGGCATGTGAACAGTGACTTGGTTGCAAATGGTAGGATCAATCGCAAGAGATATTTAACTTGAAAGTTGCTTAATCGCCGACTAATCATTATTAACCTAAAATATTATATAACAGGTTTTAACGGGTTTGGAAACTTCGACCTGTCTAGTAAGTTCCAATTGCAGGGTTATTGATTGGTGTTAACGAACAGTAAATGTGTCTACTATCAAGACGATCGACCAACCTGATCACTCCTCACAAGAAAAAGTAGGTGTGTGCTCAAATAGGTTTATTCGGCCGTGCCAAATGTGAGGTGAATGACGTAGTGGTCAACACGGTTACCTGATGAAAGCGTGGCTGAAGTTCTAACTCTAATTCTAATGCTTCTTTTCGAAAGAGGCTGATTAGAAAGACTAATGCAATGCGGGGGTTGCAAACAAATGTGACTGATCATCAGTAGGTAGTTTGCAGTTGCACGTACGCAAGCGTGCATGTAAATCCCTGTTCTATGTATGCACCTCTTCCAAATAAGTGTTAAAGTGATCAGTTAACCCCATCAAAACTCGTGCGAACATACGATCCGAACTGTCTGTTAATGAGCAAAAAGATGAAGCCTACAAAAAGCTAGAGAACACAAGTCAGATAATCGCGTGGCATGCTGATCAGCCTAATGATATCACGTCGCATCTCCCTATATGGAAGCCCTCAGAGGAGAAGCTATTCAGTTTGGATTGGGATATCAAGGATTATATATTCGATTTAGGAGAAAAACAGGGTCAGCCGCCCAAATGGTAGTGAAAAACCAATCATGTATGTGAGTTCTTTCAATTTCTGGTAGGTAGATCTGGAGTGCACTAGAAATCGAAAATGGAGATGCGTGTCATCAACTCAGGGTTGGTTTACTTATGTTTCATTTGAAATGGTAGAAAGAATAGGTTAAAATCTATCACAATGACAAGAACAATAACACTAACAAAACTGTGATAGCCGTAGCACCAAAATTAGTAGATGAGACTCGAGCACCTAAACCCGTAGGTGACAGGCTAGCACGATAGGTATATTACTGCAGTTGTGGATCCCATAAGAGTACTCAGAAGGAGTGGATAACTTGTGGCGTTTGTTCAAGTGGATTGGCCATTCTCCACACAAAGGCCAACATTAAAGTAACTCGTATTGCTATCTCTGGGTAAGTTATCACCGAACAAACTTAGTTTAATCAACCACAGAATTAATGACATAATTGTAAACATCTATCTGATGAATGAGGTAGAAGTGATGGCAGGAAGATTTTGGCGACTAAGTTTGTGTGACGTAAATGGTTAGTTCGTTACTTGCCGGACTACTGCTTGATACGACCGAACATC
The DNA here is from genome assembly GCA_013368495.1 of Paragonimus heterotremus. Lineage (NCBI taxonomy): Eukaryota > Metazoa > Platyhelminthes > Trematoda > Plagiorchiida > Troglotrematidae > Paragonimus > Paragonimus heterotremus. The sequence goes on along the minus strand of LUCH01000081.1, from coordinate 181,637 downwards.
ACGTGACTTTGAACTGGTCAGTTGTATACTTTTACCGTGTTCAGTTTCAGCAATGTCCTAGTTTATTCGCTTTATGAACTCCTATTACTTACTTGTAATTTAAGAAATGTGGCTAGTTTTGAGGTCGTATGTTGCGAGCATCCGTCCTCTGTTGCTTCGGACCATGGTACATTAAACCAATGTGTATTATTCTTTGTTTGATTATTCGACAAACAGCAATGAACCGTGTTAAGGAAAACTTAATTTACACATTTTTTAAAACTTCCAATTTTTACAACTAGCCTTCAAAAAATATTACGTTCAAACCGTTTTCTTTTTTCGTGGCAGCTGTTTGGTCTACCTCTTTCTGTCTATCATTCTCATATCCACAGGGTATGCTGACCTCTAAACTAGTAATGCTTATTTGCACAATATCTACGGCTGTCTTTTTTCATTGTAACTCATACGATTGGATTGTACCGTCCTGCTTTGTACGTACAAAACAAGTATCATTACTTGAGGATTGCGCTTGCTTTTAGAGTTTTATTCCAAATATCACAAGCAAAAGTGGTTGAGTGTTCACGTATGATAATTCGGTCGTGCCTAGTGTGAGGTCAATGGCGCAGTGGTACACACGGTTGCCTCATGAACAGCGTGGCCGTGATTCAAGTCCGGACAGTGGCGATGATATCCACTAATGACGAGCTCTAATGAGAGCGAAACTCGAGTCTAAAGCTTGTGCTGTTCGAAATGGGTGGACTGGAAAAGTCTACGGGACTGCGACAGCTCCGATCAACTGTGGGTGATGTTCAACTTGAAATTAACCAAATCCCCGACTACTCATCAGCAAAATATCATTGGTTGGCTGATTTTGATTTGCTTCTTCGCACTTATTCCCTCATCATGTTTCTTGTGGAATATTCCTGGGCGAAAATAAAGTTTAAATATGTGAATACACGTTTGCACCCAATGTACTCTTGTGTGTAAGATACGTTTTAATACGTTCGCCTTCTGCCTCATTTACATTGTGGACCATGCGTTCACGACAGTCTATGAAGTAGGAATAATCTAAGGGTGGTTTGAGTGCTGACATGTAACTGACGTCACTCAGATATGACTTTCACTAGTTATTATCAGGCAAAAAGTAGTTGTCGCTGTGTTTGTAGATATGCACCCCAAGGATTTGAAAAAAACCAACAGGATGCACAACTTTTCAGCAGTTTTCTGTATGTATTGGATATATCGCAAGCAATACAGTTTCGCTATCCTGAATATGGGTCCCACATCAACAATTCATGGATAATTAACAAAAGATGATCACTCGAGATTTTTGATGAGAATGGATAAAAATTACACTTTCCCTGTGAAGTTCAACATAGGTTGTATCGTAATAAGATTATTGTACGCGGATGTTTATGATTTTCAATATATTTTGGCTGCATTACTAACATCATGACAGATAACAATATAATGTGATACACCTTAAACTATTCATATTCACCGGTAGTATCTGAAACAGATAGAGCGAAAAAATGCAACCTAGAACATTGATGGGTGTCCTAACCATCTGACATGTCAGATGATACACTACGTCAATTAGAACAGATTAAGCTAGACAGCTGTTTATCGAGGGCAATTACAACAACCACTGAACTCTCGAGAACAACAAAACTACTCACATCAAAGAAATACTTGCTGCTAATCAATACCCGAACGCGTTTATTGAGAATACAATTAAGCGCATGTCAACTAAAGAGGAGACCAACACGAACAGCAGTTTCAAGTCCACTGTGAAAATACCGTACTTGAGCAAAAATCTGAAAAAATTCACTCCATCCTGTCTGAGTACACTGTACGGACCGTACTTCCGTTAGATAATACCTTAGAACAACTGGTGATGCATCCTAAAGATCCAGTTTCTATGGGTAACCAGATAAACTGTGTTTACGAAATCAAATGCGGTGATTGTAATGCCAAATACAAAAAAGAGACAAGCAGACAACTGAAAGTACGTGTTGCCGAACACAAGAGACACACGAGGTTTTCCTCTAAGGATGCATATCAACTTCGCAAACTAGAGATCGATTCGGTCATCCCACTTCATGCACTGTCAGCGAATCACAACGTGTGTTTTGATCAAGCCCGAGTGATTCACATGCGGATCGAAGCTTTGCTGAAGCCCTCACGGTTTATACACAACACGCCTGTATTCATCGCAATGATAGCAAACCCCTGTCTGCAGTGTGGCGTGGATGGATAAACAACACCAGACACAGACGCGTCTTATCTACATCAGTCTCACCCCCACTTAATAGGCAAAGGATTAGGCCAGTTCAGATTCAGCGCAGAATGACCTAACCACGGCAAATCCCATGTGAGCTATGTTCCTTTGTTGATGTGATTTCGATTACAACACTCCTGAGGAAGGCCACCAGAGGTGGTTGAAACGTAGAGTATTACAACTCGCTCATAACGTTGTGTTATTCTCAATCCGTTTATCAGTTACAACAACATTTACAATTCACTAGTATGAAAAAACAACGTGCCATCTACAATTCGAAGAGACCAAATTATATTGCACCCGTGGTTTAAAGGAGAAAGCCTAAGGATTCAGCAGTCGGTTGTGTAATGAGTAAACCACTTGGTAAAGAACATGAGGAAGGTATAAACGTAATCGATCATGAAGTTTCACATAAAGACTTAACGTGTGAAGGACGCAACAAGGACTTTGCGTGTCTTCCGTAACGAGTTGAAAACAAATTTTTGTTAACATACACAAATGAAATAACAATCAGACACTCAATTTTGCGCATTCCAAATAGCCATTAGTGATTTTGGTGCTATCTGGGTAGTCGCAAGGCATTCTCTCGCTCGGTTGGCATTTTTTAGAATGTATAAATAATATAGGTGGACACTAATTTGATGGAGCTTATATTGTTCAAGGTCTATTCGGTATGCTCTGTTTAAACCTGAAACGAGAAACCGTTGGTCTAATATAGTAATTTGCATACCCAATTCCAGAATCATTGAATAATCGTGGTGAAAAAATGCTTGCATCAGATAAACTATCTTACTTCACGCTTTGACTGGACAGCTACAAATTCGTTGAATATTTTTTGAGCACGGCTTTGCAGTTTTTTGGAGCACACGCTGTTTCGGAAATCTTCACATGTGAGCCAAAATTCAATGTTCTCGTCACTGAATTCTTTTCGAAGAAATTCCCGGAAAACAAGTATGCCACCTAAAAAAGGAAAACAGAACGGGTCAGTTTATTCTGCAATAATGACCGTGAAGTTATTTCTATGATTCACTTTGGTTGTGCACATACAAATGTACGGAAACTATTGGTGTTTGGTGAAGATTTATTAAATCTACTGCTGTTAGAGTGTTTGAATTTTTACGAAGATACGTTAAGGCCAGAAATATGAAGTAATCATTGGACTAAAATTTTCAAACATGAAGATGCGAATGAAGAAGATGCATAACGCAGTGGGTAGCATTTTACAATAGTTGGTCTATTCATTTCCGACAAGTCGTTCGTGAGGTGATTTTTTCCGAGATAAACTATCTGCATGATTACAGTGGCTTCAGAGTAGTATACAGCTTAGCTGTTGTGCCACAAACCACATGCGCAAACGAGTACGGTTCTTAACACTGCCTAGGAGGTAAACTCTACCGCGACAGATTGATCGATATAAGCTACCGAAAGAATAATTATCGTCGCACCCTATATTTGGTTGTTGCCACATTTATTTAGTAAACCGAAGTTTTTAACCACGTTTGAATACATCTCATTTTGATGATAGCATGACGACTAACAGGTAGATGTGGTATCGTGTATTCGCGTCTATATGCTTTTCCTGACCGGTACGTATGCGAAGATCAACTGACGTCAAAGATGCTCTAGCCAGTTCTCTAAATTGCCCCTACAGGTTATCGAATGTGTATATGTTTCCTGTCTACTGTCTTCTTTTAATCTGTCTGTGGTTGATGTTCAGTGTTTCGAAAATTATTTAGTTCCATACTGTTGTTTTCAGACTCATCTGTTCTGTTTTATATCGGAAGCTACTTTCTATATCTCTACGAACAATTCAAATAGTTGCTGTCTCCAATTAACACGAGAATACAGAAGCATAAGTATTTTACATCCAGATGTTTCGTTTGACTCAATAATAAAGAGTGATTCACACCAGAAACAAACTTTTACGATCAGAATGGTAAAACACCTACGTTATAGACGTACTGAATCACACAACACACACTCGGTTCAACTTTGGTCGTGCATGCTATTATCTAATATGCTATAAAATAATACATTAGACAGAAGTATTTTCCAACGATTACCGTGGATTTGTTACCAACAGTTCTAGGTAGTTGTTTGTACTGTGCTATTCGATGTTCACCAAATTTGTTGCGAACGTCAGACGCGTTAGTAATAAAACAAAGCTAGAAGTAGCCATATGAAGAACAATCGTTTTCGATAATTCTTTCTCAAGCTAATACAATCGCACGGGTTCCGTCAGGACTTATCCTGCGACGAACTGTATAAACTAAGAAGTAACTGTTAACCAGTAACAAGGGCGGTTGGTAGATTCTGCATAATTGGCTGGGTCTTGACAACCGAAATGCTTTGTTGATGTCTGTGCGATGATTAATGTCGGCAAACTATCCAGTGACGATGCTAGTCATTCACTTACAACAGCCGGTCTCGATCTAAGCTGGGTGATGCTTCTTGATTAGTTCTGACAAGTACATAAGCGTGCAATCAACATAATCTGCAGTGCAACAGCAGTACGAAAATGAATACATAGACAATAATTGATTGTGGACTCGCAGCCTGTCTCTTAAATTTAATTTAAATCTCGACAGTGGTGCGAACCAGCCACTTAAGACTGCTACTGAAAAGACACATTTAGGTGAACGATTGACACATTGGTCAAAATAGTCTACTTCAATATTATCTTTAATCGGAAGCTGTGTAGACACTGGTCTTTTTTAACTATGGACTGCGGAATTTTGACCAACACACTTGAACTGATGACAACTAAGCACTCGTAAACATATCACGGAACATCATTCACTCTGGATCGGGATTGGTTGCAGTGAACCATTGTTACACACCTTGCAAGCACCATGCATCTCATAGGCATAACCAAAGCATTCCGAGTTGTCTATAGCGTTGCTGTCACTAACCTAAAATAATCCGCCAACACATTCAGGTGGCCGCCGAATAAACTGCAATCAGATTACGCAACCGTAATCTCTGTTTGCCACTATCTTGAGCACAGATCAATCATATCGGCCTTTGTCACACAAAAACAGGTCATCCTAGCCGTGTAATGTAACGCTCACTGAACGTCTGGTTAGGGTTTAACGAACAAATGTGTGTGTTGATTTTGTCCAGAACCAATGGAAGTTGTGTTCGGATCACTCCAACTGAAACTGGTAGTTGGATGGCAAAAGGACAGTTGGGGGATCGAACCACGGACCTGTCACATCCATCGTCGCAGTGACCCTATCGCCCGACTATCCGTCCACGACCGGCTGTCTACCTAATGCCAATCTTAACTGATCCCTATACCTACACCCCATTGGCTAAACTATCGTACTGTAGGTTCTACACTCTGACACTCTGACACTCCTGTATTGATTATATTAATTACTGGCCGAACGTTTCTTACATTATTACACATAACCAACTCAGCTCCGACACTATGAACTTCCCCTTTGAACTCGCTCTTTGTTTGTTTTGTGCCGCCGCACTGAAATGCTTACGCTACCGTGTTATTGGTTGATATTTGCTGACGGTTAAATTCCGTGCACAGAGTTCACTTGATTATAAGTTGTATAATTTGCTAACCGTTGCTTATTTATATACAGAACCAGATTTATCTGAGAAAACATTCAGAAAA